>JAOXOE010000852.1:1981789-2012064 GCA_028565055.1 Phoeniculus purpureus | reverse complement strand
GGAGACCAAGCGGGGCTGGCGGGCAGAGCTGGTCCCAGCGACCCGCAGACCTTGTGGTGGGGAGAAACATGAGGTTAGAACTGTCCCCGCGGTCTTCAGACACCAAGCGAAACCTGTGGGACCTAGGCACCGACTTGTCAGGTTTTCATTGCGTGCTCACATGAACAGTTAGTGAGGGAAGGGTTTGTTGTGTCTCGGGTTGTTAATTTTTTGGTGATACTGCTGTGTTGTACTCCTCCGTTCTGCTTCCTCTTCACTGTCAGTACTCGGAAATTCTAATAGAGATTTGAGATTTTAAGTTTGTGGTTTAAAAACCTTTAGTGCTAACACAGTTCCATTTATTCAACCAACCTGAAAGACAAGGTGGCATAGCTGACAAAAATTTTGTAGCCTTTTTTGAAGATTGTTTGGATTTTGGAGTGATTTGTTGTGGAGTTACACGGAATGGTTTGGATTTTAATGAGTATTTACATAAAAATTAACAAACTGCTTGATTTTGCTCCAGAAGGTGCTTTATGAGGTTCCAGGGTGAGAGAAGAGGGAGCTGATCAAAGACTCTGAGTTGTGTTACCACAGCCATATAGTTCATGTTGCAGTTTGCCTGTGTTTGAAGTGATTTGCGTTGCAGTTAGGACAGTGGATTTGATGTGTGAAGGATATTTGCTGTTGCAAACAGTCTGACTTGGAGGTTACATGGCTATTATTACAGCTTTCTCTGAGGTTTTGCTCCTAGTTGAATCCCAAGGCTCTAAGAATAAACAGGTGCTCTAAGCTTAAGACCAACCCTTTTCTGGGCTTTTTTCCTCCCTGTTTAGTGCACAGGGTTAACTTGGCTGCCCTTCTGGTTCACCATGGGGAGCTTGTTAAAAGCAGCCTTATCAAAACCTTGTTACAGTCATGACTGTTGCTTCTGGCATTTGAAAAGAAAAAAAACAAACAAACAAACCACCTTGACAAAGGTGCACAGGGAAGTAGTTGGCCTCACTGCATGCTTTAGAATTTGTTCAGAGGCTCTGATTCACCCTCAGTGCCTGCCAGGAGAGGCTGCTCAGTCCCGCTGGAGTCAGTAGAAATCTACAGGCAGTGGTTGCTCTGCTGTTGCATCTCTGTGGTGTCGAAAAGCTTGGCGTTGCCTTAGTGCCTGTAAATAAAACTTTCTGCGCAGAGTTTCTTCCAGAGCCCCAGAGTAAAGTGAGACAAAGCAAACTGCAAATGCTGAGTGCAGGGATCGGTGAGAACAATTATGGTACTGCTGTCTGCAGGCTATAGAGCTTGAGCAGCACAGGCTGCTGTCGTGGTTTCAGAGGTGACTCTGCAGGTGGTTTTTGATGTGGAATTTGGGGCTATGTTTGGCTCTGCTGAGGGGTTCAGTGACGGCTAGGGGTGTGGAGCTGGGGTAGCCAAGTTGATAATTTCATGTGGAGCGGCCTTAAGGCTCTGAGAGGAACAGAAACACAGCAGAAGTGAGTTGCTTCTTTTAAAGCACTCACCTAACCCAGCCTGTTCCAGTAGACAGCTGGTTGTGAACCCCATATGGCTGTGGACATCTGCTGGGGTTAGCTGCTGCATGGGTCAAGCCTTGAAGATGACCAATACCTCCAGCACAGGTTAGATGGCGGGAGGCATGAGACAGCACAGAAAAGGGTGATAAACTTGCCTTTCGTGGCTCAGAACAGGGAGGGCTGTCAGAGTATGGAGATCTTTGAACCTCTCTGATTTAGGTCTGTGTGGACAGGAGTGGGGTTGTTCTTTATGCCCTAGAACAACTGCTTTCAGGGCTGTGGATAACAAGGCCAGCTCAGGGTGCTCTGGCAGTGACACTGAACATGTCATGCTCACTCAAGTCAGAGCTTTTTCAGTGCAGTCAGTGGGATAGTTTCTGTTCCCACTGCTGTAAAACACCTTCACCTCTAACAAGTGTGAACCTAGCTCCTTCGGGCATGGCTGCCCTTGTGGAGCTTGGGACAACTAATTCTGGAAGGTGAGCATAAGATATCTTAGTCTTGTGAGATCTGGCTCATGGAGCAGTAACATGGTAGATAGAAGCATGTTTGAATGTTTTGGAGGTAACGTCCTGCCTTGTTGCTGGTTTTGTGCAGCAAATCTACCCAATTTCCTCTTGGGGAAGAAGGAAAGATTCCTCCCTGGGATCAGCATTGTTTGTTAGTTGGAAAGGTCAGTTAGTCTTTAGGCTGCTGCAGCATGAAAGCACCGAGAACTTGGAGTAACTTGTTTTCTAAGAGTGAAGTTGCAAAATAACTCTGCTACAAATGGCTTTAGATAAGTGAAGTTGTTAAAAATGTGAGCCCAGAGGGGTCCTGATCCCTGAAGCTTTACCAGGAGTGGGCATTCACTGCTGAAGGGCTGAGTTTTCTGAGCTGGACTTGGTGAAGTTTGGAAATTTGAGGTGGGCACCAAAACAATCTTGGTGTTAATGTAAGAACAAGCACAGTGAGAGCTCTGCTGGGCTGCCCGACCTTATCTTGCACTACTTGTTTTTTCATTTAGTTTACTTATTCCTCTGATAGTTTGAATTGTGACTCTCCCATGGGCAACATGACAGTATTTGCTCAAGCAAGTGTCCCATGTGTGGAGTGTGTGTCTGTAAACAGCCCCATTCTCCCACTCAGACTATTCAGCAGCCATGGGAAAGGACAAGTGTTCCCAAGTTATAGAGAACAAACCCTTTTACTCTCATTGGGGAATTCAGTCACAGGTTTGAATCTGTCACTGATCTCAGGTTGTTTCCCAGCTGCTGTCAAGTGTCCGTTTCCTGTAAACCTTGAAACAATGAAATTGTTTCGGTATCTGTTGGTTCAGTTCCAGTGTCCTATCAGTGCAATATCTGCTGTGAATCATGTTTTGCAAGCTAAATTCTGCAGCTTGCTAGAGGCTGAGAGTGTAATAAAATAATCGCTGCAGGAGCGAGAAGGATTTATTCTGAAATACTGTCCCACGAGATCATTTGGTATCGCTGCAGGTCACACACCCTTGTGGTCTGAGGTTGTGCTCAGCTACTGAGGAAGGATGGGTACAATCAGGTCTGTGGTGGATGTTTCAACGACATCAGGAGCTTGACTTTTACAAATTAGTCCTTCCTCAACTTTAAACTGTGAGGTGCCCCCTCATCCTGGGTTCATCTTTCTGTTCCATTGTTTCAAAGCCCCCAGGGACTGTCCCCTCACTGTGGCACAGTCTCCGATGCTGCTGCACTGGGTCCTGGTGTGGCCACACCAGTGTTTGGGTGTCAGATGCTTTCACAGTTATGTTCTGGTATTTGGTTCTACCGAAGTAAATGGGTGGTTTCACAGGGTATTTGGGGTGAGAGGAGGTGATTTATTTACTGCTAAAAGAAAATGGCAACAACTGGGAAGTTGAGTTTAGTTCTAAAACTTCTTAACCCATTTCTCTGCCCATCTAGCAGTGGATGTGCTGAGATGACGAAGTGCTGTTGCAGCTTCTCAAGATGAGCTGTTGATGTTTAAGTGTTCTGAAGAGAAAAAAGATTGAACCTGGTTTTAGTAAGAAATAAAAGAAATGGGGTGCAATTTTGTGCTGGTGCAAGAAACCTGTTGTTTGCCTTTCAGTTTGGCAGATGTGGAGGCACAATGCGTTGGTAAATAGTACGAACAGTCCCACTTCCCCTTCCTGGAATGGGTGGTGGTTCTTTGTTTTGACCTTGATGCACAATCCTGCTGTCCCCTCACTGGCAGGGTTTTGAGGGTGGTTTGGTGGCTGCTGTGCAGAGTGGTGCTGGAGAGAGGGGGGCGAAAGTTGCTGCAACTAGGAAATTTTGCTGTGTTGTCTTGTGCTGTTAAGTCACATCCCGAAGTCACTGAATCGCAGTGACAGACGTGCCCCATGATTGCACGGAGCAGTGAAGATGAAGCTCAACATCAGTTGACATTGGGTGTGGGGACCAGAATTTTGCTGCCTGTTCTGTGGACAAGTCTTTGCTTGTTATGGTTGTAACTTTGGTTATTTTTTTGCAGGCCCGGAGGAGGCAAGTGAGTGTGTTGAGAACTCTCAGATAAGGTGGTGAGATGTTGGGAGGGTGAGAACCAACTGTGAGCAGGGTTCTGCACACAATCTTATTATGAGAAGCATCTGTGGGATGTGTTAACGGCGTTCTGAGCCCAGACCAAAAGGGCACAGTAACCCTCCTCTGTGCCTGCCCAGAGCCAGGATCGATAGCACCAAGTGGTGTTTGCTTTGGAAGGGCTGAACTGACCTTGTGTGGAAGCAAATTTGTATTTCTTACCTGAAGTTTAGGTCACTGAATGTTCTTGTTGAACTTGAGATGATTGAGGTGAGTGCAAATGGCTTCTCAAAGCCAGTAGCCAGGTTGTGAAAATCTGCCTTTTATTAACCTGGTTCTGGTGTTTTGCAACAGAAAACGGCAGGTGTGTACAGGAGCAATGTGGGCTGGGGCCTGGTCCTGTGCTGGGGTCTGTCCTCCTTGGTGTCTGGAGGCCTTTTGATGTTGCGGCTATTTCTCTACCCTCAGAACCACACAGTGTTTAAGCCCTGAGTGTTCAAATACTAAAATAAGGTGCTGGGTCAGGGAGTGAGGAGCAAACCCCTTGCTGAGAGCCTCTGCAAACTCTGTGCTGCTTTTCTGGTCAGGGAAGAGGTTGGGAAACCCCAGCTGAAGCTGGTTCAGTGTGAACTGGTTTTGCCAGCAGCTGAGGTGGAATGACCTACAGGCTGTAATTGTGCCATTGTTCTGAGAAGCCTGTAGCTCAGCTGTAAGGGCTGCTCACCTGGCTCAAACCGTGGCAAGAAGGTTGGGAGGAAGACAAGAGGTTTCTCTTGTTTGAGTGGTCTCACTGTGGTTTTTCTGGCTGGTGCAGTTTCTAGTGACTGGTGTCAGGGAAGTTAGGTGCCTTTGTGTGCTTGAGGGCCAGAGCTTGCTGTCCCTACTGTGTTTGTGTTGCAGTGATCTGCACTGAGTTGGGAGTTTAGCACCACTCCTCCAATGTAATGCTTGAGCCTCGTAGCTTTTAGGCACCTGTAGGTGCTTATAACATTTTCTTAAGGTCTTGGGAAAGAAGGAAGGGAAAAAAAAAAGCTGTTCTGCAGCAGTGCAGAGACAGCCCCATTCAGGGAGTCAGTAATGCCAGGCCCCTCTGAATCTGTGGGAGGGCGGCTGCTGAATGGAGAGGGGCAACTGCTTAATTGTTATCTTTTGCTTTACACTGACTTGTTCTTTCCCTTCCCCCGCCTCTAGGCCCTATGAGAAGAAGGGAAAGCTAAGGATGCTGGAGCAGAACAATGGATTTCTCTTTCTCTTTCATGCAAGGGATCATGGGAAACACAATTCAGCAACCACCTCAGCTCATTGACTCGGCCAACATCCGCCAAGAGGATGCCTTCGACGCCAGCAGCGACATCGCTGAAGATGGTGGCCGGACGCCATATGAAGCTGCCCTGCAGCAAGGCTTCCCCTACCCGCCGCCTGCCGCGGAGGACCTGCCCCCCATCGCCAATGGCTACGCGCCGGCGATCAACATGTACGAACCTCCAGCCAAATACCAGACGTATGGCCAGTACCCCAACGGCTCGGCCAACGGTTTCGGGACAGGCAGGAACTTTAGTCCCCCAGAGTATTACCAAATGGAAAACTCTAACGCGAGACCCCACGAAGTTCTGGACAAACCATCCCCTCCCCAGCCACCACCTCCGCCACCACCTTCAGTTTCACAAACGGTGATTCCAAAGAAGACTGGCTCACCAGAGATCAAACTCAAAATAACCAAAACTATCCAGAACGGCAGGGAATTGTTTGAGTCCTCTCTGTGCGGGGACCTTTTAAATGAAGTACAAGCGAGTGAGTATGCTAAGGCGAAACATGAAGGGAGGAAAGAGAAAAGGAAAAAAAGTAGCAAGCATGACTCTTCCCGATCGGAAGAGCGCAAGTCGCACAAAATTCCAAAATTAGAACCAGAGGAGCAAAATGTAAGTGGAGTAACCTTTTCGGCCGTCTGTGTGCCTGGTGGTGTTGCTGGAGTACGCGCCTTGGGCAGGGCTTTCCCTTCCTCTTGCTATTCTGAAGTGCTGAGGCTGGATTTCCGTGTCAGATAGGTGATACTGGGTTGCTAGAAATGGTTATTCCTAGGAGAACAGGTTGGGTTGGAGGTCTGCCTGTGGAAAATAGATGGTAGGAAAGGTTAGATAACATTTTTTTTTAATATCACTTAGTGGTTTAGTGTGTTCAGAGTTTGGTGCTCTGGGGGATGGTATTGAAGATGGAGTGGCTGGACAGAAGCATGTCTATTCCATTCCTGCATCGCCTCTCACACTGGTGCTGCGTTGTTTGGTGGGAGGTCACTTGTGGCTTTTAATTAGTTTTTCAGAGCTACTTAAAAGTAATTGCAGCAATGTACAAAACACAGGACCTTGTGTAGAAGCCAGTAGGAGTCTGTATTCTAAACCAGTGGGCAGGTGAGAAGTCCCAGTTGACTCAGTAGACTTTGAGAAAGTTCACTGTTGATGTCAGTACCGTTTCTGTCAGGTTGGAGAGTGTACAGCTGTCTCTCACGTGAGTGTGTGTGTGTGAGACACAAACTACTGGACTTGGCTACTCTCTTGTTTCCTTTGTCTTTATAAGCCATTTTCATTGCTTCTGTTTCCTTTCCTCTTGCTCACTTCTGCCAGCTGTGTGGTACTGGTTTCTGTGTTTCCCAGTTTGAGGGGAATGAGTAGCAGAGAGTGGTGGTGAGTGTCCAGAATGGGGAACTTGCTGTGTTGGGCTGGGCAGCTTAAGAATACAGCTTGGGGGGGTCTGTATGTTGCTGTGGAACCCTTGGGACTTGCTGCTTGTGTGAGATCGGGGAGACCATCCTGTCCTGGAGGGAGCACACTCTGCAGAGTTTGGCTCTTTGAGAGCTCTCAGCTAAAGACACCCTTACCCTGCTTTCCAGCCTTCTGCTACCCCATGTCAGGCTCAGCATTGCTTCACTGTTTTGTCCTCACTTTCACCAGAGACCCTGATCCAACTCTTGAAGCTTCAGCTGTGCCTGTCCCTCTGTTGGGCTGGTGTTACCTGGCTGTCACAAGGACATAATCTGCCTTGCCCAGCTTGAGTTAACCCTTGCCCCTCCAGTTCCAAGTGTTGGTCATTGTGTCATCTAGGATTCACCAGAAATCTTGGTCTTGCCTTTGTTCTCCATGTAGCTTCCACGTCCCTTTCAGAAGCTGTTGTTTCAATTAAGTCTTCTGCGTTCTTCCCCCTTGTTTCAGACAGCAGATCGCTGACAGGAACAGGTTTAGTACCAGAGGTTCTCAGTATGAGTTACCCAGCACAGTTTCATTTTCATCCTCCCACCAGATGGCTTTCCATGACACAATTGCATCTTATGTGCCTCCATCTCATGCATGTTCGTCATCTTGAGTGTCAGTGGTGTAAACCTCATCGCTGGGGATCATCTTAAAAGGAACAGACAGAGCGTCTGGTCCAGCTCGGGTTGTCTTTCCCCTCTGTCCTCAGTGTGGCTGTCTGACAGTGAGGTAGCACTGTCATTTCTGTGGAACCCACTGATGGGGATGGGGATGTCCATACCTCAAAGGCAGATTTGAAATGGAAATGTTATGAAAATGTTGTTGAACTTTTTAAGCTCAGAATCCTCATTTCAAGAATAAGCTGCTCTTATTTAAAGAATAAGCTCCTCTTTCAAGAGGAGCTGGGTGTTTGGGGTCTGTGCAGTGAGCTTTGCTCTCTTGGCAGAGGTGAAGTTGCAGGAGAAAAGCCAGAGCTGTTGCTGTCTTTTCTGCTGTCCTGAGAGTTGCTTCTGCCCAGCAAACATCATTTGATCAGTCTTAGATCATATTTTATCTTGATGGCTCTAAGCAAGATGTTGACTGATAGCAGAAGTGTCTGGAGTTGTTCTAGATGATGTTTGGGGTATGTATGCTGGTTTCCCTGAGCTGGGACAGGCAGTATTGATTAAAGCAGGCTCTTCCTTTTATGCAGACTTTGTTCAATTTGGATTAACAGCCTGATCAGTTTATCACAGTGTGTGTCTCGCTCTTCTTTTTGCTGCTCTTGGAGGCCTTTGCCAACTTCTCTGCTCAGTAAAAGCAAATGCTTGGGCTCTATCCTGTTAGATAGCTCACAGCTCACCTCTTATCTTCCCAGCTGCTCTTACAACCTGCTCCTGTCGGGACCATTGCCCAGTGCTGATCCTACTTCTGCCCACACCTCTTCCTGCCCTGCTGTGCCTCAGCATGGTGCGGAAATGCACCATAAGCTCTGTGGGCTTCGCTTCTGACCCTCCAAATACACTCATGAACTCTATGCAATTTACCATGGGTTTTACAACTTGCCTGCTGTGTATTTAATGGGGGCTTTTGGAAGTAGTTTCTGCAATTAGCTGGGATACAGCAAGACTCTGTTTCTGAGAGTGGCCTTCACTTCTTCTTCTGTGTTTCTTTGAAATGAGTTTATTATTTAGATGGAAAGTCCTGTGGGTTTACTCTCCCAGAGTGCATATTTTCCTCTGCCCAGCCACAGAGGAGTGCTGTGTGTAGGTGTGATGCCAATGGGAGTAGTACAGGGGGGAAAAGGGAATTTTCTGATTGTGATGCCCCTCTGTTTTGATCTGGATGTAAGAAGTCACTGTACTGCTGTTTTCTGGGTTCATGGTTGCCTTTCTCTCTCTGAATGATTGATTTCTACCTGGTTTTGTTATTAGCTTTCTTGGTTTATTCTCCCCTTACCTTGTTTGTGTTTGTTTTTCCTTTTTTCTCTTTATTGTGACCCATTTCCTAGAGACCAAATGAGAGGCTTAGCACACAGTCAGAAAGACCAGGAGAAGACACAGTGTTGGAGGAAGCCCCGGTTAGTACCTGCACTAATTAACACTGTTGGAACTTGGAGTGTGTTACTGGTTTTGGACTGATTATCACATGGATTCCTCAATTTGTCATATAGATCAGTTGCTATTTCTTTAAAAATTTATTTGAAACTCAGGTGAATCATTCCTACACCAAAACATCTCTTGTACTGAATTTATTGCTGTATTGTGTTCCCAAAGTGACATTTTTAATCATCTTAGGAAGCAGAAACCTTTGGGGTGGTGGTTTGTCAGAGACTAGTGTAAATGCTGCTGGATGTTCTTAAGCTGGATGCTTAGGAACACTCTCTGTCATGTTCCTATGGAATGCCTCTCTCCTGTTCGATTGGCAAACCTCAGAGGCAGCTGAGAGGAGAATAATAAGTCCCTGTGGGTGTTGTGTGTGTCTCATAGCGCAGAAAATTTTCTTCTGTGGCTTGACTCTTGTGTTTTCTTCACAGGTCCAACAGTCGTTGCCTTCTCTTCCAACACAAGTCTCCCATGACATCAAGTTTCAGGTTGGCGACCTGGTCTGGTCCAAGGTGGGAACGTACCCTTGGTGGCCTTGCATGGTTTCATGTGATCCACAGCTTGATGTTCATACCAAAATCAACACGAGAGGTGAGGGAGGGGGATCTTTGCCAGAGTGTATGAGGTGTCTGTAGTTGTTCCTTTATCTTCTTGCTGAACTCCCTTGGTGGGATAAATTCTGCCTTGGCAGTGTGTGTGTGTGCGCTAATCCAGGGCTATTTCTGAAACATGCAGAGCCAGGCCCTATCAGATCATCTCTGCAGGCGAACCTGTCCGAACTGGGCTTGTGTGCTGCTGCTCCCACATTGCCCAAGTCACTGTGTTTGTGAGAATACACTGATGAGTGCACACGCTCTGATTGTCGGCCCCTCTTCAGCTGCTCTAAAGCTTGGCCTATCTGACTTTTCCCTTGAGCCATTAGGACCATCCACCTGCAGGGACTGAGCCATGTGGAGGAGGAAGGCACAAGCTAAACGAGCAGAGCAATGTTGATAAACCTGATGACTGGGCTGTTTCCTTTCCAGGTGCCCGTGAATACCACGTTCAGTTTTTCAGCAACCAGCCCGAGCGGGCATGGGTGCATGAGAAGCGGGTTCGCGAGTACAAAGGACACAAGCAGTATGAGCAGTTACTGGCTGAGGCTGCGAAGCAAGCCAGCAACCACTCTGAGAAGCAGAAGGTAAGATGAGCAGCGGTGGTGTGGAGGGGTGTCTGCAGTGCCTGTGTCGGTGCTGCTGTTGTGAGGCAGTTCTGGAGCTTCGTAGTGCTTCATCTTGAGGTGGAGTGTCGGATTCACCTTACAGAGTCACCTGTGTTGGCTTTTCGCAGGGAAGTGGAGCATCACAGATGATTTTCAATCTGGATTAGAATGTTGAATAAAACTGGTGTCTGTGTGTTCAGGATTAGCCTGTTCTCTGGGAAGTGCCCCTTAGAAGGACGCCCTTGCAGCCCCTGACAGTGGTGGATGTGTCTCTTGTTCCACTGGAAGGGAAATGTTAGCTACAGGAATGAAGTGATGCAGCTGCCTCAGTCAGTGTTTGTGTTCATCAGAGTACTGATGTGGAAGGAAAGAGTGTTGGTACAAGGAGAATTTAAGAAGTATAGAAATCAGGATGAATTATTTGTCTGGTAACAGAGATACAGGCTTGGTCACAGCCTATTCCTGTCTTCAGTGAAGTTGGAACTCAGGGCAGACATTTGTGGTGGTTGTATGGTCCAGCTCAAGTGTCTGCTTGTCCTCTGAGCAAGGGACTCAGTCCACCTTTCCCTGGAAATGAATTTGCTGCCTAAGAGATTGCAAGACACCCTCAGGACAACATTTTAGGTGCTGTGTGGTGAAGTCTTCAGTGTAATTAGCTGCTTGTCTTTGCTCTCTCAGATTCGCAAGCCAAGGCCACAGCGGGAGCGTGCTCAGTGGGATATTGGGATTGCCCATGCAGAGAAAGCCTTGAAGATGACTCGAGAGGAAAGGATAGAACAGTACACCTTCATTTACATTGACAAAGAGCCTGAGGAGGCTTTGTCCAAAGCCAAAAAGACTGCTGCTTCAAAGTCGGACGCCAAGAAGAACCGGCGGCCAAAGCCAGCCTCGAACGTGCAGCCAGAACACAGCAACGCAGCAGCAGCATCGCCCTCAAACGCTGAGGCACGAAGACAGAGCCAGCGGCGGCAGTCGAGTGTGGAGGAGGAGGAGCCACCTCCTGTGAAAATTGCATGGAAAACAGCTGCAGCTAGAAAATCCTTACCTGCTTCCATAACCATGCACAACCTGGACCTTCAGAAGTGTAACATGTCTCCTGTGGTTAAAATTGAGCAGGTTTTTGCCCTTCAGAATGCTGCTGGGGATGGAAAACTCATCGACCAGTTTGTTTATTCCACCAAGGTATGGGCTCTGTGGAGGGTCTCCTCGGTCTGTTTATAAATAATCCTGGGTCTGTCTTTGGACAGAGCTTGCATTCCTGTGCCTTTTGGTGGGGAGATGAAATCTTATCGGTGTGACCACCGAATCCTTTACTGCATCCAGAGGTGTCTTGACAGTAACCACTGGAGCAGCGGAGGAGCTCTCTGCAGATGGTCACAGTTTTGCTCATAATGTGTTCAGAATATTCAAGCCATTTAATTCCAGCTTCTTAGTTGAACCAATTCAAGCAGTTCTCTGTAGATCTTTGCGGGGAACAGATGAGATGACAAAAGTGATGATAATGTGCTGAAAAGTACTAACTACGTTTTGTGTAACAGACTTTTAAAGCGAGTTCTGCTTCCCAGCTTCCTTCAGGTGCACAGCAGCTTCTCACAGTCAGTGTAAGGAAAAGGTTTAGGACTATTTCTCTGCCTCCTTCTCCTGCCTCTCTCCCTGGAGGGTGTTTATTTCATCCTAAGCATGCTAGAGAAGGTAACGTTTAGAAAGTCACTGGACTATGTATGTGTTGGGGTTTTTTTGCCTTGTGTGTAAGGGGAGATGGAGAGGGTTGGAGAGTCCTGCAGGGAAGCAGCTCAGTCACAGGTACCACCATGCATTCGTGTTGCATTGCAGAATATCGAGTGTTTCTGTTCTTGAGGTGTAGGAGTAGAGCAAGACACTCATTAGCAACAAAATGAATAAAGGGGTTAAGACAATCGTGTCCTTTTTTTTTTTTCTGTTCTTTTGAAGGGAGTTGGTAACAAAACAGAAATAAGCGTGAAAGGACAAGAGAAACTCAACTCCTCATCAAATCAGAGAACTGAAAAAGCAGCTGTGCAAAACACATCCTCTCCTGAAACAACTCCTGGGTCAACAGGTAGGCAAAGCTGCAGCGTGTTCCTCTGAATGTCCCCCAGCATTTCAGTGCCAATGGCAGACATGGTGTTTTCTCGTTAGTTTAATAGTTATTAGCATATTTCTGGTTACATGGTATCTGTGGCAGTGGTGGCCAGTTTCTCACACAGTGAGCCCAGGTGCTTGGTTTTGTGCTGGGTTTGGCTGGTTTGGCCTCCAAACCTGTAGTGTTTGCTGCTTGCAGTGTCTGAGTTAGCGCACTGGGATGGGCACCTTGGAGTGAGCAGATGGCCTGTGGGGTCAGAGGGCAGTGCAGTGGCTCTGTGTTAGCAGAGCACTTCAGTGGCTTCTGACACCAAATGGAAGGGACCACAGCTGGGATCAAAGGGAGGGAAGCTGCCAGTGACAGAGTTCGATCAGAGATGGCTCTGACTGGTGATGGGTGCTTCCCTTGGCTTTGCTGTTGTGTTCCTGGGACAGCTATTTGAAGTTCAGTTTGTAGTACAGCAGCAGAGGAGGAGGAAAAAGATAAAGGGGGTGAGTGCTTTCCAGGCTTGGAACAGAAAACAAATGTTGTTCATGTTCTGATTTTTGAGAATAGCTGATGGGAATTGTTCTAGAGGGACTGAGCTTCTCCCATATCTGCTGGATGTCCTCTGCTCACCCTCAGGAGGCAGAGAAAGACACCCCTTGGTGGAAGGGTGGAGGTTCCTGAAAAGAGACAGTTTTGAGTCATCCTAAAGCAAGAGCTTTTCAAGTTCCTCCAGTCTTTACGGCAACTTCTGTTTTTCAGCTATGGATTTTGGGCAGGCCGTGCAAAAGTCCCGTTAACTGTTGGGTGTTTATTCCTGTGTTCTCATTGTGCCATGGCCCTGCTGTAGTCTTCAATGTAGATTTACCTGGGATATGTAAAAGGAAGTTGGGGTTGCAGCAGAACACCTCGACTTTCTCTCAGTGGAATGTACAAGTGTTGATGGTATGGAAGCATGAAAAGGCGGAAGATTTACTGCAGTGTGTGTGCTAAAAAAATGCTCTTGAGAAAAAACCCAACCTCAGGACATTGCCAAGTGCCACTTCTGCTTCAGCTGTCCATCTGTTGGTTATTTCTCCAAACATAAGAGATTCCGAGTCAGAACCCTCTGTGGTTGACACACGTGAGATCATTGTCCTCTGCAGGCGTCAGTTGCTGCCCTTGTGTGGGTTGAGGTACAGTTGGTTTTACTTGGACTGCGGTGGGTCTTTACAACAGAGCCTGACAGCTCTGGGTATTCTGTGAGCGGGGTTTCCTGTGCTGTTGTTGACTAGTTCTTTCCAGCAGTGGCTACTGTGGTGGCCTCAGTGTTTCCCAACTATTGTCACTTTGTCTTGCAGCATGAGAGGTGGTTTTTGCTTTGTTTCTCTTAACATGGAACGAAAAGCTTCACCTTCGGAATGGCTCTTCTGATTTAAGGGGATGAGAATTCTCAGCCCCTCTTTTTCCATTTTGTTGGTTTCTTTGGATATGTGAAAGTGCACCTGTTGACACCCTGTCGAGTGCTTGAGCTTTACCTCAGCTCTCAGTCCAGACAGTCCTGTTCAAAACCATTTCTAACATCCGGACAGTTATTGGTCCCCTCTTATGGAACATAACTGCCCAAACCCAGTAAGCTCATGGGAACTTCAGATGCGCTTATTGCTAAAGGATTGGACAGACTAGCTCTGGATGACCTTACTGGTAACCTGGGTTAGATACACAGACTCCGTAATGCTGGGACAACAGCTCTGTAACCTGGAATCCAGTAAGGTGAGAACAGCACTGGGAATTCCTAGTGCCTCTGGTCTGCAACAGGATTGACCTGCCCTGCCTGAGCTGTTAGTGAGGTTGATTTGTGATCTGGGACCTGTTCTGAAACTCCGGATCAAAGTGTGTGTGAAGAGGGGATTCGTTGGCTTGTGGAGGTGATGTTCTGCATCCTCAGAGAGCAGTAACAGAGTAAAGTTGATCAGTGTTGCTTTCAGCCAGTGTAAGATGTGCTGGGTCAGGAGTTTTTTCCTCCGATACAGGGCTTGCACTCTCTCATTGCTACAGCAGAGCAGCACAGGGAGGAAATCTGTTCTTCATTACCTGAGCTGTTGGGGCACACTTGCTGAAATTTACTTTAAGCTGTTCCAGAGAGTTTTGGCTGAATGCAGAGGGGATGAGAGATGGCCCCTGGCTTGAGTGTTCAGATCTGTCGTAGCTGTGGGTGTTTGTGTGGCACAGGAAGCCAGTTCCTGGTGCCAATGGTTTTGCATTTTTTGCTTGGAAGAACACAAGGTGGTTTACAGTCATGTCGTCTTCAGCTGAAACACCGCAAGGTGGAGAATGCAGTTAATGCTTAGCAGCAGATAGTCAGAGCTTGATGGGTTTTGTCAGTGCAGTGCTCTGTGCTTCCTAAGGCCCATGCGGTTCCCTGTGTTTCCCAGTCTGTCCTTAGTGGGGTGCTGGAGCATAGGAAGGTCTTTCGATGCTGCCAGCCTTGGCTGTCAAAACCAGCAGCTCCTACTTCCTCTGTTGAATTATCACCATAACCTTTGTTAAGCAGAGTTTCTTTACCATGGTAACATTTTCAGGCCCTTGTTTCTCACTTTCATTAATGGCAATGACACGTCACGATTGCTGCTGCTGTTCTTCACCTCTCCAAAGCTTTAGTTGATCTGTGTCCAGATCCCATCCTGATGACAGGTGCTGCAATGTGGTTCCTGCTGGCATGGGTTGTGCTGGCCAGGGCTGGTGGAAGGTCACTCCCTGCAGAACAGGGGCACAGAACTGGCAGTTTGAGTAAAAACTTGGTCCCTGTGATTTGCATCTTAAATTTTTAGCTAGTTTTAGAGCAAGATGTTGGTGTGGGGTGTGTTACATGAACACTAGTGATGGACTGTCTGGTTTAGTTAACTAAAGTGAAGGCTGTGTGTGAGGGATGTGTTAGGAAAACTCAGTTTGTCCTGAACTGGCTTTGTTTCATGGTTCCTGCTGTCTCTGTTTTCTGAAGGTGGTTGGTCTGTCTGTGGAATCAGAACGTGTCGTGTGCAGCCACAGCACCGGCTGCCAAATAGCTCAGAGCTGGATTTAAAAATAAAACATTCAAAAGAGGGAAAAGTCTTTGGTTTTTTTTTTTACTTTTTCTCTACTGATTTGGTGTTGACAGTCTTGTTGCACCTCAGAAATACAAAGAATCACATCATGGAAAACTTTTTCCTTCAGGTTCTGTAGAAAAGAAGCAACAGAGAAGATCGATTCGAACCCGCTCCGAGTCTGAGAAATCCACTGAAGTTGTGCCAAAGAAGAAGATCAAAAAGGAGCAGGTTGGCTTCCTCCATGTAGAGAGTTAAAATATATTGTATTCATAAATGTTGTGGCTTATCTTGGTGCCTTTTTATTTGTTCTCCATTTTTTTTCCCCATCGGGTTTCGTTTTGGACTATCCTTCATGAAATCCCCCTGTCAATATCATTGCTGTGACTCTGCTACTGGCATCTTCACAGTATCAGTCAGGCTATGGAACATGGGAACTCGATGCAAGACTCCTAAGGAACCTGCCATGTTTCCTTTGAGATTTTATGTTATGAGCAGAATGATTTTGGTTCAGTCGTTTCTATTGGATGGAATTGCTACCAGGTTTCCTTCCTTTTGCTCTTTGCTTTAGCTGCTGGTTTGTATCGAGGTTTTGTTTTATCGAATGGAGTTAGAGTGATTAATCTGACAGCTTTTGAACATGGACTCTAAGAGAACAATTGAACCTGAGGTGAATAGTCAGACTTCTGTGTTGGCAGACATCAGCAAAACAGATCTTCTGGCATTACGTTGGGTTTTTTCCCCCTTGAGTGGATCTAACCTGTACAGGGCCTTCCTGCAGTCTGGGTGTCAGACACACAAATGTTGTTGCTTTTAAACCCAAACTTATCCGAAGTCCTGTGTGGAAATGACTAGTTATGACTGAATTCTGGAATGAATAGGGAAGTGTTGAATTTGCTTCGTTACCGTGTCTAAGTTGTTGGTTCTTTTCCTTACATGGTTGATTTTTCCCTCCTCGAGGACTTTTCCTCTTGAAACCTGAGAATTGTATAGAAAATATTTCATAGGATAGATTTTACCAGAGAGAAGAGGGACAGCCAGGCAGAAGACTTACATAGGAAGGGGACATGAAACAGATTTTATCTCCTATTTTAATTTATTCTTTGCCCTTTACGCTTTGTTTTGCACTTCATTCACTTCAGAGACTGAAAGTGGACCCCGTTGGGGCTTCTCTGTATTTTTCTTTCAATGACATAGGATTTATATGTTCAGCTCTAGTTTCATGCTGAAGCTTCAAAGCTACTTAAATGTTGGGTGTGAAGTACCCAACGGACTCCCTGGAAACCTCTTGTCACGAGGTGTTGCGGTCTCCCAGTGACTTTTTTGGTTCCAGATGAATTATTTTATGTTTGGGTTTTTTTCTTAATTTCACAAACATGGAAGAACCAACAATCCCAGCTTCATGGATTCCGGTTAGCTTTGCTTGCTTATATTACCCAGCTAACTAAGGCTATGAACACGAAAGTGCTTTTCTCAGGAGAAGATAATAGGACTAAACCTGGCCCCTAGCCACACCGTCCTGCGCCTCACCTCCAATGTATTCAGTTATATTAAAAAAAAGGAAGGAAGAAACTTACTAATTTCTTTACAACTACGCAACAATATTTGTTACCCAAAGCCAAGGGTTGGGTTGTTTTTTTTTTGCACCTGATTCCCAAATTAGTCTGCAACAACTTGGTATAAAAAATTCTAACTGGAATTGAGTACTGAATGGGAAAGACATGATGTTCATGCTACTGTTACAGTGACCAGTGGAGAAATAAACGTGATTGTTTAGATTTTATATTTGTATTACCAACTGTATCCTCTACAAACCCTTCTGTTGTATGTTTTTACCTATTGTACAACAAAATAAAATATTTTTTAAAAAAATTAGAGAATAATCCTTAAATATTTACTAAATGTGTTCCTACCTGCACTGTGTAACCGCATTGTAAAGGAAAGAACTTGTAATTCCTAACCATGAAAGCAGCAGTTTAGGCTACAGTTTGCTTCTAGGATTGTTACGCAGTCGCCAAGTGCTGAAAAGTTTCCTGTGCGGTGCCAGAGCAGTTGCTAACCTACTCCTCCTGCCCTAGGACTGAGAACTTGCAGTGCTTTTGTCAGGTTGTAGCCGTGTGCTGCCCCAAGCCTCCGGCTGTATAGAGCCCTGCGGTGGGTATGCAGCCCCTTGCCCTGCAGTGCTCTATACAGAGGATGCTGTCCCCGGAGCTGGGGAGCACCTGCTTGCTGGGGCGCCCTGACCCTTAGCGATGCTGCAATAAACATCTCGCTAACCCAGAGCCAGAGCTGTGCAGGGGATTGTGTGCTCATGAGCTGAGGGGTTTGCTAAAGTGTCAGGGCTGGCTGCCAGAACGAACCTGCTGCTGCCTGCTGGACCCCGTCATCTTCATGCCCGAAGGACCTCGCTAGTGACCACGAGGCTGCTGTGGCTCCCAGCGCTCAGTGTAGGCAGCTAGGATTAAATCCATCAGGCCGAGGAGGCTCCCACTGAGGAGGGATGGCAGCCCACACCTCAGTTCAGAGATGCTAACCACTTAAACTTGAATGTTTGCTTTTTGCACCTAGGGAGAAAACTTCCTCTGGTTTTAACTGTGGGTTTTCCTATTCAAACAGGTTGAAATGGTTCCACTGACAGCAGTGAAGACAGGATTGCAGAAAGGTGAGTTACCTACGAAACTTCATTAAAACTCATGGCCCAGCACCCAGGGGGAGTGGGTGTCATGCTGTGTAGACTGCAGAGGTTGGTGGTTGCTGGTGACAAACAGGAGACCTTGATATCTGGTGAGGGTTTTGTGGGGTTCTGGTGTTGGTCTGTGTGTTTGTGTGTTGCTCATTACTGTGCTTGCAAGCACTGATCTAAGTCCTTCTGGACATCTCTTAAATAAACACTCTTTGCTTGGCTGCTTTTTAAAGCCAAACGATGAAATCTCTTGAGGGTCTGTCCAGTTACAGACAATTCAGTAGCTTCATCCTCTACATCAACCTGTTGAGAGCTTTGTTGGAGGGTGGTATCCTGCGGTGGATTTCAGTTAATTGGCTTTTCAGGGAAAGTTAAACTAGTTTTAATATTGCAAATTGGGAAAGGCAGGCTAGAAACTGAAGTATATTGACAAGCTGTCATCTTTCTCTTTCCAGTATTAATTTGGAACCAAAGGCAGAGAAAATCTGTAGAAACTAACTGTAATCTGTTGTGTTAAGGTGCCAGCGAGATTTCAGATTCTTGTAAACCTCTAAAGAAAAGGAGTCGTGCCTCGACAGACGTAGAACTGACCAGCTCGGCGTACAGAGACACGTCTGACTCTGACTCCAGAGGGCTGAATGATTTACAGGTAAAGGTGTGGTGTTTCTCCCAGGAACTATTGGTGTCGCTGGCTTTGTGGTGCTGTGTGGTCTGAAAAACAGTCCTTCTTCTGCATAGAGGTGTCTGCAAAAGGCTGAATGGTGTCTCTGTGGGATTTTGCTTGTGCACATAAAAGTTCTGTCAGGGATGCAGCTCTTGGCATCGTTCTGATGCAGTTCTGCAGCTTTGAAGTATCTTGAATGCTCATTGCCAGCGTGGGTGTCCTCTGCAAGCATCTTGTTTGAGTGCCTTGGATTTCCCCTCTCTGTAGGGTAGTTTTGGAAAACGTTCAGACAGCCCATCAGCTGCTGCTGATGCCGATGCTTCTGACGTGCAGTCGGTAGACTCCAGCTTGTCCAGGAGAGGAACTGGAACCAGCAAAAAAGACACAGTCTGTCAGGTAAGTGATGGTCCCTTAAAGAAACAACTGCTAAAGACTTAACCACCCGTTTCTGCTAGCTCTAATTACAGGCTTTCCAGATGACACTACTTGGAGTAACCCTGTCTCATAATTTGACATCTTAGAGGCTTTTAGAACTTTCTGTGCTCTAGAAATGATCCATAAGCTCTCCTGCAAGCTAGAAACCTCAAAAGCCTAGGAGGTGGTACCTAACCCACACCTTCTAGCAGACTTACGAGAAGTAGTTGCTGTTTTCTACTCCCTTTGAAGATTCGGGTTTTTTTTTTGCACTAACCTTTGGTGGTAGTTTGTGTCAAAGTGTCAGGTCTCCTGGGTTCTCTGACTGGCTCTCTGCTTGTTTTAGATCTGTGAGAGCTCTGGCGAGTCCCTGGTGTCCTGTGAGGGCGAGTGTTGTAGTGTCTTTCACATGGAGTGTCTTGGCCTCCAGTCAATGCCTGAGGAGAAGTTCATCTGTGTTGAGTGTAAGAATGGTGAGTGCGTTTGGGGAAGGACCTCTTGCCCTGCTTAGGAGCCACCTTGTGGGTAGAGCAGACTGAGCTGGGAATTGGTGAGGTCTTGGGCATGGGTTTGGGATTTTCTGTTCCTTTTAACACCTGTCTCGACTCTCATTTTCCACTTGGTATCTGGGTATACCAGGTGCTCAGGGTCACTCAGAGTAAGGGATGTGATGTTCACAGCAGTGTCACAGTTAACTGCTGTGAAATCAGAACAGCACAAAAACCAGCTCAGCTGTGTGAAGAGGAGGAGCCCTCCTTGTTCAGACCAGTGTAACACTTCCCATCAGACTTTTCCAACACCCTGTGCATCTCGGAGTTGGCTGTTGGAGCTGAGCTTCCTTGTTCCTCCCTTCCCCAGGAGAACACACGTGCTTTTCCTGCAAGCTTCCCGGCAAGGACGTGAAGCGCTGCTCCGTCAGCACATGTGGCAAGTTTTACCATGAGGCCTGTGTCCGCAAGTTTGCCACCGCCCTATTCGAGTCGAGAGGGTTTCGCTGCCCACAGCACTGCTGCACAGCCTGCTCCATGGAGAAGGACATTCACAAAGCAAGCAAAGGTGAGAGCAGAGCTGGCTTGGAGCAGCAGGACAAGCTCAAGCATCATGATAACAGTGGATGTAACTGCCCTCATCGTGCAGTAAGGAACAAGGGTTTCATTCTTAATGAGGTCTTTAATTTAAATCTGTTGTGGGTGGGAAAACAGCCAGCAGCCTGAGATGCTGGCGGGAGTGTGCATGGATCTGCAAAGCTTAGCTCAGCTGATTCACTTGATCCAAGTAGCCCTTCTCGGTGTTGTTGTCATTTTGTTGTGCAGACTAGCTGTTTGCTCTCACAGAATTCCATGAAGGTGGCACTTAATTTGGGGAGATTTTAGAGCCTCCATATTTGTAGCCCTTTTTTAGCCTCTAGAATAAATCAGCCGGATCAAGTGGCAGGAATCAAACCCTACCAAATGATAGGAATCAAATCCTATCAAGTGATAGGGATCTATCGCATAAATATTTTAGATACTGTTCTGTTTCACTGCCTGTGTGAAAGAGTTTGAGTAGCTGAAATTCAACCTGAATTGCAGCAGTAAGAAGCTGTTAGTTAAGGCATCGTTTCTCTGATGGGGCTCAGCGTGAGTTCATGGTTTTATCAGTTGTATAGCTGTAAGATTTGTTGTGGAAATATGTGAAATGCAGGCAGCAGGCCTATTGATTCTTACATCTGTTTCCAGTTGGCCCACAGCACTCAGGGGGCCAAGTCACTGGGTTTAATGGAAGCAGAGGGTTAGCAATGCTGGGCCAAGGAATGGAGTGTTTTTAAGTCCACTTAGAACAATTAATTTTCAAGGGGAAAAAAGGTACCCTTTCAGAAGTGAACTGAGTTGACACTAGAATGACTAAACCCGTGTCTTTTTTCTCAACAGCATTCTAAAGCGACAGTTAACTTTTCACTTGTGTGAAGCTTTATTTTATTTAAGATGTAAATGTTTCTGTCTAACCGAGTACTGGGACTTGGAATAAAAAGCAGCCTTGCATCTCTGGGTGGTGTCTTGTCCCCTGTCTCGGCTGCGGGGTGACGTGGTGCATTTCTCTGCGTTTATATCAAACAGGTCGCATGGTGAGATGTTTCAGATGCCCCATTGCCTATCACTCAGGAGATGGCTGTATTGCTGCAGGAAGCTTGTTTGTGTCATCCCACATTCTCATCTGTAGTAACCATTCCAAAAGGAGTCACTCCTCCTCATCAGCTGTAAATGTAGGCTTTTGTTTCGTTTGTGCAAGAGGTGAGCACACTTGGTTTTATTTTTCTCCTCTGTTACAGTTCTGTGGTCACTTGTGCAGATTAGTGATAAAAATGATGTATTTCCTGAAATCCAAACCCCTCCTCCCTTAGGGCTCTCTGGGAATTAAATGCTGCCTGTGATTTCTGTTATTTTATTATTTTGAATTTGGTTTTGGTCAGCAGTTTCCATGAGTTCTCCACGTGTTTTGATCCATAACATCCGATTCTCAGAGACAGCGAAAGGTGCTCTGACGGCTCTGCTTGTTTTGCCAGTAGGAAGAAGGGGCTACCAAGCCCCCAGTTCCAGCCATTGGGAGCTGAGAACAGTTGCTGTGCCACTCCTCACAGTCACTCGAACAGAAGGGGATTCTTTCCCCACTCACTAACCTCACTTTTGAAATGGTTAAGGCTACAAGAACTAGAAAAAATCATTTTAATTTTAGCTGCCATAGCATTTGAGAAGCTGGAAAGAATTTAGACTGCATGCAGTGATGCTGGTGTGCGAGCTGGGT
The DNA here is from genome assembly GCA_028565055.1 of Phoeniculus purpureus. NCBI lineage: Eukaryota > Metazoa > Chordata > Aves > Bucerotiformes > Phoeniculidae > Phoeniculus > Phoeniculus purpureus. The sequence goes on along the minus strand of JAOXOE010000852.1, from coordinate 1,990,309 downwards.
GTTTCTCATGGGCCCAAGTTCTCTGTTTTTATCCTTTTTCCCTGAACTCTTGTTACTTTCAGGCCCTTCAGTTACCAGTCTTGTGCCAGGTAGCAGGCTGAAACGGGTTTGGTGCATCAGGTGCTTTAGCCTCAGAACAGCTGAGTGGCACTATTGTCTCAGACTGATGGAAGGGCCATGGTTAGGTGTTGGAATAACCATGTGGATCTTGCCCAGTATTCCCAGAGTTCAGGTGGGACTCTGTGTTTAGTCTCCTTTAAGCTTTTCAGCAGCCTCATAAGTTATGTTTTGTGTTTAGTTGTGGTTGGCAGTGGTACTACCCTACAAATGCACAGTCTGAACAGCAACACCAAGGCAGCTGCTGTGTGTCTGGGACAGGATGGGGAGGTTGGGTTATCTGATGGGTGCTGTGGGGTGTTTCAGACACCTGACCTGCTGCACTGTTGGTTGAACTTGTAGTTACATCCAGAAGACACAGGAAGAAGTTGTTTGGTTTATTTTAGAGCTGGAATAGAATCATTAAAAGCAGTTACTGTGGTAGACAGAGCAGATCCCTAACGTTTTCAGCACTTTGGTTTTGTTTTTTATCTCAGTTGTCTGCAGTCAGTCAGGTACCAGGATCAGATAGAGATTTATGACAGAACAGGTTCTGTGGAACTTCCCTGGTTTGAATATCATGTTAGAAAAGCCTCTTGGCGAGGTCCAGTGCTGGCTTTAGTCTGCCACGTAAGTGTTCCTGTAAACCAATCTCTACGGTAGGATGATGCGGGGTCCTGCTGCTCTGCTTGTGTGTGAGGTAGCTCCTGGCACTTCAGCCATCAGAACTGCACTGAGGTGAGGTCGCCTGTGGCCTTACCCTGAGTAGTTCTTTTGACTATTTCAAAGCTTAAGCTTTGGTATCACAACACAGCAGAGTACAGCACAGCTATAGAGATTTCTTTGAAGTTGTGCTGGATTCAGCCTGTAGCCAGCTACTGCAGGTGTGTAATGCTGACTTAGGATCCAGATATCACAGAAGAACCTGTGATTGAACCCTTAGATAAATATTCAGTCTGGTAGTTTGTTCCAGAGACTCTTTAGGAATTTTTTCCTCCAAGGTTTGGGTGCTCTGTGACATGAAGGCCTCCTTCTCTTGGGTAGCACCTGTTCAAGAGCTGGATGAAAGGGAAATGATTCTATGATTCTAAATACCTGCTGTTTGCAATCCATGTGCTGTGTGCAGCATGGACATCAGAGCTTGGGGGTGGAATTCCAAGCCTGAGGCTTGCACTGGCAGAAGATGCAGAGCTGAGCTGATTTCTGAAACAGAACTGAAGCGCAGAAGAAAATTTTAATCCTGTTTTGAAAATTATTTTTTCCTTTGGACATTGTTCTGACAATTCTATCCCTACCTCAGTCTTGCTTCATCAGAGGTGAAACTGCAGAAATCTCTTCTCTCCTGGCAATACAAGTAACCTGCAAACCCCAGCGATGGGATTCCCTGTTGTTTGTTCACAGACTCTTAGTTAGAGGAATCTGAGCAGTTACAAACCACTGCCCTGACTGAATCCTGTCTCTTACAGCCAATTTGAACTTGTTATTCTAGAAGATTTTGGGTGGGGTTTGTTTCTACCAAGCACAGCTGGCATCAGGAGTCAGTGCGCTCCGCTGAAGGAAGATTGTGTGAGGCTTACATGTAGCTGAGTGAGGTTCTGTCTAGTCATGGATGGTCAGCATGAGGGCCATCGGGTCATGAAGGATCTGTGGCAGGAGCACTGTGAGTACCTGCTCAGAGAGAAGTGGAGAACTGAGTGCTTTAAAAATGCATCTGTTGTGTGAGGATGGTTATCTCATTGGTGTTAGTTGATATCAGAAGGAAAAACTTCACATTTAGATACAGAGAATTGCCTGAGTGAGAGAATGCAGATGTGAGGCAATATCTAAAGTACAGAGACTTGCACATTGTGAGGTACTTGAAATGTGGGGTATTTTGAGCCTTCTTGTTCTCCTTCCTGCTGTACACTGCATGAGGCACGCTCTGCTTCACCTGACTGCTTGAGTAGGTCACACTGCTTTTAGAAACCTCCTGAGGACAGGCTTTCCAGGTAGGCTGATGCCCATCTCCTTCCAGCAGTGCTTTAGGCACCCCTCTTTTGCAAGCTGCTCTACAGCACTCAGCTCTGTGTGTCCCAGCAGGGCGAGGGCTGGTGCTTCTCTTGGTAGCTCTTCTTTCCTGCTTCTTTGGGTCTCAGTTGCTCTACTCTTCCCATGAAGTACTGGCCAAGGGCTTCCGCTCCATCATGATGGGGCTCTCAGCCGGGTTGCCTGAGCAGTGAGGAAGAACTCTTGTTGGAGTAGGAGTGAGGAATGCCTATGCATCGTTGAAAGGCAGGCAGGAGGACAGAGTGCTCCAAAGCAACTCTGGAGAGGGCAGGGTTGGTGCAGCTTTAGCTGAAAACAGCTAGAGTAGGGCAGAACTTCCTCTGTCCTTTTCCCTCTGGTGCCTTGTGCAGTCATTGACATCCCCCTTACTTTTTTCCAACACAACTTCACAGTCAAAAACCTCTGATAGAGAAGATCTTTGAGATAGCTGTATCTGAGTGGGATGGGGAGCTCTTGTACACAGCATCTGCTCATGCAGGGTGTAGCTCCAACTACCAGTAGCGACTGTCATCCTCCAATTCTTCAAACCAGTCAGGTGTTTCCAGCTGGGAGGGCAGGAAGGGTCTCTCAGCTTCAAAACCAGTTGCTTTTCTTGTGCTTCTCCGTAAATGCACAGATGAAGGGTGAAAGCACAAGTGAAACTCCACTTCGGAAGCCGCTTGTTCCTCACAAGCTTTCCCCATTATGTTTAACTCAGTCTCTCTGGGCACATAACCTCTTCCTTAGCGAAGAGTCTCTCTGTCAGCCTTTTGTTCCCTTCGTTTTATCCTTTGTTTCCCATTCACACCCGTGTGCATTAGAGGTGTTCGTTTGGTTGGTTTTGCTTTTTCTCCTTTACGGAATCATGGGTAGTTTCATTGCAACTCATCTCTTTCTGTTTGTTTCGTATAGGGCTGGTAGTGCAGGATCATTCAGACCCCCTGTTCAGTTCCTATGCCTATAAGTCCCACTACCTACTGAATGAGTCAAATCGTGCTGAGTTGATGAAATTACCTATGATTCCTCCTCCTTCGTCAGCTTCCAAAAAGAAATGTGAGAAAGGTAACCGAAATAGTTTCTTTCTCTTTCATTTACCTTTTTTCCGCTTTTTTTTCCCCTATGATTTCTCTCTTTCAATCAAAACGAGAAATGTCTGCTCGTCCAGCACCACTCGCTGCTTTTCAGTAACTTCACTCATTGATTATTGTGGGCCTGTGTTCATGTTGTTGGCAAGTTTTTTTTATTCTTTTTGTTTTTCTTTTTGATTATAAAAGGGCTTAAAATAATTGCTGTCGCTAAATTCTCCTTGACAGAGCTTCAATCACTCAGTACCCGGCTTAGGCTGCTCCAGCTCCAGGGAGGCTGTTGGCACAGTGAGGTGAAGAGGAAGAGGGTAGAGGTTGATACTGTCCCAGTTCAGTATTGCCAGGAGGATGTAAAACACTTCTGAAATGGACATTACCTGTGGAAGAAGAGGGGAGGGAATGTTCTGTTTCAGATCTTCTAGGCAGCTTATGCAGAGCCTGAGAGAAGACAGGACTTTCTGGTTGCATGAGGGTGGGTGCTGTGTCCCTCTGAGGGTGTCCAGAGCAGGAAAGCAGTGGGGTTTTGCCTACCTGCATGGCCATCAGTCCCGGGGCCAGCTGCTGGCAGCAGGAGATCTCGGGCACCCAGGCTTTCTGTCCTGTGCAAAAAAAACCCCAAGAGCTCTGGGGCGAGAGTGAGCGCTTTGTTCTGGTGCGGGTGGTGCTGAGCATCTTATGATTGATTCCTCACGGGGAGATAACTGTTGTCTGTGTAAAATACTCAGCTGTCATATTTTATTCCCCCACAGAAATTTGATTTCCCGACAGTGTTCAGAAACGGTGCCCCATTAACCCAGCTACAGTTAGGTTGATTTTGAACGTTGCTAGATCAATGGCTTTTCAGTAGTTCCTGTAATTCCTCAAAACAAGAATTATTTTGAGCCCTCTGCTTAGCTTGAGCAACATCTTACTAATGCATCCCGAGAGCAAAGTGCTGGGTTTTGTTCTTGCTTAGCACTGACAGTTTTGTGTTCGATTTGGTTTGATTTGATTTTTCTTTTAATTTATGATTTCAATTAATTTTTCTTTTGCATCTCTTGGCATTCTCCCATGGTGGATAACGTTGCAGTAATTCTTACACTGAGTCTGTATTTCCTCTGAAAGAAATCCACTCAAAATAAAATGACATTTAAACAAATTATTTCCAAGGAGGGGGGATTGGGGAGCTCTGGGGAATAAATCCATCTGGCTGGATTGTGCTTGGTTTGAGCAGAGGAAATACAGTGTTGGTCATGCAGCTGATTTGTTTAAGGAATGCTTCTCATGCCATGCAACAATCAATTGATGCAGTGACACTTGGGGAAGTCTATAGGTGGACAAGATTTTCTGATAAACGTTTGCAAGTGGCTGTTCACACTTGTCATGACACTGTGACCGCAAATGGCTTCAAAGCTTCTCCCCAGTTTTCCATCTGGGACACAAAAACTTGTTCATTTAGGAACAAATTCTTTCTAGAACAACTGTGTGGCTGTGTCTTTACCTAACCTACCCCTGTGAAGTATATTATAAATACTTAATTATCTAAAATACTCTGTGTGATGTAGCCGGTCTTACTGTACGAGCTGCTTTGTGTGCTGAGGGTGGCTTAGAGATATGCAGTGCCTCTCCACGTGGAACACACCCACCAAACCAGAAGCCAGCCAACACAACCGACTATTGGCCCAACACCGGGCATTTCTGAAGTTCAGAGTCGCCCGCTGCGCTCACATGTCCTCTGCGCACTGGGAATCTGTGGAATGGGGACAACTTGTGGGGTGTCTCACTCTGCATCATGTAAACCTCTCTCTCTGTGGGCTAAAACACCCTTAGGACAATTGTTTTGTGATGTCCTGGGTCCAGAAAAGCATTGATCAACCTATAGGCTGCGGGGTTTTAACGCACACTAACTGATCGCTGTGGGATTCAGTCAGGACAACGCTGGTTGGGAAAGCAGTGCTTAAACATCAGGTGCTCAGGCATCAGTGAGGGGATAAAAGCTGGCAGCATACTGATTCTCCTGCCTGCTCACCTCGTGTCTAAAACACACTCTGATCTCAAGAGTCACAACTTGCACTCCACAGTCTGTTTGAACCAGCCTTGTTCACTTTGACTTGATCCCCCTCTCTGCCGTTTTTCCTTGGGGCACTTGAGACTGTAGAAGGGATGATCTGTACAGAATGGCAATTGCTGTGCAGGGGGGAAACTGGTCCCTACTTCTATAAACCAAGCAGGGTTTCTTTGTTTAAAGGTGGAAAACTCTTGTGCTGTGAGTCCTGCCCAGCTTCCTTTCACCCCGAGTGTCTCAACATAGAAATGCCCGAAGGCTGCTGGAATTGCAATGACTGTAAAGCTGGCAAGAAGCTGCGGTACAAGCAGATTGTTTGGGTCAAGCTGGGCAATTACAGGTAAGTTGATTATTTTTAGTTGTTTAAGCTGTGGATGTGTCCTGTGTGCTGTAGAATTCCAGGAAGGTAACTCAAAGCAGCTCAATCCTACACCTAGAAACACAACAGTTTTGTGTCAAACATTGATGTCACTCTCAGAATTAAATTCACCTGCTTTTTTCCAGGCAAAGGTAGAACTTGGTTACACTTGGGTCCACTCTGTAAAGCGCAGTAGTGTCCGGAAAACCAGGGGCTGTCCTAGCAGTGTCCTGGGATGTCCCAGCCTGTGCCTGCCACAGGCCACCTGCAGAAACACAAGCACTTGTAGGTCATCTTAGAAATCCACCCTCATGCTACGGATGTTCTTAAAAGGCTTTTCCAGAACTTGGAGTGAGGACTTGTCCTGTGTTTTACCTGGTGCTTCCCAAGAACTGCCAGAGGGAGCCTGGGCTAAGGGAGGAGTCTCGTTAACTGAAGAAAGGAGAAGTGGCTTTTCTTTTTCAGCCGGGCTGGGCACGTGCAGAGTGGGGTCTGTGCTGCAGCGAACTGACTTTCTTTTCTTTTTTTTTATCTTTCCTGCTTTTCAGGTGGTGGCCAGCAGAGATCTGCAATCCCAGGTCTGTGCCTCTCAACATACAGGGCCTCAAACATGATATCGGGGACTTCCCAGTATTTTTCTTTGGTTCCCATGACTACTATTGGGTACACCAGGGCAGAGTTTTCCCTTATGTTGAAGGAGATAAAAGCTTTGCTGAGGGGCAAACTAGTATTAACAAGACCTTCAAGAAAGGTAAAATCAAACAAAGTTTCTAGCGGTTTATGACAAAAATTCCACCTGTTTGTGTCTCCATCACCACTTAACCTGCATGGGAATATTGTGACTAGTGTTCTGTGTTCACCTGCGATTGCAAACCTCGTGTAGATCCCTTGACTGCAGCTAGAAGTGTTTCTTTAGTGTTGCAAGTCCAGTCCTTCCACGAACTGGGAAATGATGGAGCTTGGGCTCTGCTGCATGGGATCGTTGTTCAGTGTCTCCGTACCTGATGATAGCTCCATGAAATACCCCAATAACTCATCTGTAGCCTGTGTTCTTGCTTATAGAGTTCTGCTGTAGCGTTGTTCTGTACAAATACATTGGAGTACGTGCCTGGATGGGTTTGGTTAACAGCAACCAGTGCTAATTGTTTTCTCTTCTGAACTCCTTTGCGCAGCACTTGAAGAAGCAGCAAAGCGCTTCCAGGAGCTGAAAGCACAACGAGAAAGCAAAGAGGCATTAGAAATCGAAAGGAATTCAAGGAAACCTCCACCTTACAAACACATTAAAGTGAGTTGGCTTCTCTCTTTTTCCTACTTCTGATCTGTGCCTGAGTGAGCTGTGAGTTTACAACAGTGTTTCTGCAGTCCAAGCCTGAGGAGAATCATACAAATAATTTTGCTGCTCTTTTTGAGTGTCTCCTGCTCTCTTACAGCACCACAGAACATTCTTTTAGCAGTGTATTTGTGAAAGAAAGTTAACAGTTGATGAATGCTTTTACCTCAAGTAGAATTGTGCTGGTTTTGAACTCGTCTCCTGTCTTAGATCCTTGCTGGCAACTCCCTGAATGTTGTTAGCACTGACCTCGGTGTTGGTGGCAATACTGAGTGCTTGTCCTGCGGCAGAACCTCCTGCCATTGATTACAGACCCATGGGACTCAGAGTTGGACAAGATCCCAGTGGCGTGTTTGACAGTCTTGAGTGCTCTGAGTCCCTGAACCAGTCATTTTACTGGAGAGAGGCTTACGCTGTGCTGCCTCGAGTTGTGAGCCGTAAAGTTCTTCGAAGAAATTGCTTACTCTTGGCTTCTCTGATCAGTGTCAGTCAGCAGTGGAGTGGCAGCTCCCGTCTGTAACTGTGTGTCTGCTGTTGAACATCAGGAGCTCTGATCACTGTGACCTGCCAGCCTTCACAAGGGCCTATAGGAAAAACCACTGACGTGATCACAGTTTCGTTGTCGTCTTGTGTCAGCTGCTGACTGGCCTTCAGCAGAGCTGTTTGGTCTACGTTCTCTGTGTGCGGGTTGGATCACTTACTCCTGCTTTCCTTCACTCCCCAGTCCAACAAGGTTGTTGGGAAGGTTCAGATCCAGGTGGCTGATCTGTCGGAAATCCCTCGCTGCAACTGCAAGCCCTCGGACGAGAATCCGTGCGGGCTAGAGTCGGAGTGCCTGAACAGGATGCTGCAGTACGAGTGCCACCCCCAGGTGTGCCCGGCAGGAGAGCGCTGCCAGAACCAGTGCTTCACCAAACGGCTCTACCCTGATGCCGAGATCATTAAAACCGACCGGCGGGGATGGGGCCTCAGGACCAAAAGGAGCATTAAAAAGGTACAAGCTCACAGGGTGGAGGTTGTGACAGCTGTTGGTGCTGTGTTCTGGCCAAGCACTGCAGCTCTTGAGTACCACAAGTGCTTGGCCTTTCAAAAGGAAGGTTGAAGCTTTAAGAGCTGACAAACTGGGACTGAGCAGTGGGCAGAGAAATAGTGCCTAGCTCTGCTGCCTTTGTGGTTTGAATGGGCAGCAGATCCCTGGTCTGCGTGTTTCCAGGTTGCCTACTATTTGCTTCAATTTTAAGGCTTTTTGTGATACAGTTTGGTTTTGTAGTGAGGTGGTTAGTAGATGGAGAGAGGTTCTCCTCCTCTACTGTGCCCTGGTGAGACCATATTTGGAATCTTGTGTCCAGTCCCAGACCCCTCAGTTCCAGAAGAACACAGAGCTGCTTGAGAGAGTCCAATGCAGAGCCACAAAGATGATGGAGTGGAAAATCTCCCTGATGAAGAAAGACTGAGGGAGCTGGGTCTCTTGAGCTTAGAAGAAAGGAGACTGAGGGGTGACCCTCTGAATGTTGATCAATATGGAAAGGGCAGGTGTCAGGAGGATGGAGCCAGGCTCTGCTCAGGGGCACCCAATGATAGG
>JAOXOE010000852.1:1962659-1979416 GCA_028565055.1 Phoeniculus purpureus | reverse complement strand
AGGAGGGTGGGTGGGGGGTGTCCAGCGCTGGTACGAAGTAGTCACTTTAACATGGAAACCTCTGCCTCATTGAATTCAGGGTTTAATGTACTTGAAGCTCTGCAGTTCCTTACACAGCTTTTTTTATTTATACATTCTGTGTGTGTTTGTATCCTCCATGGAGAATGGTGTTTGACTTCCCTGAAGTTACTTTCCGCTCTCCCGTTCTGCGGTGAATCTGCGGCAAACGGGAGGTTTTCCAGTGCCGCTGTCGCAAGCCCCCTCCGCGGCTGCTCGCGGAGGGGCAACCCCGGAGTTGTCCGTTCGCTTTGAGTTCCCCATCGCCTTCCCCCACCGTTTTAACTTTGTGTAGCAAAAACATTTGCACTTAACGATACACTCCTACACGTTGGATGTATTCATGGTGTCCTTCTGAGGAAAGGAAAAAAAGGAAAAAAGGAAAAAAAAGAGAAAAAATGGGGAAAAAAAGGCAAAAAAACCCAACCAGCAGTGTCTGTGATGATTTAATTCCTGAGGGCCAGCCTCAGGCAGTCGTTACCCCCTGTGTGGGGCTGTCTCACTGCTCTGGGGAGAGGGGAGTTGTTAGCTCCAACTCTCTGTGCTTTGCATAGACGACTTCTGTCCTTGATGTGAAATGGAAAAGGGAAAACCGTGTTTGCCAAAGCCATTCACTCCGTCGCTGCTTCTCGCGTGGTACCCACAGCCAGGGGAGGTGGGGAGCTGCCAGCCCCAGCCAGCGAGGGGACAGAGTTCTGGTCCCCTCCCAGCTGCAGGCAGGAGCCCCTGAGCCGTCCCTGTTGCTGCTGGGCACAGACACAGCGGGTGAAGATCCCTGTGTTGCTCCTGGGCTTGCTTTTCCCAACATCCCAGTGGTGGTTGATGGTCAAAGCTGTCCGCGGGTGGAGTGATGTTCCTTGAGGAACCAACCAGCTTGTGAACACTGCACAACACAGGTACCTGCAGTTCCCATCCCCACATCCTCCAGACTCGTAACCGATGCCCTTTGTAGAGTTGTTACTTCCGTAGACTTTGTTTATCCTCTGTAGGTTCTGTGAAATGTTCTTTTGGCAAAATCACTCAAAGCATCGACATCCACAGACTTTTTGGAGGTTAACTGGGAGTTTAGGAGTTTGACTGGGAGTTTAGGTGTTAACTGGGAGACTTGGAGGTTAACTGGGAGTTTAGGAGTTGAGTGGGAGCTCTCAACACTAACACAGTGGTGTTACCTATCCCTGCCGATGTTCCACTGGGGCATTACTGTATTATGACTTGATGTTGCCGCATAGACTTTGAGATAATAGCCGATATCTTGGGGGGTTTGTTGTTCGGCCCATGTTCTCTTGCATAGTGTGAACCCTGTAAAGCTTGGTTAACCTGTACATAGCTAGCGACTGTCAACTAGTTATAGCGAACCTAGACTTGCCTGTAATATTTTAGCTTCTTACTTGAATGTGTGTGACGGTAGGAACATCGGATTTTTGTACATTCTATTTCCGGAGATGTTTGGCCTTTTGTTTCTCTCTGTTGTTGTTTGGTTTTTTGTTTTGTTCAGGTTTTTTATTTTGTTTTTATTTTAGTTTACAAAACACTTCTTGCAATTCAGACCTGAGGGGGGTTTGGTTGGTTGGTTGGTTGGTTTCATTTATTTTTTTTGGCTTCCGTGAGGACTTCATTTGGGGAAGGTTTTTAACGACATTCCACTGATTTGATGATGAAAACTTTTTTGCTTGAGGTTGACTTCAATAAATTGTTCTTGAATGTTCAAGGTGTGTTTGAAAAGTCGTGGAAGAGCTGGGGTTTGGGGATGGATTTGGGGATAGTTGGCTTCACGGTTGGACTCGATGGGTTTTTGAAAGGCTTTTCTAACCTAAACCATTACCTGGGCTGGGAACTGGGAAGCTGAGGGGGTCTGGGATTCCCATGTCTGGCCCAGGGAGGGTTCTGGGCTCTGGGCAGGGTGACTCTGCTCCTTCCTGCCCTGGAACAGGGTGGGGTCTGGAGTGGTCCAGGGGTCCCACTCCTGGGCCAGGGAGGGTTCTGTGCTCTGGGCAGGACCCACTGCAGGTCTGGAGAGGGGTCCAGGGGTCCCACTCCTGGGACAGGAGAGCCTCTGGGAGGGATCTGCGCCGGGCCCCTCCACCCTTCCGTGCCCCAGGAAAGGGGGCTCAAGGCTCAAATTCCTGGGCCGGGCTTCTGCGGTGTTCCCCACGCCGGGACTGGGGTCTGAGAGGGTTCTGGGAATCTCTGTCAAGGCCCTGGGGGTCCCTTTCAGGCTCTGGGCAGGGTCCTTCCTCCTCTCCCCGAGACAGGGGGTTTGGAGGGGTCCGGGGAGATGCTCTGGCCCCCGAGCAGGGCCCTTCCGCTCCTCCCCGCACTAGGAAAGGGGTCTGCTTGAGCCCGGGGGTCCCTTCCCACATCCGAGGAGGTGCTCGGGGAGGGCTCTGAGCCCCGGGCCGGGCCCCTCCCCGCCCCGGAGGCCGCGGTGCCGCCGCCATGTTGCGGGCGCGGGGCCGCGCGGAGCTGGCGGCGGAGGCGGCGGTTCGGGCGCTGCTGCTGGGAGCCTTCGGGTGAGGGCGGACAGCGACACCCCCCGGGACCCCCGGGGCACCTCCCATCCTCCTCGGAGCATCCCCCGAGCCCTGTGCGGTGGCTGGGTGGGAAGGTAGGGTAGGAGGTGGTGGTGGGGGGAGGCGGTATCAGCTCTCCCCGCAGCCCGCGGGTGCAGCCAGCCCCGCAGTCTGCGGGGTTCGTGGGTTCCTGAGGGTTTGATGGGGTGTTTTTGTTCTTCGCAGGCTGATGGAGTTCCTGCCGCCGTTCGAGCGGGTGCTGCAGCCCGAGGAGCTGTGGCTGTACAGGAACCCGCATGTGCGGGCGGATCGGGTCCCCGCGCTGCCCCTCTTCGTGAGTCCCGAGGGGGTTTCTGTCGGGTTTTTTAGGCTTCAGCACCCACCCCTGGCTTTAACCGGGGCTGTACAACCCATCAGGGGCTTCCCCTGCGGTCCAGCAGCATCACTTCCCCATCCTGATGGAGGAGCGTGGAGGTACCACGAGTGCCTCCCACTGGCACAGAGTGTTCTGCTTGCAACCGGCTGCTTCCAGCAAACAGTGATGAGGATTTTATTGTGGAGGTGTTTTCTCTGGGCTCTGTTCAAAGGGTTTTGCCTAAAACCAGCGCTGTTGGACCTCAGGCAGACAGCACAGCCCATCAAAGGGGGTGAATCCTCCAAAACATGGGTGGGGAGGTGTTTCGCTGAGATGCTGCAGCCCCTGGGTTAGGAGCCCAGGCTGCGATGGGATTCCCTGCAGGCAGCGCCACCGGAGGTGACAGGACACAGTCTAGGTGTAGCGCTTGCGTTTGGTGGTGCAAAGTCAGACGTCAGGCGGTTGCAGACTGCTCACAGATGTCCTGCGGTGAAATCCCGCAGCAGCTTTGTGATAACTGGGTTTCTCTGAATCAGCAGCTCCGGGGTTTTTTGCTGACAGGCAGCTCGGTGCTGCTGACAAAGAGCTCGGGAGCAGAGGCTGGGCTGGGGTTGCTGTGGATGCAGCTGGGGTTGGGTTTGCTGTCTGACAGGAGGGTTGTGTTGGGGAGGGGAGGTTGCTGCCCAGGTCTGGCTGAGGAAACCATAATAAACCCCATGAGTAGTTGCTGTTGGGTTCTGGTCATGGGGTTCAATCTGTTTTCACTGACACCTGACTGGCCTCTTCTTCTGTGGCAGTTCATTGCGTTTCTGTCTCCCTTGTCGGTGATCATCCTGGCGAGGCTGTTGATGAACGCTGACCGTGAAGACACGCGGGAAGCCTGCCTGGGTGAGCTCCTTCCCAACCTAGAGCCACAGGGCTCTGCCCTGATGCTGTGAGTCAGGGTCTCATAGATGAGTCCTCTGCTCTTGCTGGGGCACAGACATCATGCCAGGCTGTCAAAGCTGAGGTGCTGACATGACCTCTCTGCTCTCTCCTAGCTGCCAGCCTTGCGCTCGCCCTCAACGGGGTTTTCACAAATGCCCTGAAGCTTGTTGTGGGGAGGTGAGAAACCTGCTTGTTCCTGGTTGTGCTTGGGGGAGAAGCAGTGGTAGAGCTGCAGTAGCAGGGGGGAGAGGCAGCAGCTGAAGCTGGATGGGCTCAGCCTGGAAAGAACCTGCTTTTCTACCTGTAAAGACTACCAGAACAAACCAGTGTGGACAGGATGTCCCTGGGATCGTTTGGATGGGGTCATTCAGGCCAGTGCTGAGAGAATTGCTGTGGCACATGGACAGGGAACGGGTGAGATGGTTTCATCTCTCTGGGTGATGTGGCCAGGGTAGCAGAAGTGACCGGTGGGTCGGGAGGTTCTCTGGGGTGTACCCACAGGCCCTGCAGCCAGGGCACATCGAGGCTGCCTTGGAAATCCAGTGTAGTGCTCAGATGTCTCAGTGTGAGGTGCCTTGTTCTCTGCTCCAGGCCACGACCTGATTTCTTCTACCGCTGCTTCCCGGACGGGCGAGCGAACGCGGAGCTGCTGTGCACAGGGGACCCTGGCACCGTGACCGAGGGACGGAAGAGCTTCCCCAGCGGACACGCTTCGTGTGAGTTTGCTGTGTCCCCTCCCGCTGCAGCCCCACGTGGAGCAGGACCTGTGGGGAGGGCTGGGCTGGGTTTGCTTTCATCCTCCCCACAGCTTTGGCTGCATTTATTGGCCTGCCTTGGGGGCCTCAGCTTTTCCTTTGCAATCAGTGGGGTGGCAAATGGAATCTGAAGCTATCTGCAGCCCCTGGGCTGACCAGGTACCAACTCCAATGTCTTCTCCATCACTCACAAGTGGGAGCTACCCTCGGGCAGGACAGATGTTCTCTTTCAGCCCTTCCACCACAGCAGGGAAGAGGTGAAGCTCTTGCTGAGGGTCACAGCAGAGCCTGGACATTTCTCTTCCAGTTGCCTTCACTGGTCTCGCCTTCTCTGCCTTCTACATTGCGGGGAAGCTGCACTGCTTCACCCCCGGCCGGGGAAGCAGGGCCCTGCGGCTCTGTGCCTTCCTTCTCCCGCTCTTCCTTGCCACCCTCATCGCCATGTCCCGCCTCTGTGACTACAAGCACCACTGGCAAGGTGGGTCAGAGCTGGGTACCCTGAGTACAGGGTCGGGCTGTGGTGCCACAGACCCCTCATGGCAGTTTGGGCTTTGTGTTTACTCCTCTGGGGGTTGGGTTTTGCTGCCTGCAGGGTGGTGATGCCTTTCTCTTTGGGTTTTTCTCTGAGCTTAGCTTCATGTCAGTTGCTGATCCAGGTCAGCTCTGAGCCCAGTTACGAAGGCTGGGAGGGCAGAGGGATCTGAACTCTCCTCTTGCCCGCAGATGTGTGTGTTGGCTCAGCAATGGGCTTGGTGCTCGCCTACCTCTGCTACAGGCAGTACTACCCTCCTCTGAAGGACTCCCTGTGCCACAAACCATTCCTCTACAAATCCAGACAACTGCCAGCACACCAGGAAAACCCTGCAGCGTCCACCTTTCCCCTGGATATCTAGGGACAGGCTCTGTCCTGCCCCTCTGCTGTTTCTCCCTCAGCACCAGGACAAGGCCTTGGGGAGGCTGGTCCTCAAGAAACGGCTCAGATGAGGATGAACTTGCAGGTGGGTGCCCCTGCAGTGCTCAGTTGTCCTGCGTTGCATCATTATCTGAACTCTATGGGTGTCCCTCCCTCCCTTTGAGCCTGCTGGGACCCCCATGAGCACCACTGTGTGGCAGCAAGGACTGGAGAAAGGACAGTCCAGTGTGTGTCCTGGTGGTGAGACAACTTCAGTCATCTGCCATTGGTCTGGCTGAGCTTACCCCCTTCTCTTGGGGACCCTGTGAGGAACTGAAGTGTGAGATCTGTTCCCAGAGATGGGTTTGAGTCTGATTTCTCAGCTGAGCTGAGATTTCTCTGATTTCTCAGCTGAGCTAAGGCTGCATCTCAGCTGAGGCTGCATCTCCAAGAAAGCAAGAGGCTGCATCTCCGGCCAGGGGTGATGGGGGCAGAAGGATGACAGCAGTGTGGTGGTTCCTGTGTGACTGTGATCGCCCTGGTTTTGTCTTCATTTGCCAAATAAAGCCTCATCTTTATAATGAGCTGTGGCGCTCAAATCTTTACTTCTAGGACTGGTTTTATTGCTGCAGGGGTTTCTAGGGGTTATTTGTTCCAGATCTTTTTCCTCAAAGCTCTAATACAGCAGAGATGACAGTCGGCAGGAAATGAGCCAGTGTGTGAAGCAACCCTATGGGGGAGCTTGTTCCCTCACACCAGGGTTTGTTTTCTCAGGCAGTGGAAGGGTAGAGCTGCAGGCAGCAGAGGTGGGCTGTAGCAGAGCTACAGGGACTGTGTAAACCCTCTGTGACCCTGTAACTCAGGCAGAAGCAGCTTTACTTTCCCCTAAAATCCTGCCTGGGCAAACTGTGCAGCCCTCCCTCTGCCCCCAGACACAGACACTGCACAGTTAGCTACTGACATATTTTGGCTTTTACTGGAAAAGACCTTAAATAACTTTGAAAACGAAGGGAACTTTGTCTGTTACAAAGTGCTTCACTTAAAACGCTGAATCAGAAGAGTGTTAAGACCGTTCCTGTTCCTACTCTTGTAGGAGATGCCTTAGCAGTCAGTAGTTGACTTGCTGGCTAGGCAGCCAGTCTGTTCCTTCAGTCAGGTAAAGGAGCAGCAGCTTCTGTTCCTTGGAGACAAGAGGAGGGATGGAGGCTGCAAAACTCCTTCCAGCAGTGCAAATCACATCCAACAATGGAGAACAAACCAACAGGCTTCGGAGAAAAGGCTCCTTGCAGGGCAGAAGTCAGCGGGAGGGAAAGTGGTTTGGTTGCAGCAACGACCTGATGCATCACTGAACCCTCTGTGAGGCTCCAGTCTCAGCCCAGCCAGTGGGTAACAGCCTGGGGAGGGGGGGGTTGGTGGCCAGAGAAGGATCACTGAGACTGTAGCCCTGTGCCTGTTGGACCAGTTAACCTGCCACAGGCTGCTGCTGCTGCCTGGCGTGATTTCTTCAGTGGGGACACTGGGACACACGGGCCAGACCCTCTGGCTCTGGGCTCTGACTTTGCTGGCTGCATTTTGTTGTTTAAATCCAAAACAACTGCTGTGTGGAGCCTGGCTGGTGTCAGAGCCCTGTGGCCACCCTGAAATTCAGCAGTAGGACAGGAGCATTGCAGGAGGAATGGCCCTCCCAGCCTCCAAACTGCCTGGATGCTGCTGAGGAGCAGCTTCTTCCCCCAGTCCAGCTGTAGTTCCATGTGGAGGTGAGTTTTTCCTCCTGTGCAGTCACACCTGGCTGCCAGCTTGATGCAGGCAGAGCTGCTGTGGGCTGGGTGAGGATGCTGAGAGGGCTCCATCATCATCACAGAGCAGCCAGGAGCTCCTGGATCAAGGACATCCCAAGGTGCTGCTCTCAGAAGCTGTTTCCTGAGGCAGTTCTGCCTGGCCCAGACCACACAGCAGCAACTGTCAGAGATGCAGATGGCTGGTAGATCCATTCCTGCTGGGCTAAAGCAGACACTGTGCCCTGAGGTCACCTCCCAAGGACCACAGTCCTTGTGCTCTGTGTCACGGCAGGGAGGTGACAGTCTCCTTTGCTCGACAAGGCTGCTACAGCTCTCTCCATGCCGCGTGTTTAAGGCTTTTATTCCTCAAAGTCAGAAGCTGTGAGTTCCCTCGCTGAGCCAGGAGCAGGATCAGGCCCTCGATGCCAGTTCCTAGCCCACATGGCTTCTCTGCTTCGCCCAGACAAGCTCCTGCGGTGACTGACACGGTGGAGGGTTCAAAGGACGTGATGCCACAGGGAGTGCTGAGTATTTGAGCTGAGCTGGGTTCCCTCGGTGTTTTCCTCCCCATCCCAACTCACAACAGAGGAAACTCATCCTTCTCTCCAGGTAGCAGCAAGTATTTGGGAAGCAGCATGCGGGACGCAGCAGCGGAGAAGAGCGGAAGGCAGAGAAGAGGTCTGGAATTTCCTGGTGAGTTCTCAGTTGAATCGGATCTAAAAGCAGAAGGTAGGAATCACCAGACCAGCATCCACCCACCTGGTACCCAGCAATGACCAGTATGTGGCTTTGAGGGCCAGAGAAGATAAGGGTAGACCTCACCCATCCCCTGCCCTCTGGCAGCAGAGGATGAGGACACTGGTCTGACACCCTTCAGGAGAAGCAATTAGCCGAGGTTCCCGGTCAGGCTGAACTGACAGTGACTGCGTGACTGCTGCTCTTATCTCAGCAGCAGCTGTTTATTAGCTCCCCTGACACAAAGTCCTGCTGTAAATCAGGAACATTATTCCCTCGCATGACCCTGACACCCTCTGAGGTGTCCTAGGAGATTGGGAGGGAGCACAGGGCAGGTGACTCACATCCAGCAGCCAGGACAGCACGGGCTGGTCACTGGCTTCCTGGCAGAGGTTGATCCGGTGTGACACCTTGTGTCTGGTAGATCTCCTTCAGAACCAGCAGAACGGTGTCTTCAGACTCCCTGGAGGGCAAAGACAGGGGAATCAGAGCAGGACACTGTCCCCCACTGCTGCCAGCACAGTGGTGAAGGTTACAGGGGAGATGCTGCGCTCAGCAAATGCAGCAGTAGGTGAGACAACTAGAGCAGGTTGTGCCCCTGCCCACCCTTACAGGCAGGACAACCACTTTTTCACTCAGTTAGAGCTTTTCTTACTGCATTGGCTCTAAAAATGAAGGTATCCTGCCCAACACAGGGGTGTGAATCTTTGGCAGCTGTGCAGAATCTCACCAGTAGCAGAGGTGCCCCTGCAGGGCAAACAAGTACTCATTGAAGCTCTCGATTGGCTTCTCCTGCAGCACATAGTCTATGCGGTTGCCTCCGTTCAGCCTCCCCACATTGATGGCGGGGGGCTCTTCCTTCACTGCCACGGAGGGCTCTTCTGGTTTGGTCTCTGAAGGAGCGAAGAAGAGCAATGGGTTCATCCACGAGGCACTGGCAGCTGTGAAAAGACAACAGCATCACCCTGCCCTCCCCAGGCCCCGCAGAGGGCTCTGGCAGAGCAAACAGCTGAAGAGCTCAGTCCTTCCCTCCTGGGGCTCTCCTGGAGCTGGAGCAGAGTGACAGCCTTGGCAGCCACATGGAGAGCACCAGGGTGCTGGTGCTGAGCTGGCAGCTGCCTCCTCTCCCCCTTCAGCAGGCAGTAACAGGGGAAGGCTGCAGCCCTTGGAGACCAAAGTACCCCCGACCACAGAGATGGCAGCAGCACTGGGGTTTGATGCCAGCCTGGGCACCTCACTGGTGTGGCTGCAGGGAGCCCATGCACCCTACCCATCACGATGCCAAGTCCCCAGCTCCCCTCCACCCCACAGGCACTACTGACCCAGCTGCTTCTCGGCACCAGCCTCTGCCTCTGTTTCGCCTTCAGCACTGGCTGCCTCCACAGCTGGCAGTGGGCCACGGGTGAAGGACTGCCAGGCCACCCGCAGTGACCCCAGCAAGTTGTTCTTCAGGTCCACGCTCATGCGAGTCAGCCCTTCCTTCAGCTCTGAAAGGCAGGAGGGGTTGGTGTTGGGCTGGGGGTTGCAGCAGCTGCTCCAGGCAGGTGGAGAGGGGCTGCCCTGCCCCTTACCTAGGTGCATCCTCTTCCTGCCTTTGTGGTGAGGCAGCAGCATGGGCTCAAACTCCAGGTCTGGGACGATCATGGGTTCAATCCTGTAAGCCACAGGGTCAAACTGCACAGAGGAAGGGCACGGTGAGGCAGGGCTCATGCTCCGTGCACCTTGCACAAGGCTCTGCCTCCTGCACCTACGGGGTGGAAGATGTTGAAGAAGCCCTTGCAGGTGGGCAGGCTGTAGTCCGGGTTGATTCGCTTCACTCCCCGCACCGTCAGGAACATCCCGATGGGAGACCCGAAAGCAAAGAAGATGGTGGGTTTGTAGTTGAGCTGAGGGTAGTTTGCTGAGACCTGGGGGGAGGAGGAGGTTCACGGCTGTTTCACTAGGAAGACCCCGTGATGAACAGCCTGTGGTCAGAGTGCGGTGCCCAGCTCAGCCGTTACCTGTCCCAGGCCAATGTCCCGGTACTGGCAGTTGCTGCTGCCCTCTGTGCTCTCTGGGGACCTGGGCTCAGCAACCTGCTTCCCGCTGCGCCTGGCAGCTGCTGTGCTCTGCTCCTGCAGCAACAAAACCGGGAAACCAAGCTGGTGCCACCCCCACATCCCGTCTGACCCAGCGGCTGAGCACCTCATATCCTCCACAACGGGGGCAGCATCGGCTGCACAGAACAGGGGCAGCACCAACCCTCCCCAGCCAACTGTCCGCAGCTGGCAGCGCCAACTGCAGGCTCCTCCACTGCTCACAGGTTCTGCTCTGCTCATTGTCTGTGCCCTTGTGCTGAAGACAAACCTGCGTGGCCCTCACGGAGCTGATGTAGTTGAGGATCTTCATCCTTGGTCCTAAGGGAATTCCCATTTCGGTCAGGTTCTGCTCTGTGCACATCAACTGGGAAAGAAGCAACGCAGGTATGAGGATGGGAGCGGAGACGGGTGAGCGGGGAGGAGTGGGGAGGTCCTTCTGTTCTAGTCTTGTGCCTGTACACTCCTCAGACCTTCCCTCTTCCCGAGGTGGGAGGACTGGGAAGAGAAGCAAAGCGGGGGTATCTCCTTACCAGCGCCCGCCCATCTATCTTCTCCTTCTCAAAAACTTCCCAGTATTCAGACAGCTCCAGCGTCCTCAGGATTTCTTTGACTTCCTCAACACCCTGACTGCCCAAAGTCATGCAGGACTCCTGTGAGCAGAGACATCGGGGTCACATCCTCTGCTCACTTGATCCTCTTCTCATTTTGGAGTCTCTGCCCCTTCCCCCAGCAGCCACAGAAGCAGGAGGTTGGAGTGATGTGGCACCAGCAAAACTCTCTGGGGTACCCCATCCCTGTACCTCCCTGTGGGGCCCCCATCCCTGCAGCCCCTGGGGTACCCCATCCCTGTACCCGCTGTACCTCCCTGTGGGAGCCCACAGTCACCATCCCTGGAGGTGTTTAAAAATTGAGTATCTAGAGCAGTTGAGGCCATGATCTAGGAGTTAGGAAGATGTTGGGATGAGGGCTGGACTTGATGATCCTGGAGATCCTTTCCAGCCAGGATGATTCTATGACCCCTACATCCCCTGGGGTCCCATGATCCTTGCATGCCCTGTACCTCCCTGTGGGTCCCCCCCATCCCTGCTCCCCCTGTACCTCCGTGCCTGGTTCATCCTCCTCAGGAGAAGCTTTCTGGTTTGTCAGGAGATCAAACAGAATGAGTGACCCTACAAACCAGGCACAGAGCATCAGCATCCCATGGGGGACCCAGCCCCTGAGCTGACTCCAGGATCAGGAATGGGGTGCCTTGGGTGAAGCCCCTTACCCAGGCTGTGCCCTGCGATGGAGACCCCCCCTGTGAAGAGGGGGTTCCTCTGCAGGAAGAGCTGGTGGAGGCGGTTCATCTCGGAGGCCACTGTGTCCACGATGGTCTGGCAATAGGTGGGGCTGTTGTAGAAGAAGACGTCCAGGATGGTGTCGTTGATGAAGTGGCGCAGGCGGTTGATGCTGGGCAGAGTGATTCGCTCCAGGTCACTGTTGAGAACAGAGGGAACAGCAGTCCGAGGTGCCCCAGGACCCCACTGTGTTCCTAAAGCAAGGTGCAAGGGCAGGGGAGGATCAGCTGCATCTCAAAGGACAAGGGCTGCAATCCAGACTGCTGCTATATGGGATCCCATCTGTCCTGCTCACCCCAGCTTGCTCACAGTCCCCCAACCCACAGAGCCCCTAACCCTCAGAGACCCCAACTCTCACAGCCTCCAACCCTCAGACACCTCAACTCTCAGAGATCCCAACCCTCAGACACCTCAACCCTCAGAGTTCCCAGTCTGCAGAGACTCCAACCCTCAGATCCTCAACCCTCAAGAGATCCCAACTCTCTGAGCCCCCAGCCCTCAAAGATCCCAAATCAAAGTGATCCTGACCCTCAGAAACCACAACCCTGAGAGACCCCAGCTTTTAGAGCCTCTAACTCTCAGACCCCAAACCCTCAGAGCCCCCAACCCTCCCAGCTCCGCAGTGGCTACCAGAAAAGCAGATTTCACCCAGGAAGGAGCTCCCTGTGCCCTTCACCATTTCCACAGACCCCAGCACTGGAGGAGCCGGCTGTTGGGGCCACTTACACATCAACCCCAGTGGAGTGCAGGGGGCTGTGCCAGTTGACGGGCAGGAACTCCACGCGGCCGATCTGCTGCTGCTCCTGGGCTTTCCTGAAGTGCGTCTGCAGCATGCTGAGGGAAACGCTGCGGAACTCGTTCACTGCAACACAGCAGAGCTCTGTGAGGTCTACAGGGTGAGCCTGCTGCATCAACAGCACTTAATAAGATAAACGAAAATCCCACCAGGGTCTTTAATCTGCTGCCGCTACCCTAAGACCTTCAATCTTTAACTACAAGAGCAGGGGGAGGCTCTGCTCATGGGCAGCCCCAGCTGGAACTGGGCTCCTGTCTGCACAGGCAAGGCTTTCCCCAGCACAAAGGGACTTGGAGGGGTTGAAAAGAAAGAAACTGGTGGTGAAGGTGCCCCAGTTGGAAGGGAAAGGCTGAGGGAGGAGGTGAACTGGAGATTACTCAATTCAGGGCTGAAAGGCTGACTGGAATGGCCTTGGGAAACAGTTTCAACAGATGAGCATCGAGAAGAAGAGGCTGTGTTCAGCAAGGCTGTATTTTATAGGAACTATAGGGACAGGCTGCTGTGGGAAGTCTCAGCTCCCCTCATGTCAACAAGTGAAATCACTCCAGGCTTCCTGTGATCACCTCCCTTGGAGAAGTGAAGCCCCTCAAGCAAAGAGGAGTGACCAGCTCGGAGTTACCTGGTTTAGTGCCCTCATCCCAGTGCTGATCACCAGTGGCTGCTCAGAGTAAAACCAGTGGGGCTCCCCACACCCACCCCAAACCCTCCAGGCATCGGCACCCTGAGGACTTCCTGCAGCAGCAGCAGCAACCCTGGTTCTGGTCTGAAATCCCTCCCAACACTGCTTGGTGGGGTCCTGAGTGACCTCCCCCAGTGAGATTAACCCACAGCAACAGACTGAGCCGGTTACTCAGGGGCTGAGCAGGTTTAGACAGTCACTGGGAAAAATCTACATCCAGTCTGGGAAACCCCCTGCTCTGAGCAGCGGCAGCACAGGGCGATGGAACAAGGCTGCCCAAACCTTCCCCCATGGGGGGATTTAATGGGTTATTGAGAGCTGTGGTCAGCAAATCCGACCGAGCTGCGGGGTGGTTTGAGTGCTCTGGCTGCGCTTCACAGGCAGCTGGGGGTTCCCTGGCTCCTCTAACAGCAGCCTGTGGGGCTGGCCCCACCACCCACCACACTGGATGATGTTCCTGAAGCGGATGTCGCACGCGGGGCCAATCCCGTGCACCATGAACACCAGGTGATCGATCTGCAGTGGCTCCCCTGGGGAAGAGAGGAGAGTTCAGAGCAGGAACTTTGTCTGGAGACATCGTTTTGTTTGGAGATGTTGCTTCATGGGCAACTGACACCCTGAAACCACTGGAGCTGCCCCTCCTCACCTCAGCCAGGTAACCCTCTCCCTGAGCACTTCCTAAGGGGTTTCTCACGTTTCTGAACTGTTTGTCCTCTTGAATTCAGCTGCCCACACTGGATTGATGGGACAGCAGAGGAAGGGGAGGCAACTCATCCTCCCTGCTGTCCTGAGGCCTGACTGGAGCTCAGGGACAGTGGGAAGGCAGATGGGTGCCAGACGAGCTGGAAGCACAACCCTGCTCCTGTGTGTCTGCCTCTGCCCTGGGCTCTTGGCTGCTGGAAACCATTCAGCGTCCTTTAGCATGAAGTTTTCAGAGGTGTCCTTGGCTTCAAAGGATAATGGAGCCATGGAATCACAGACTAGGTCGGGTTGGAGGTTGCTCAGAAATCACCCAGCCCCAACACTCTGCCACGGGCAGCGACACCTCTCACCAGACCAGGGTGCCCACAGCCTCATCCAACCTGCCCTTGAACACTGCAGGGATGGAGCAGCCAAAACCTCCCTGGGCAACCTGTTTCAGGGCCTCAGCCCCCTCCCAGGGAGGGATTTCTGCCTCAGATCTCAGCCCAATCTTCCCTCTTGGAGCTGAACCCAGCCCTCTTGTCCCAGCACCAGAGACCCCATAAAAAGTCCCCCTCCAGCTTTCCTGGAGCCCCTTCAGGCACTGGGAGCTGCTTTAAGGTTCCCCCCGAGCCCTCTCTTCACCAGGCTCCTGGGGAGTTGGCCAGGAGCTCCAGTCCCATACACTGATCCCTTGAATGTCCCTGGGTCAATCCTTATGGGGCTGTGGCCCTACAGACTGGCCCAGGAGAGCTCCCCCAGGCACTGTCGTTTCAAGAAAGCAGGGTGGGAAGCAGCCCCTGTAGCTCTGGATGGGTTGAGGAGAGGGAGAGGGGTGTGAGCTCACCGTTGGGGATCTCGACACCGATGTTTTCCACTCCTCTCTTCACAGTCCGCGGTCGCCCTTGTTCCATAGGGGCTGAGCCCCAGTCATCACTGGTGGCAACGGGGTAGTAGTGCTCCATGAGCTGGTAAACAACACCAGCCTGTCATTACCCTGCGCCTCTCAGCACACAGAGGAACAGTGTCATCCTGCTGCCAGAGCTGGAGGTGACTCAGGGCAGCTCCAGCCCTGCTAAGAGCCCTCTGCACAGACAGAGCACAAGGAGACAGGAAAAGGGGCACAAAGGCACCAGGCAGCCCCTCCGCTGGGGCTGCCCTCTGCTCAGGCATCTCTGTCTGGGCAGAACTGAGCTCTCCCCATGGTTAAAGAGCACAAAGCCAGGCCCTGAGGAGCTGCAGGGAGGTCCCAACTGGTCAACACAAAGAGCTACAGCCGCTCCTCACCTTTGGGTTGTGCAAGATAATGATCTCCCTGTTTGGGGACTCCAGTCTCTTCTTCCACTCATCCGTGGTCACGGCGATCCTATAGGCTTCCTAAGGGAGAGGGCAGCCTCAGTGAGTCAGTGGCAGGAGTTCCCACTGGTATCACCCACCCGGGGCACTCCCCACCTACTGCTGATATCTGCTATCAACACTCTGCTTTGCGAAAGAGGCAGAGAAATGCGCCAAGTCAGGCTGGAGCAGCAGCAGGGTCACGTCTGATCCACCTGATGTCCCCAAGAAGACCCCAAGAACAGCAGCAGCTACTCCCTATCCCTTCAGAATAGCAGCTGTTGGTGGCTCACAACAGGTTACTGTCACAGCATCAGTCAGGTTGGAAAAGACCCTGGAGATCATCCAGCCCAGCCAGCCGTGGAGACAGAGGTGCTGATACCTCTATCTCTGTATCTTTCTAGGGTCAGGAAAAACCAGAGCTGAGCTGCTGGAGTGAGGCTGCCACAGCCTTCCGGAGCACACAGCGTTCAACTGGGTACCAGACCGACAGCACTGGGGCTGGAGGAGGTCAGGGGAAAGAGAAGGCCACCAGCTCCAGCACTGGGGTTTGTTCTGTGCTGAAGCCTCTTGCAAGTTCCAGTCCTCAGAGGATGACTGTGGGGCCAGCTGCCTCATCTGGAGTTTGGGACGTGGGGACCACTATCTGCCTATGAGAAAGGTGGGTGCCACCAGGATGGGTGGTTTTACCTCCAGTTCCTCGCTGAAAGCCTCTGAGTAGGGGATGTACTTATTGTCCTTGTCCCCCTTGTAGAACCAGGTGCAGCGACGCACTTCAGACACCTCCTCATCCCAGTAGACGGCGACGCGCTGCCTCTTCTGCAGGTCCACGTCGTACCTGCCCCCTGACGTTGGGACAACCATGGCCTTGTTCTTCCCTGCAGGAGTCAAGGGCTGAAATTAACGGTGAGAGGAGCAGGAGGGCAGGACTGAGGGGTGGCAGTGGGGCAGCAGGCGGGAGCAGAGGGCTCCCCTGTACCCAAGCGCAGAGAACAGTATAGGGCAGCACCCTAGGGAGTCAAACCGCACCCAGAGACAGAAGGGGAGATGAAGGGGTTAAGCTACAGCCCTCCTCCTCTCTGGTTCAGCTTAGGGGGCTCTTGCCCCGCTCAGATGGTAGAACTGATGCTGTGACCCTGCACTGCTCAGCGGTGGGGGTTGGGGTCTCCCTGTCAAAGCCATTCCCCAGTAAAACAGGGAACTCCGCAGGATCCCAGTGTGGAGAGATTCAGATTCCGCTTGTTCTGCCATGGTGGGGGTCTGCTCGCTGGGCCAGCTGCCAGCAGAGGCCCCCCTGTGCCAGGCTGTGCTGGACTCCGGCTACAGTGCTGAGGGCTCGTGGCACAGCCTTTAACCCAGAGCTACTGGGAGAGGGAGGATGAGAGCAGCCCTTGTGCAATGGGTGCCCTGGAATTCTTGGGCACTGGGTGCTCTGGAACCTTTTGACACTGGGTGCCTTGGAACTGTTGGGCCCTGGAACCCTTTGATACTGGGTGCCCTGGAACCCTTTAGTACTGAGTGCCCTGGAACCCTTGGGTAGTGGGTGCCTTGGAACTGTTGGGCACTGGGTGCCCTGCCCTGGCCTCATCAGCAATGGAGCTTCAAGCACAGCCCTGGCAGCAGGTGGCACAGAGGTGATGCCCAGCACCACGAAGGTCTTGTGCCAAGCAGGTAGGACCCTGAATATCTGCACCCAAGAGACCCCCCAGGGCAGGGAGAGGGGGAATCTTCTGCTGTCCCACCAGTCCCCCAGCACCCGGAGAGGCTTTTCTATTCAATTCCATAGCATTTAGAGCATTGATCAGAGGAAGGTCACAAGTGTGGGGTGAATCCCGACTGGGG
>JAOXOE010000852.1:1942675-1962559 GCA_028565055.1 Phoeniculus purpureus | reverse complement strand
GGGCCGGCGCGGCGGCACCATGAACTACATGCCCGGCACGGCCAGCCTTATCCAAGACATCGACAGTGAGTACGGGGAGTCTGGGGGCTGGTGGGACCGTTCCCCGTCGGTGCTGTCTCCTCCCCTGCCTCGTTCCCCGTCGGTGTTGCCACACTCCCCCACCCCCCCCGCCCTGTTTCCCGTCGGTGCTGCCCCGGGTGGAGGTTGTCTGGACCCTACCCGGTTCCCAGTCGGTGCTGCTCTGGGTGAGAGCGGACCCCTACTTCTCTGAGAGATTGCCGTTCCCCGGGGGCGCTTGGACCCTGGTTCCCCGTGAGGGTACTTGGACTTCCCCTCTTTCCCGTGGGTGCCGCGCCCCGTAGAGGGCTTGAACCTCCGTTTCCCGTTAGCGCTGCCCCACGGGGTGGATAGACCCCTCCTTCCCCGTTCTCTCTGCGTGCTGCTCCTGTGGAAGGTTGGGCCCCCTGCACTGTCCCCCGTGGATGCTGCCCCCCTACCCTAGTGGGCACCAGTCCCGTGTGGGGCTGCTGCAAGATGGGTCCTCACTCCTCTCTGAGCTGCTGGACCAGTTCACTGCGCATCTCTGGTCTCCCCCTCCTCTGAGTGTGGGGCAGGGGTCAGTGCCCACGTGTAGCTGCTGCTGGATCCCATCCTCCACTCCGTGTGTCCCCCAGAAAAGCACCTGGTCCTGCTGCGGGACGGCCGGACTCTCATCGGGTACCTGCGCAGCATCGACCAGTTTGGTATGTCTATGCACTGGGGGGCTACTTGTGGGGCTTGGGCTGGGCTTTGGACACTCTCTGGGGTCTGGTGAGGAGAGCCCCTGGGTGACTGTGATGGCCATCATTAAGTGAGCAGCAGTGCCCTTCCCTCGGCTAAAACCAATCGGGGGGGGGTGGGTTTCCCCCCTCCTGATCCCCTCCAGCACCGACGCTCTGCCCTCCTTGTGTGGGGCCACAGTCGTGGCCCAGCAGCACCTGTATCTTCCACTGCCATCAGCTGGGAGCTGCTGGGTGCTCTCAGTGATGCAGCTGGGGGAACCCACCAGGTACTGGGAGGGGCTGGAGAGGGGGCAGAGAAGAGCAGCTGTGCTGGCTTGGGGTCTGGAGAGCAGAGCTGGTGGGGAGAGGCTGAGGGAGATGGGGCTGAGGAGGCTGAGGGGAGACCTCACTGCTCTCTACAGCTACCTGAAAGGAGGTTGCAGTGAGGTGGGGGTTGGCCTCTTCTCCCTAGGGACTGGTGATAGGAGCAGAGGAAATGGGGTCAGGTTGTGCCAGGGGAGGGTCAGGTTGGATCTCAGGAAAAACCTCTTCCCAGAAAGAGTGGGGAGGCCTTGGAACAGAGGCTGCACAGGGAGGAAGGGAAGCCACTGTCCCTGAAGGGGTTCAACAACTGGGCAGCCAGGATGTTTGAGGAGATGGGTTAGTGGTTGGGGGTTGTAGGGTGGGCAGTTGGACTTGATGCTCTTGAAGGTCTTTCCCAACCTTGCTGATTCTGTGGGCTCTGGGGTGTCACATCCCTGTTCTGTGGAGCTGCCTCAGACCCCAAGAGGTGATGGACCCAAGTCCATCCCTGCATGAGGGGCTTTCTGAGACCTCTTCCAGCTCATACAGACACCCTGAAGGTCTTTCCTAGCCCTGGTGACTCTAAGTGCCATTGCTGCACTGCAAGTCTCACCCCAGAGAGTCTATTCACAGCCGGAAAGCCCCGCACCATTGGGTTCTTTGCTCTCTCTTCTGCTCTCTGCAGCAAACCTGGTGCTGCACCAGACTGTGGAGCGCATCCACGTGGGCAAGAAGTATGGGGACATCCCTCGAGGCATCTTTGTTGTGAGGGGCGAGAACGTGGTGCTGCTGGGGGAAATCGTAAGTGAGAGGCTGCTCCTGCAGTGGACTGGGGCCAACTGCGGCGGTTTGTGATGCTGTCACCCCAAGCACAGAGCTGGCTGTCCCTCTGATGGTCACTGCCCCATTGTGGGACGTTTGAGCTCCTGGACACTGTCTGTGCTGAGTTTGGGATTTGTTGCTCCATCCTTCTCCCCTGGGGCTGAGCTCAGCCCAGCTGCCCTCAACAGCACACACCCCCTGCCTTGTTTTGCATCACCCCCACCTTTTGATAGGATTTGTGGAAGATGTGAGGCCACAGACTCATGGAGACCCTCCTGCTGTGCAGACCTGTGACTGCGGGAGGACCCAAGTGCTTGCAGGACCGAACCCTGCACTGCCTTTGAGCCAGGAAGCCCAGAGCTGGGAGGCAGATCCTGGTCACCCTGCTCCAGCAGCTGGGGCAGGAGCCAAGGGGCACCTTGTGTGGCACAGGGATGTCAGCTGGCCCCAGAGCACAGAGCCTGGCCGAAAGGCTTGGATGCCACCAAAACCCAAACACAGAGAGGTGCTCAGAGGGCTGGAGCCCCTCTGTTCTGAGGACAGGCTGAGGGAGCTGGGGTTGTTCAGCCTGGAGAGGAGAAGGCTCAGGGGAGACCTTCTAGTGACCTTCCAACCCCTGGAAAGGGCCAATAGGGCATCTGGGGAAGGCTGTTCCCGAGGGCAGGGAACAATAGGATGAGAGGTCAAGGTTTGAAGCTAGGAAAGGGCAGAGTGAGGCTGGACAGGAGGAACAAGGTCTGGAATCTGAGAGTGGGGGATCCCTGAAACAGAGACAGGGTGACCAGAGACAGGGTGCATCCCTGGAGCAATTCAAGGTCAGGCTGGCTGGGGCTGTGGGCAACCTGGTCTGGTGAGTGCTGGCCCTGCTTGAGGTTGGACTGGATGTCCTTTGGAGGTCCTTTCCAACCCTGTGATTCTATGAGAAGGGGGTTTGGTGCCCTAGGGCAGATCCACCCCAGACCTTTTCTCCACTGGCTTTTAGGCCCTGCAGCCCAGGGCAGAGGGGCCATCACCCCAAGAGCAGAGCTGGCCAGTGGCCACGGGGCTGCTTCTCTTCTTAGGACCTGGAGAAGGAGAGCGACACCCCACTGCAGCAGGTGTCCATTGAGGAGATCCTGGAGGAGCAGCGGGTGGAGCAGCAGGCTCGGCAGGAGTCAGAGAAGCTGAAGGTGCAAGCGCTGAAGGAGCGGGGCCTCTCGGTGCCGCGGGCAGATACCCTGGACGAGTACTAGCCCTGCTGCTGCCCCTTGGATCAGCCTCCCACCATGGCAGGGCTGGGGGTTTGCTGTGACCCACTGGCCACAGCCCTTTGGGGGCTCTTGGGGTTTATTTCAGGTTGGGGTTTTCTGTGGCTCCAGTGACTGTAAAGTTTGGTGCCTCCAGTCCCTCCTTGCAGAGAAGGAGGGAGGTTGGCGCTGGAGGTGACCCTGTGGGGTGTCTGGGTGCCAGCAGCTGTGCTGGGTAGGCAGAGCACCCCCAGTTCCTTTGGGGTTTGTTTGCTTCCTCCTCCTCATGGGACTCCATGTGGGAGTTTTCCCTTGATGTGTAAATAAATCCTCAGTGTCACAGTGATGGCTTTGGGGTCACTCTGTCCCCTCCCATGGGCAAACACCCTGCTCCCAACTGTGCCCTCATGGGAGGGGGAAGTGGAAGATATCCTCCCCACCTCGACACTGGGATAGGCACTGGGATCTGGGTACCTCCCTCCCACCTGCCCAGCAAGAGCTGCTGGTTCCCAACTCCCCCAGTCCAGCTGTGACTGCTCCCCCACAGCTCAGCCCAGTGATTACTGGCTGGTGAAGAGCTGCAGCTGCTGGGGGGTTACTGGAAGCACCAGCAGGGTCCCCTTACTCCACTGGAGCTGCTGTGGCTGCAGGTAGGAGAGACCTTCAGGTTAAACTGGTCCCACTGGTGCTTGGTGTCAGGGTGGTACAAGTGACTGGTAGCACTGGGCTCTGGGGCAGGGTCTTTGGGGTTTGGCACCTGCCAGGACCCAGAGTGGGACCCTCTGCCACTTTGTGTCCCTGGGGCATGAAAACCTTTGGGTGGGGGTGTCCCCTGAGTAGGTTTTCCCTTCCGAAGAGGCCCCTTTCTCTGCAGGATGAGCCCTGCTTTGCTTGTGGTGCACAAGTGGGGTCAGCACAGCCTGTCCCTGAGCAAACAACCCCCACAGAGGACCTGAGACCTCTGAGCAGCCTCGGGAGCACCTTTCCCTGTACCCCACAGCCCCCAATATGATCAGCATTGAGCCCTATAACTTCAGCCCTGACCCGCGGGGCCTGAGATGATGGGGGGCAGTCACCCCTCAGTGTCCTGGGGGAGTGGGTGTGGGAGGAGCAGGAGCCCTGGGCCAAAGTCAGTGAGGATGCTCAGGTCATCTGCAAGATGGTGAAGGGGGCAACCTGTAGGTCCTCTCTGGGGTCAGGGTGGGCTCTGTGCCCACCTGGCCCCCTGCTTTGATCCCCCTCCCTGCTCTGTCCCCAGCTCCTGGCTAAGGACCCGCTGCAGCAGCTAGGCTGTGGGGCTGACTGGATGGCTGAGGTGAAGGGGTCACCACTTCTTCAGCAGCTGCTGGGCTCACAGCATCCCTCCTCCTGCCAGAGCAGGGTGGGCAGTGCTGGAGGTGATCGAGCCTGAGTGTTTCCAGGACCTCAATGAGTTGAGAGCCGGCGGGACCCCCCCCTCTCCAACCCCGACCGGAACCGGGGGCAGCAGCCAGAGCTGCAGCAGCTCCTCCGACGCCAATTAAGAGATGTGGAGGGCAGGGGCTGCCCTGGGGTCTCCTGAGACCCCCTCGTTCTCTTCCGGCCTCACTCCCTGCTGTCTGTGTGTCAGACCCTCGCACCTGGGCAACCAGATCGTGGGCTCCTGCGTCCTGTCCATGGCCACTGAGAACTCTTCCCCTCCCGCAGCCCCCCAGCACTGTCTTGAACCCCCTGCCATCCCGCAGGCAGCCCGCAGCCCGCTCGGGGGACGTCGAGGTTGCGGGGTGACGGCACCCCTTTGCCCCGGCTCCACGGGGGTACTGGGGTGGGGGGTTCCCACTGCGGGACCAGCCCTCCCCGCTCCGCAGCCGCTGCCAGGGCTGGGACCTGCTTTTGCGGCGCTGCAGCCCCTTATCTTATCGCTGCGTGACCTCTGCGGGCGGTGCGGGGAGCGCTGCTTTCTCCACACAGACACAAAAGCAACCTTGGACGTGGGGAAGGGACCCCCCCACCCAAGCCTGGCCCTGCCGGAACCGGAGGGACGAGGTCACCCCGACAGTCTCACCCCCAACACCCCCCCCCCCCCAATCTATTGGGGGGAAACAGCGGGTCTGGCCCTGGGTCGGGGTGTTCCAGGAGCAGCAGGGGGGGCCATGCTGGGGGTGCCAGAGACCCCTTCCCCCATCGTGTCACCGTGCCAGGGAGTTTCTCTGCTTCGATGCCTTTGGGGTGAGTTCGAGCAGGTTTTGTACATTTGTGAAGTCTATGTGTACCCCCAGTGTCTGGTGACTCTCTGGGGGGGTCAGGGTGGGGTGTCTCTGCTCTTTTACCTCCCCCAGCATTTTCTTCCTTCTCCTACCCAAAATCATGTGGGTGGCAGTGTGCTGAGTGCCCACCCAGAGTGGGGCTGTGCCATCTTCTTAGGCATCCCGTGGTCTGCAGGGTGCCCCCAGTACTCCCAGCTTAGGCAGATGCAGGCAGGTCTGACCTGTGGCAGGAGCCTTGTCCTGCGGTGGGCGGGCAAGGGGTGTGGGACCTCCCTTCTGCTCTGGTGGAGAGGAGCCCTCTGGGTGCCCAAGGTAGGTGCTGGATCTGAACCCCATCCCCACTACTGGTGCCATCCCTGGTGCTGCAGGGCACTGCCACCCTTTCTCCTCGCAGGTGGGCACTTGGTGACAGCATGAGAGCCCTGAGGGACATCTGGTGGAGATGCTGAGGTCACATCAGGAGCTCATGAGGGTCTCACGGGGTGTCCTTGGGGAGCTCAAATCAACCAGCTGCTCATGAAGTCCTGGGGTGTCTCTCTGGCTCCCCAGCAGGTCCCCGTGTGTCGCTCAGGGGACTCTGGAGCATTTGCCATAGTGCCCAGTGTGACTGTCTCTGTGTCCCCGCTTCCCCTCCTGAGGGGTACAGAGGCGTTGGTGCCCCCTGCAGCCCCACCCAGCCTGGACCCTAAGGGATGACTCTGCCTGGGCTGTTCTGCTGCTTCTCCCAAACATCATCCTGTCCTTGTGCCAAGGCCTTGAGCAACTCTGGCACAACAGTGACCCCACTGTTTCCCAGCCTGAGGGTCCCACTGCCACCCCCATCCTCAGGGATACAAGGCAGGGGGGAATGTACTGTACTAGGGGGGGTCTCACTCACCACCCTCTCCCCAGGCACCATGGACCCAGCAGTGCTGAGTGTGTCTGGCACCAGCTGTGGGGTTGAGGGCTCTGGGCTGGGAGATTGGGGGCTGGGGGTTCTGGAACTCTCAGCAGCCACCTGAGGGTCTCAAACTTCCTGCTTCTCTCTTGCCGTTAATTGGGCTGTGGGGAGCAGGAGCGGGGATCCCACCAGGGAACAGCTGTGGCCACTCCCAGGGACCCAGGAACTGCCCACTGGATGGGGACCAGGGATTCCCCCATCCCACTTGGAAAGGGGATGGAGCTGCTTTAGGCTACTCACCCCACAGCCATCTCCTGGTGCCTCAGCCCGGCAAAAGCAAGGGATCACCTCTGGTGATGGAGAGGTGCTATCCTGCGGAGCTGTGGGACTGGTCAGACCCCAAATCATCTCAGTGGGGTTCATTGGGGTAGGCTGGGGCTACTGAGGAGCCCTGTGGGGCCAGGCCAGCAGTGCAGAGAGAGCCTGACCTCCCCCTGTTTGCGCCAGCTGCAGGGAAGGTCAGGCCCCCCCGGGAAGCTGCGGGTTGACGTCAAGGGAAGCAGCTGGTGATCCCTGGGTTCTGGGGGGCCATAACTCATCCCACAAATGTCGTCTCATCCTTGAGCCTTATCGCTGTTCCCTGGCTGATAACTGGCCTCTGCAGGGTGGGCAGGCAGGGAGTGCTCCCAGCTTCAGGCTCAGGCACCGAATGATCCCAAACCCCAGCTTTGTATAGGTTGAGCCAGTGATGGGCTCTGTGGGGCTAAAAGGAAGATCTCTGCCCCCTCCAGAACCCACTCATCCCTGTGATGGGCATAAAGTATCCTCAGTTCTGCCCCACACAGGTCCCACTGGTTAGCAGGTGCCAGTGATGCCGCAAGGTCCTGCTCAGTGGGGTTTGCTCTGGGGCTGGTCCTTGGGGGTTCCTGTGTCCAGCTGAGCCTGGCACTGGTTATACTGGGCTGGTTCCGCTGTGAGCTGGTGCTGAGCATCCTACCCGCTGGTACAGGGGTTTACACACCAGTACCCAAAGTTCCCCCTCAGGATTGATGTTCAGCTGCCGTGATGAAGGGTGAGTGCAGGACCTCAAGTCCCTGTGCTGTGGAGTTGGTCCCTGGCACGGGGATCCCCTCCGAAGTCCCAGTGGTGCCTGAGGGCTGCACGAGCTCCGGGCTGCGTGGCTGGGCGGTGCTGACCCCCAGCAGATGCGCACGGGGCCGGGGATGACCTTGGCCCTGCTGTGGGTGACAGCTCTTATCTCCCCACTGACGAACCAGTATCCTTCAGCACTGGGATTTAAGGCTGAGCACCGGGGGACGGGGCAGAGCAGCACCCACCCCGTAGAGCAGCACCCAGCCACCCACAGCCCCCAGAGATGCTGCCCGCCACCTCCAAGCTCTGCGCCGCCATCTCCTACAGGCACCTGCGCAACATGACTGGTGAGGGCTGGGGTTTGTGGGGTGGGAGGATGCTGGAGGATCCTTTTCTCACTTCTTTTGCTGTTTGGGTTGTAGGTTTCAGCAGCCCCACACCCTACCAGACCTATTGCTGGGGGCTGTGGGGTGGGCAGGGAGGGGTTTGTGTTCTTGAAGCCAATTTACCTCCTTTCCTGGGGAATCCTTGTGCTGCTTTTTGGGATTTTCATGACTCCCCCCGCACTCAGACCCAGAGTCTGAGTTGGGCTTTGGGGCAGCCCAACCCGGAGCACCACAGTGGGGACAGTCAGCAGCTCGGAGTCTGCAGGATGGCACCAAGCGGAGACTTTTTCACTGCTGGATTTTTAACCCCCAGCAGATGCTGGGGGGGCAGTGGGTGACCCTCTCTCTGCTCAGGGCTCAGAAGACAGGCGGCCGTGGCCATCAGCCAGGAGCTGAGCAAGCTGGCCCATCACAACGCAGGACCCACCACCTGGATCAGCCAGGTTCGCCGCAGGAGCTCCCTGCTCAGTGAGTGATGGGGATGGGGGTCTCTTTTGCTCTTCTTTCTGCTATTGGGAGTTGGAGGAAAAGCTGCCCCTCACCCGGGCTTTGGCTGAACAAGCCGTGGAGGGAGCTGGGATGGAGGTTCCTGCTGCAGCCTCTGGCCAAGGGGAAGGGATTGGGATGCCGGTAAAATTTATTTGGGATGAGGATTGGGCAGTTCTTACTCCCTGCAGCTTTGCTCTGGCACTGAGCAGGTTTGAGGCTGGAGGAGAAGCCCTACAGTGAGGTGGAAATGTCCTACATCAAGCAAGGGGAGGAGGCTCTTCAGAAATCCCTCAGCATCCTCGGGGACCAGGATGGCTGGAAGACAGAGACGGTGGCGGTAGGTTCTCTGCTGGGCAGGAGGCTGAGTCCATCCTCCTGGAAAGCCCTGGGATGAAACTTCAGCCTCCTTTCCCCTATCCCAGGGCAACGGGGACAAGGTGCTGAGCAAGGTGCTGCCAGACGTGGGCAAGGTGTTCCGGCTGGAGGTGGTGGTGGCCCAGCCCTTGGACTCTGTGTACAGTGAGCTGGTGGATAACATGGAGCAGATGGGCGACTGGAACCCCAACGTCCAGGAGGTCAAGGTAGGGAGGGTGGAAGTTGCCATCCTGGGTGCAGCCAGGGCTTTTCCCATGGGTGCTGCTGCCCCAGAAGGGGTGAGGAATCACTTTGCCCATCACAGATGGAGAAGGGGGGTTTCTCCAGCTGCTTTGGGGGCCAGGAGAAGTGGCTGTTGTTGGTTTGTCCTCCAGAGCTTAATCTGTTTGTTTGGAACTGGAGAAGCAGCCAGAGGAACCCCCTCTTCCCTGTTGGAGTGGTTTTCCCTTGGTCTCCTTACGGCATGAGCAGATCTTTTCCAGTTTTCTCACCATAAACACCAAGTTTTTATGGGAAGGGAGGTTTGACCTCCTGACTTTTCACACTGTCGGTAATAAATTACCTCCAATTAATGTAAAGTACCTCAAATTCACCCGTTTGGGGTGGCTTTTCTATTCTAAACTGTGCAGATTCTGCAGAGGATCGGCAAGGACACAGTGATCACCCATGAGAAGGCAGCTGCTCCCCCTGGGAACATTGTTGGCCCTCGGGACTTTGTGAGCGTCCGGTGCTCCAGGAGACGGGGCTCCACCTGTGTGCTGGCTGGGATGGCCACCAAACACGGAGCCATGCCCGAGCAGGATGGCTTTGTCAGGTACCGAGAGGCAGAGTCGCCCACGCTGAGCTCTCTTGAGCTGCTGCAGGAGCCCTCCATTGCAGCATGTGGCAGGGTTGTGGGTTCTGAGGCTCAGCCCTCAGGGCTTTTTGGTGACCTCTGGTCCCTGTCTCCTTGCAGAGCTGAGAATGGCCCCACTTGCATGGTCCTGCGGCCACTGGCTGGCTGCCCAGGACAGACCAAGCTCACGTGGCTCCTCAGCATCGACCTCAAGGTGGGTGTCACAGCCGGGGGAGGCAGGAGTGGTGTCCACAGCCCCACAGCCTGTCCTGCTCACGGCTGCCCCTGCTCCTCCCCAGGGTTGGCTGCCCAAGACCATCATCAACCAGGTCCTGTCGCAGACACAGGTTGACTTCGCCAACCACCTGCGGGAGCGCCTGGCGCAGGCTGTACCTGCAGGCTGCTGACCACAGTGGCCCCTCTGAACGCTGCAGGGATGGGGAGAGTAGGGTTTTGTGACAGCCTGCACTAATTAGCCAAGACCTGGCCTGTTGGACACCACTAATTAACCCATGGGCTCAACCAGTGAAACAGTACTTAGTGCACTGTACAAACGCAGGAGGCCACCCCACCCCATTTTTGCTAAGTCCTGTGTTTTACCCCAGCCTGTCGTGGTCCAGCCAGGGCCCTGCAGTAACAAAATAAAGCTTTAATTAGTGGTGTCTGCTGCTGAGGGTCTTGACTAATTGGTTATAGGGAGGTCCCAGGTGCCTGAGGGGGAAGGCAGGACCAGCAACTGCACAGGACTTCCTGCACCTCATGTTCCACTCCCATCCTTCCCTCAACACAGCACCTACTCATCCTTCTCTCCTCCCTGCATGAAGCAGCTCTAATTTATTCTTCCTGCCCACTCACACAGCCCCAGCTCTTTATTCAGTCCAGGCTCTGCAGCACTGACCACTGGCAGGAGCAGAGCTCCAGGGTAGCGAGTCTGAAGTTCATTAATCACAAAATCAAAAACCCAGACAACCACCCGCAAGTTAAGAGTTAAAGCCTTTATTTTTTAAACTGGTTTCCAGTTTGTTGGGGGCAAAACAAAATGAAACCAGAGTTTGGCCAGCAGCCCCACTGTCAGCTGGACATGCAGTGTCCCAGCCCTTGTGCTGGTGGCTGTTGAGTGCCGTGAGCCATCCCTGGGCCAGGAGAAGTGTCTTGAGTGGCTCCTGCAAACACAGCCAGGTCCTGCTCCTGCCCAAGTCAGCCTCTGGACGTGATGACACCCAACCAGGCTCTGTCCAGGCAATGAAGAGGCTGGGAGATGACCACAAACAGCACGACGATGCACAGAAAGTGGCTCAGCCTGCAGCGACGGGTGGAGCAGGTAACCAACCTACTGATGCCTGCTCTGAGCGATCAGAGTTCCTCTACAATAAAACCAGTGGCCTGGATCCCCGCTGTGTCCTGGTGGTTCCTGTTGCGTCGTAGCCGGCCTTTACGGCTCCCAGGGTGGACTCCGTCTGCCATCGACCTCAGTCTCGACGTGGTACAGCACATCTGCCAGCGTGTGCTCCACCACAGCTCCCCAGCCCATGTCGCTCATCTGTGTGGGGAATGAAGGACAAGGAGCTAGGGCAGAGTCACTGCAGAGCTGCTTCCATCCCAAAAACATTAAGAATTGACCCCTCTTAGTGCCAAAAGAGGACAGAACAGGGACTGCAATCTGTCAGAAAGATTAGCTGCTGAAAGAGCAGCTAATATCTAGTGAGAATGTCCCCAGTGTCTGTGCTGGATACTCTGGCTGTGGATGATTCTAAACAGAAACCTTCTGACTGTCCTGTCGCAGCACAAACACTGAGGAGAGCAGACACAGGCCTGGTTTAAATCAGCTCCCACCACCTCTCAACTGCTTTTTGGGAGGTATCAGTGAGGAGGGGGGTTGAAAGCTTTTCTTCCCACTCACCGGGCGGTAGGTGATATCTCGGGGCGGATACTTGAAATAGGGCCCAAAGTTGATTGAAACCTGTGGAGGGAGGACAAACCTGTCAGCAGTTTCAAGATAAAGGGCAAACTGCTCAAATCTTCACTGCTCAAACCCTCTTGCAGCCACTGCAAGACCACAGGAACTCCTCAAAGACACAGGTCTTTGAGGACCTGGTGATGTCACTCCAGGCAGTGCCCAGCAGCATCACTGCATGGGAACTTCCCTTCAATAACTCCCCTTTCCCTCTTTCCCTGCTGGACACACCCAGAGTGCCCACTCTGTGCAGCTGAGGTGGCCCTGGGAATCCTCCTGCAAGACCCAGCACTCACTGTGCAGCCCTTGTAGAGAGAAATGGCAGGAAAATAAACTCCTTCAAAGATGTCCTGAAAGGCAACCCCCTGGCTGGCTCCGTTCTTGAAGAAAATGATCTGAAAAGATAAATTAAAGGGTTGGGCTTTTCCCTGGGTGCCACTGTCAGGACTTCACTGGGGAAACCACACATAAAGCAGCTTCCCCTCCCCTGCCTTCACCTGAGGGCAGACGTTACCTCAGTGACTGTACTGATGCCCCAAGCACAGGGCGCAGCCCGGCTCATTGCTGAGTTCAAGTTTATCGCTGGTTTAACAGAAGCGTTTGTGGTTTTGATGAAGATCTGATGAACCCTCTGCTCATTAGCGGTGATTAACCCACACAAGGAGCTGCCAGTCTCTGCAGGCTCTGTGCTCCTCAAGTTCAGTGTTCTCTGCCCAGCAGCCCTTCACTCACCTGGCTGCCTGGTGCCTGCTTCAGGCTCTTCTCTGCCTTGTCCACAAAATCCTTCTCTTCAAAGTACAAGTAGCTCTTGAATTTGATCAAAGCCTGAAATATTGGAGAGCAACTGTCAGCGCTCAGCCAGAGCAGCAGTGACCAAACCCACAGGTGAACAGGTGTCTGCTCTGAGTGCCCCCCGGTGTCATCTACACACCTCATATCCCTGGGAAGCAGGAGGGGAAGAGGAGATGTGGGCAATCTCACTCAGTTCCTGCACAATCCTGGGAGGGTCTGGGGATTCTTTCTCTTCAGGTCAGTGCTCTGGATCTCTCTGCTGTGGCCCACAGTGGTGCCCAGGGGAAAGGACGCCCTCACAGGGGGCAAACATGAGGCTGGGAGCAGCCCACCCACATTCACCCGACGGGGACTCCCTCACCTTGTCCTTGTAGGTGTCAGGCAGGGACTTGGCAGTCTCTGTGTCCTCTGGCAGGCTGATGTAGAAGCCAAGGACATCACCCTGCCCGTAGCCAGAGGAGTAGTGTTTCCCTATTGACTGGTGGAACTTGGTTCCCTTCTTGCTGCGCCAGGAGTAGCTGAACTTGTCATATCCCAGGGGGGCCTGCAGGTTCCCTGCGGAACCAACGTTTCTCTGTGAACAGGCCAGAGTGGCTCTGCGCGTCCCACTCTGAGACTGGGAACTGCCAAATACAAATACAGTTAACAAATACGATGGCCACCAGGACAAATTCACCAAGGACAGGGTTAAATGTGGCCAAGAGTGCAGCAGCACCGAGGATTCACCCCCAGTGTGGGTCTGCACATCTGCAGAAAGCTTCCCCTCAAGAAAAGCAGTGAAGCAGAGTGTAAGAGCAACAGAGCTCACCCTCCCCATCTCTAAATCAGAAATAAACACAGGAAATGATATAGCAAGGAGTCAGAACCACAGCTAAGAGATACCCAGATTGGTTTTTTTACCCAGTGGCTGTGACCAGCCCAGCCTGGCAGCCGTGTCTGGGGGCATCTCGTCCACGGATATTTCGAAGTACCAGGCTCCCTTCCGCACACCGTGCGAGGCCCGTACCATGGAGTAGCCCTTCTCGCCCACAACCGTCAGCCTGTCATCGGAAATCTTCAGCTGGGGAGCTGCGGCAGAGGAGAGAAGGGGACACTGAGCAGCTCCCTTTTGTTTTGTGATGGTGCCTTACAGCAGTTCTGGGTGAGACCCCAGGAAGGCCTCTGTGGGGTGACAGAATAGGGCCCCTGGCTGTACCTCGGTCATGCAGGGCAAGGAGGACTCGCTCGTACAAGCAGGCTCTGTAGAGATCCCCAGGAATGGGTTTTCCTGCCCAACAGTCCAGCTCCAGCTTTTCTGGGTCAGGTGCATGGGGGTCGGGCTCAGCCAGGATGTAACGGTACCCATCCTTGTTGAAGGGGTGCTCCAGGGGGTACCCATGGGGTGGCAAGCGCTGAGCGGAGAACAGTGGGTCACTGAAACATAAGGAATACATGACGGCATCTCAAGGGGGCTGTGGGTCAGGCACCAGCAAAAAGAGCACAAAATCCAAAGGCATCTGGTGCTGGGACAAGGGGGTTGGGTTCCAGCTCCAAGAGGGGAGACTGAGATGGGATCTGAGGCAGAAATCCCTCCCTGTGAGGGGGCTGAGGCCCTGGAACAGGTTGCCCAGGGAGGCCCTTGAAAGGTTGCTCCATCATCCCTGGCAGTATCCAAGGGCAAGCTGGATGGGGCTGTGAGCACCCTGGTCTGGTGAGAGGTGTTGCTGCCCATGGCAGGGGGTTGGGGCTGGATGAGCTCTGGGCTCCAACCAACCCAACCCACTCTGGGATTCCTCTGTAAAATGAGTGTAAACTCATCCATCCCAAGTCATTTATCTTAACATCACCTCATGCTACAGCACGGTTCCCCAGGGATCTTCCATGGGCAGAGACAGGCAGGAAGCAGCTCAAGACACCAACCCCTGACAAGACCCCAGCACTCTGCTGCCCCATCACCTTCTGGTTTTCTTGGCTGTCCCTGTGGTCCCTCCATCCTGCTGCTTGCGCTTTGCTCCCCGTCCCTTCCCGCTGCCTCCTGCAGCCATTCCCCCTGGACACAGAAACCACAATGTGAGAAAGAGCGGTGGGGCAGGGAGCGCCCATGAGCACCGGATTTTCACACACAAGGGGCAGAAGCAGCCAAATTAGAACCAGTTCAGGAGCTCAAGCACCTCCTTCCACAGTCTGATACGGAACAGGCTTCCCTAAAAGCCAGCAGAGCAACAACCCAGGACTGTTCCGTAGCTTTCAGTCTGCTTTTGAGAGGTCTATGTCTAGGCTGGAAGCTAAGAGAGGGTCATCAGCAAAATGAGCTCAGCTCAAGCTTTGCAGTGAGAACGAAGAACCTTCTGTCCCCCAAAGATCCACAGGCAGCAGCACTAGGATCCACTGCCTGCTATTTACTCTCATGAAGATTCCAGTCACAGCTCAAACACAGCACAGAACCCAGCCTGCAGCACTCATCATCTGATTTTAAGCCAAATCATCACACCGGGGACACACTGGGAGAAACCAATAAGCGCTGAGCATGCCACTTCTATCTAGGAAATACAACCCTGAGGGCCATGAAAAGCTGAAAGAGGTGTCTCTCTTCAGCGGTACCCAAACCAGGGCCTCGTTCCAGATTGCAGCACCCATCTGTCAACTCCCAAGCAAAGCTGCAGTGTAGGAGAAGCTGCTTGTTTAAACCCACCAACACCTGGGGCAAACAGGGTGGGTAGGACCTTCTGTCACCATCAGAAACACCTCTGCTATCCAAGCTGTGGGGGAACTACACCCTCAGTTTTCTAACTCCCAGTGGTCCCCTGCGGAGCGTAACGGGACCCCAACCATATTCTGCACACACAGGACGTGCTGGCAGCTGTGCTGGCAGGGATTCAGCGAGAATGAAGGCTCCAGCTCTCTGCTTTGGCAGCGATTCTTTGCCTTAAACACCCATAGCATCAGAGCAGCCCACACACTACTCGCTTAGGCACTGAGATTGAAAACAACAGCATCAGGTCAAATCCTCCAGAGCAAAATAAGCAAAAAGACAACTTTCAGCCAGCCAAGTGGGGCAGAGTATGGCAATGAGAAGCTTCTATCTGCTACAGATTAAGAAGCTGCTGTTCGGTATCAAAGTGCTACTGCAATCACGCCAGGGCCCGCTTCCGATTGCTAATAGGTTGTAGCCTCTAACAGAATGGAGCCAAAATCAGCTTTGCAAACAATACTTAGGGTTGAGAAGCTGAAAGGTTAATATTCACCTCCTAGAGTGGCTCCATCTGCAAGGACAGAAGTGGCAGCACATGTTTGTCAGACTTCCAGCAGTCAAATAAAAACAACCAGAGCGTAAGATTGACACAAGGCAGCAGCTCAGGCTGAAAATCCCCCAACACCTCCTGCTGGGAGCTATCTGGGGAGGGTTTCTGTGCTCGGCTGTTGGCAGGGGTTAAACCATGACACCTTCACATAGAACAGAGCACCCAGGGAACCTCATTGGCAAAGCTGAGCACACAGCCATCACCCCACCAAAGGGAGCAATGGGAAATGACGACTGTAAGGAAGAAAACTAATTTTCCCTACCTACTTTCAAAGCTCAGAGTGAGGGAAACGGGAAAGCTCAGCAATACGAGTGGGTAAATAAAGATCACCGTAAAAGGAAACAAGTAAGCTCAGCTGTCCTCACAGTCTTGGCTTAGCTGGCTGGCTCGGAGGGAAAGCTGGACCTTTACAAGGTCAGAACTAATCTCTCTCTGTGGAGAGGCTGAACAAGCAGCCCCTCAGTGGATGCAACCACATAGCCACCTGGTATGGGACTGGGAAAACACAGTCCCACTCAAGACCCACTGGATGGAAGAACTTGCCGTTTAAGCTCCCGCTGGTGGACACAGCGCTGCTCTGCTTCTGGTTATCGTAGGCAGGACCAATATTGGCCAGATCCTGAAAGGGAAATGGGATCTGTGTATGGACTGGGTCACTGTACCAGCAGCTGGAGTGCTCCAGCTTCCCCATGGGGCCTGGCCAAGCTCTGCTTGCTTGAATGAGGGTAAACCCCCTGCACAAAGAGCCCCCCAGCCCCTCCTAACAACCTCTTTCCCCCAGCGCTCATTACGCACTTGGTCTAGAAGTCCAAACTTGGGGTAATCTTCTTCTGGGTCTTTGCTCCCTGGGTCTGGATGCTCTTTGACCAAGAACACATCTCTTTCTTTGCACTAGAGGAGTTCAAGATACAGGCTGAGATCACATTCAGCTCATTAGCAGCATTTAAATCACAAGAATCACTGCTCATCATAGCAGCAACTACATGAGAAGCAGCAGAACCCTCATCATTTGGCTCCAAGTGCAGACATCAGCACAAGAAAACCACCCTCCCAGCACTCACCATTGTTTTGACAATGTTGTTGGGCCAAGTCATCTTCCCAGGCCTCTGCCGTGTGGTCATACACTCCCAATATTTATCGATGAATGGGATAATATCCTAGAAAGAAAAGAAACAAACCCAGGTTCTAACAGTGACTCTGTCAGTTCGAACAGCTCTGAACTGTGCTGAACAGGCTCTGAACAGGCAGGTTTTCTAACGGCTGCTCTGTACCTTATCCTTGGAGAAGAGTGTTTTTGGGTGCTCATCTTGCGTCCTTGACTGCCACGTCAGGTTGGCCAGAGCACTAAGGCACATCTCCTTGAGATCTTAACAAAGGAAGAGTCAGATCAAACCCACACCTGTGTACACAGCCATTGCCAGAGCCCACCCAGCATCCACCACTGCCTCAAGTAGTAGCAAACCTCTCACAACTGCTGCTCTAGCCTAGAGCCATCTGAATCAGCAGCAGAACAGCAAAACCTCCTCAGAGAAGCTGCGTGTGCTTGTGGCTAAGGTAGGACTTTGGAGGTACTCTGGAAAAGCTTCCACAGAGCCCTCCCTCCAGCTACAGACAAAAACCCAGAAAGCAGCTTGGCTCCGGCACCTACTGGCTTGTTTCCGCAGGAAATAGGTGTTCCCGCTGTGATGGCAGACGTTGCAGTGGAAACTGTAGTTGGTCA
Organism: Phoeniculus purpureus; assembly: GCA_028565055.1. Classification (NCBI taxonomy): domain Eukaryota; kingdom Metazoa; phylum Chordata; class Aves; order Bucerotiformes; family Phoeniculidae; genus Phoeniculus; species Phoeniculus purpureus. Next base: position 1,945,397 of record JAOXOE010000852.1, on the reverse strand, counting down.
TGAAGGGCAGGCAGGAGCTGGAAGAGAGAGAGCTGTCAGCTCTGCTGTCCACCCAGGCACTATAGCAGCATCACATGTTCATCAGTATGTGCTGCATCAGCTCAAGACACTCATTACTCGAGACTTACAAATTAATTCCTCTCTCCCTCTCTCTCTCCAAAACCTGTAACATTTTAAGAGTTCAGTACTATTTTTGCCACACTGGGTTTATTTTGTTTTTTCTCTTGTGAAAAACAAACCCCAGTCAAGCATCAGCACCTTTCCTTTAGAGAAGTCCTGATGCTCATCCAGCAACACAAGACAACCACCTAGAACCTCTACACATGGAGCTCCCACTCAACTTTCCACTGCAAGCCCAGAGTACAAAACAGAACCAAAACAGAGGAGTTTTTAATAAATCTAAAGCCAAGCTTACAAAAGTGGGAAAAAAAGGAGGAAGCTTCAAGTTTCCTGTAAAGGGAGCTGAATTTGCTTTGCAGTTCCAACAACATACTGTGTTTGTTCACAGAGATCCTGGGGATTCACACTCGAACCCCTTCCCAGCAGCTACGTACGTGGTGTCGATGCCGAACGTGTCTGCTGTGAACCACTTGGTGCAGATCCCACACTGCAGCTCAATCTCTCCAAGCTGTCGCCCATTCTCCTCATCCACAGAGCCCGCCTGAGTGTCCAGGGCTTCAGAGTTGTCCCCAGCAACTTCCTACAAGCAGAGCATATCAGCAAACTTGGATTGGTCTAATGACTGAATCAGACAGGAGAGCAGCTCTGGCCAGTAACCTGTCAGACCGGAGAATCTTGAGGAAATAAACATTTCTTCCTCCACAATGATCCCCAAGAGGGAAGGGCAGTCACCCCAACCACCATTCCCTGCTTTACAGACTCACAAAGCCCCCACTACAGGATGTGCAAACCCTGGTATCTAGTAGTCCAGCAGATGCTCGCTGAGACAGTGCAGATCCCTCATACTCTGTGAGATGCTGCAGCCCTGCAGAACCCACCTCTATGGGACTGACTGGGCTTCTCCCAGTGAGCCCTGGCTGCTGCAGCTACCTACCAGTTGGTCCTTTCCATTGGCAGACTCTGTCTCCAAGGCTGTGCTGACATCAGCCATGGTGGCATCTCCCCTGCAAGAGCAGATATGAGCTGAGAAGGGCCCCACCCCGGTTCTGGAGTAACTGAGGCAGCCTGGTGCAGTCTGGCCCCAGTACCTGGCATGGACTGGGGTGCTCTGGTGTGGACTGAGGTCGTCTGGCCCCAGTACCTGGCATGGACTGGGGCGTTCTGTTGAGAACTAGGGCAGCCTGGGGAGGCCCAAGGCAGCCTGGCCTCAAGGCCCAGCCCGGCCTGGGTGCCCCAGCCCCCTGCGGTGAGCCCTCCCTGACCCTCCCGGTTCCCAGTGAGGGGGTCTAGGCCTGCGGCAGTGGAGCCGGTCAGCGGGCACGGGGACCATACCCGCTCTCGGCGTCGGTAGCGGCCGGTTCGGGGGGCGCCGGGGGGTCGCTGGTGGGAGGCTCTGGGGGGGGCTCCGCTCCTTCTGCCGCCGCGGCCCCGGGAACGGCCCCGGGAACGGCCCCGGCTGCGGGCGCTGCCGCCGCCATCTTCGCCGGCCGCTCAAGTCTCGCGAGAAAGCGCGGCGCTCCCGGCCAAGTCTCGCAGGACTTCATCGCTTCAAAGGGCGACGACACCAGGTGGGCCCCACCTTAGGGATAGAGTGGGGGCCGTGGCGGACCGGCGCCACCTGCCGGCGCCCATGGGGAACAGCAGAGAGGGTTAGACGGGGCGGCCCCCTTGTCAGGCAGTGAGGCCACCCTGTCGGGTCGTGACGTCATCTTACCGGACCGTTACGTCACCCTGCCCAATCCCAGGTGTTTGGGAGGTGGGGTGGGTGGATGCGCCAGCAGCGCCTCTGGGCTCAGCCGTGGCCCCACACCGAAGGTCCCGTGGAAGGATCGAGCATGCTCCCTCCCCTCCACCCCAAACGCCCGAACGTCTCCGCGGTGGTCGGTACTCCGTGACCCTCTTGCTGGGAGGGCTGGCGGAGGCGGGGAACCTCCCGCTCGGCTCCTCACACCTCGAGGGAGTCGGGGCCAGTTGTGCGGGGGTCACACCCGGCCATGTGTCCCCTCTGCTGTGAGAGGGGCTCGTGGCGGGAGGGATCACCCAGCGTATCCCCTGCCCAGCCCCATTCCACCCTTCCCCGCCGCATTGGGGTTCCTTGGGCAGAGCCCATCCCAGGATGGTGCCCAGGTGGCATCACACACACCCCCTTCCCGCACCCAGCGGTGCCCCGCGCTGTCCCATCCCGCACCCGGTGCAGTCAGCGCCATCTGCTATGGTCCTGCTGGAAGAAGGGAACCCAGGCTGGGACAGAACCCTGCTGAAATGGAGAGTGACTGGGACGATGTCCACGAGTACCTCGTCCCTTCTCTAAGGAGCAAGATAGGATTGTTTGGGGCTGCTGCTGGGTCACCCCTCTCCAAGGGTCACCCATCTCCAGGGGTCCCAGGTGCCGGGCAGAGCAGAGCAGGGCTCTGGGGACAGCAGTGTCCGCGCACCAGGAGGGCTGGGCTGGAGAGATGGATGGACGGATGGGAAAGAGAAGACAAGAGCAGATGGAGAGATGGGAGGATGGAAGACTGAGGATGGATAGGGCAGGAGGCAAGGAGGGCAGGATGAGGAGGAGGGACGGGGAACTGGAGGAACGGGGGAGGTGGAATTAGAG
>JAOXOE010000852.1:1920502-1931951 GCA_028565055.1 Phoeniculus purpureus | reverse complement strand
CAAACAAGGAAAAATGTCAGGAATAAAACCACCCAAAACTGATGTTATTACCTCTGCACTTGGATGTCCCAGTGCTGTGGCATTTCCACCCCATCCGTGTTTACATTCCCCTCCGACTGGCAGCGCCGATAAGGGTAGACCCGCAGTGCCGGTGCCCGCCCAAGGGCTGTTTGTGCAGATAAATCTTGCCCCATAAACAAACCCATCCTGCAGCCCTTGGCCAGGAAAGCCTTGGCCAGTGCTTGACAGGACCACAAGCCCCCCTGTCCCTGCGTGGGGGTCGGGGCTGGCATTTTCCATGGGTGCTCAGCACCCCGAAACACTCTGCTGGGACACACTGTTCAGTCCATGGTCTTGCAGAGGGGATGGGGCAGAGGTGGGATGTCCCTCGTATGGGCAAACGCTGTTCACCATCATCTCAACAACCCAGAGTGGGGGGCTCTGGGGACTCCCCTGCATGGGAATTTGGGGATCTCTGGTTGCTTGTGGGGGAAACCCTGGCAGAAACCACTGTAGGAGGGAAAATGGAGAAGGGAAACCCCAATGGGCATCACCTGGGCAATGGGACCCAGAGCCCTTTCCAGCTCTGGCAGTCACCATTCCACTGGGCTGGGTGACGAGAAAGGGTGTGGGGAGCAATGGAGGTCCGGGATGGAGTTTGAGGGGATGAAGCTTTTCCCCATTTGCTTCCCTCCCATTTGCTTCTGGGGAGGCAGGAGGGTTGCAGGGCTCAAAAATAGCTGCCATGGCACAGCAACCACCACAGCAGCCATTGCCAGGGCTGCAGGGGAACATCCAGACATCTTCCTTCTCCTCATCTTTCTCCTTGGCTGGAAGCAAACTCAGCCCAGGAACTGCCCAAGCTGGAGTGGGTACAATGGCCCAGGAGGGAACTGGGGTTCTGGGATGCTCTTGAGTGCCAGGAAGCTCTAGCGGGTGGTGCCCAGGACAGGGGGCAGAGGATGAGCCATGGCGGCTGGTACTGAGACAGCGCGTGGAGATGTGGCCACTGATCCATGGCTGGTGGCACCTCTCGGGGCTGCTGATTCTCACCCATCCCTGCCCACCTTCCCCAAATCAGCCCTTCTGTCCCCAGAGTGGGGCTGGACCCCCAGGCAGAGGCTGAGCGGGAGAAAAACCCCTGTGGCGCTGCTTCCCTCTTCCCTGGAGGGGAAGCACTGCCGGCTCTCCCGATCAGCGCTGCTGTTACTGACAAATTTTCACAACAGCTTCCACCCTTTCTGTGAAATCTGTCCCAACATCACTGCAGACTTCTCCCTCCACACCCCCTCCTCCCTGTTTTCATTTAGCAGCACCCGTAGGGAACTCACAGTCGATAGGGAAGGAGCTGTGGAAACTCCAGTGAAGCCTTTGCAGGTCCCAGCACAGCTCCAGGGTCTCTCACTTCTCTGGAGGGAGAAGGAAAGGAGAATTGGCTAAAAATGTGGGGGTTTAGTAAATCTTTAGAGGTTGTGGGACCTGCCTGCAGGTATCACCCCCACAATCCCCCCTGCTAGGCTCTTCCACAGTCTCTGGGTAAGGGAAACATCATTATGATGATTTCAGTTTGTTTTCAGCTGAAGCCGTAACCGCATGGGGATTTGAGGGGCAGGAGAAGGACCTGGGGTTGCTTTAGGGTGCCCTTTAGCCCTGGCTGGGTTTCAGGATCTTGATGCCCCTTTCCCTGATTCTCACAAGGCTGCTGCAGCTCCGGGACCTTGGCGAGTGGCTGTGCCCAGCGCTGGGGCTGCCTGTTCCAGGCAGGGCAGGATCAGTTGCAGCAGAAGACCCGTCCTCCATCTCCTCTCTGGTGGGATGTGACGCTGTGGCAGGTAACAACCTGCACCCATCAGTCTGTGTTTCCCACCCCTCCATCCCCTTCTGCCCCCTAAAACCATCCTGGGGTGCTCCAGATGAAGAGAAGGGTCCCACCAGCCCTGCCCATCCCCATCCTTCATCCCAATGGGCAGCCCAGTTCCACCCCCACACTCCCTCACCCCCCCATTTGTGTGTCTGGAGGGCAAAACGCTGTGGGAATGGGCTGGTACCCAGTGGGTCAGTGGCCTCAGCCTTGGCTGTGTGGCCTTCAGCCGCCAGGTCTGCCCTCGCCAGTGCCCAGGGCACCCTCTGCCTCTTCCACCCTTCCCCAAGCATTCGCTCCCAGGGGCTTTGCCTGGAAAACAGGATGTGACTGTGCGAGGCAGCCACTCGCCATCCCAAAGATGTGAGAGCTGGGAGCCTGCTGGGATGCTCCCAGCTTTGTTCCAAGCTGGGATGGCACTGGGATCACCCCTGGGATATGCCATGGGGTGCTGGGCTTCAGGAGGAGCTGGGAACCTGGGGCAGGGGAACTATGAGGGGTGCAAAGCACAGACCTATGGTAGTGGGATATAGGATCCCCCTACTGTGCAGGACCAGTGGGCTTTGAGCTGACCCCCACACTAAACCCATCTCAGAGATCAGTTTTGGTTGGGTGACAGAGAGTTTGTCCCTTCCTAGGTCCCATCCCACACAATGCTTCAGCTCCCAGAGCTGCACTGGCACTGACTGGGGGGAGGAGGGATTCTGTAGAGCCCAGAGTTTATGCTGGGCTTCCTGCAGCCTTCCTGGGACAGGCAGTACCCAGCGGGTTAAGGCTCTTCCCAGCCTGTTTATGGGCTGATGAGGAAATGCGATGACAGACAATCCCAAACAACTTCAAAGTGAGATGTGGGAACCCGATATGGAAACTATTCCTGAAGTCCCGGTGTGGAGAGCCCCACAGTGACTGTCACTGCGGATATTAAAGGCAGAGCAGGACCCTCTGCCAAGAGCCCAGTGCCTGGCCCCCTGCCCACTCCGATGTCACTGGGCTCCCTCCCTGCACCAAAGGGATTGGGGGTAAGAGGATGCTCCTAGAGCAGCTCTTGCTTAGGCAGAGGGTAGAACATCCCGCGGTGTTCATCCACCTCCTGTATGGCCCTGGGTGTCTTGGGTGGGTGGGAAGGGTCTTCCAGCACCATCTCACCCCTTGGCTGTGCCAGCCTTTCCAGCAAGAGGGGTCAGTGCCGCACTGGGATGCTGTTGCCCCCACTCAGGAGGCATTCAGGAATCAGGGAGAGATAAGTTAGTCTGAGGAAGTGATGGGACCCTGGTGCCAACCTTGCTGGTGGCTCTGGTGAACCTCTCCTGCTGCTCTTGCCCTTTGCTCTGGGGATTTATGCCAGCAGGGCTCTGCCTCTGGATTCCACAGAAGGGTGATTCTTTGCGACAGAGTCTGGCTCTGGAGGGGCTCTGGCACCATCCCTCACTGGTGCAAAGCTGAGCTGCATCTCTCTCTGGGCACAGCCCAGGGCAGCTTCAACTCAGTCCCTTGCTGCACGGGGTTTGGTGTCATGGGATGCTTGGAGGGGAGTGCCCCAGGTCCCTGCAGTGGAGTGGCAGTGAGCAACGATGCCACTGCCTGTCCTGCTGGCATTATCTCTTGTTCTGTGATGCTGAGCCTGCAGCAGGGTGCCAGGGGAGAGCAGAAGTTCCCAGCTACAAACCTTTTGTTTCATCCTGGGGTGGCATCACCCTGGCTCAGCCTTGGCAGAGTATCCAGTGATGTTCCAGGAGCTGCTAAACACCCTCTGCAAAGGGCTCTGCAGCTGCTGCTCAAGCTGACTTACCCCTTTGCCTCCATGTTCAGGAGATCTTCAGCCCCTCTGATGTCACTGGAACCAGCTCAGCCATCTGGTTCCTCTCTCCCAACACATCTGTGGGCACTGGTAGATCCATGTGCTCCCCAGCAAGGGAGGCTCTGCTGCTCATTCCCTGCATTCCATCCCTCCCCAAGTAGGGATCTTCTCTAATCCCTCCTGGCTCTCTCGCTCCATACGAAGAAGTATTTTTAAATGCCCACTGACAGCCAGAGGAGCTGCCCTGCTCCACGGCACAAACATTTTCCCAAAGTTTTCTAAGCAGCCACTTGACCCCTTGAACAGCCCTTCTCCACAGAGTCTGTCTGATCCCACTGCCTGTGGTTGGGCAGGTAGAGTGGGGCTAGTGGTTCTGGGGTAGGCAGGGGGACATGAGGCTTCCCCTTGTGGCAGCCCAGGGCTGGAGAGTGCAGCTGGGGTCTCCAGCGCTACAGGAGCTCAGTGTGAGGCTCTGGAGCAGCTAATGGGTGTCAGGGCTGTTCAAGACTCAGCACCCCTGTGCTTCAGCTTTTCCAGCTGTGGAACTGGGACAAAGATACAGAGCGACGTCTGTTTATCCAGGACTCTCCCTTCCTCTTCTCAGTCAGCTCCCTGGGAAGGGAAGAGCAGGAGGAAAACCTCCTTGAAATGCCAGAGAAGAGACATCAGAGGGGGCACCTCGAGAAGCCCGTTGTTGTGAGCTGCTGCCTGTCAGCCCTGTTGAACCTGCTGGGACGTGGTCTGGGATGGCCCTGAAGTACCATCTTCAGGAGAAGACAATGTAAAACCCCCCAGGGCTGAGACCTGCAGCCCTCTACAGCCCAGTTCTGTCCGGTGGGAGCATCCAAGGCTGCTGGGGGTGTGGTACTGTAGGTGAGATGGGGAGAGGTTGGAGAACCAGCAGCCCTGGGTCACCTTGCAGTGTGGTGGCAGAGCCAGAGCCATCCTGCTCCACAAAGCCAGACCCAGGGACATCCCCACAGATGCTCTGGCTTTCCTTTCGAGGCACAAACCCCAGCTGAGGCTGGTGCTGGAGCACTCTGCAGTTTCATGTGCAGCCACATGCAAAGTCACCCATTTCCCTGCCACAGCCTGTTTGTGCCATCGCAGGGGCACAAACTGCCTCAAAACTGCAGGGCTAGGGCTTGTCCCAAGGCAGCAGCTGATGCCAGAGCTGGGACCAGCTCAGGGGTTGCATCAAGCCCTGGTCTGACTGCTTTGAAAAACCAAAACAAGCTGTAGAGACCCGACTTGTAAGATCAGGGCTCTGTTCTGCCGCTGCATGAATGGGAAGAGAAGCCAGTGGGATCATTTCTCACCCTCCAGTAGTTTTCCCCTCTTTGTCAACGTTCCTCCACTTGGCCCAGACTCCGCGCTGCCCTGTTTGGAGAGCACCCGTCGTCCCCAGGGACAGAACCAACCCTCTCCGGAGTCTGCCCAGGGGCCTGAAAAGGAGGAGTGGGGCTAGGGGTAGCCACAGGGCAAATAGTCTGCTCCAGTGCCTCCCAGATCGGGGCTGCTCCCCTGTGCCGAGTGTGAGTGGAGCAGGAATTGTGAGTGGGGGTCTCCATAACCCCAGCACCCACCCAAATGCAGGAGGGGAGTGGTGGGGCTCTGCCCCTGCCCGGTCAGCAGAGAAGGAGGTTTGAGCAGGAGATGTGGGAGGCAAATGGGGACTGTGAGACATCCTAGCTGTCCTTTGGAGAGGGGCTCTCACTCTGCCAGCGATCTGCTGGTGGGAGAGAACAGGGGTGTCCTCATCCCACCCTCGGACAGCCTGTGCTATCCAAGCAAAGCCTGAGTGTGGGGAGAGTGTTTGGAGAGGGGCTTGAGGGGAAATCCTGGGTGAGCACGGGGCGAGGATCTGGGGTGCAGGACGAGGGGCTGGAGCACACGAGGATGGTGTGGGATCCCAGGGCTGGAAGCAGGGCGGGGGCATGGGAAGCTCACGGGGATGCCTGAGGGGGAGCGAGGGGATGCCTGGCCCGAGGTGGGGGGTGTATGGGAGGGCGGTCTTGCAGCCCCTCCTCGTCCCTTGATGTCCGGAGCGGGACAGCTCGGGGCCGCCCTGTCCTTTAAAGGCTCCTCCCAGCCTCTACTCTGCGGTCCCCAGCGCAGCTCTGCGCTGCGCACGTCGGGGGTCCGGAGCAGCGCCAGCCCAGCTGCGATGGGTCCGCTGCCCCACAGCAACGGCAGCGCCTGGGGAGGGGGCGCAGCGGGCAGCAACTGCAGCGGGACCACCAGCCTGGGCCGGCAGTGGTTGGTGGGGACTGCGCTGAGCCTCACCGTGCTGGTCATTGTGGCCGGCAACACGCTGGTGATTGTGGCCATCGCCAAGACGCCGCGGCTGCAGACCATGACCAACGTGTTTGTCACCTCGCTGGCCTGCGCCGACCTTGTCATGGGCTTGCTGGTGGTGCCGCCGGGGGCCACCATCCTGCTAAGTGGCCACTGGCCCTACAGCACAGTGGTGTGCGAGCTGTGGACTTCTCTGGACGTGCTGTGTGTCACAGCCAGCATCGAGACGCTGTGCGCCATCGCCGTGGATCGCTACCTCGCCATCACAGCACCTCTGCAGTACGAGGTACTGGTGACCAAGGGCAGGGCACGGGCTATTGTGTGCCTGGTGTGGGCCATCTCCGCCTTCATCTCCTTCTTGCCCATCATGAACCAATGGTGGCGGGACGGGGCGGACGAGCAGGCGGCGCGCTGCTATGATGACCCACGCTGCTGCGACTTCGTCACCAATGTCACCTACGCCATCGTCTCCTCCACCATCTCCTTCTATGTGCCCCTGCTTGTCATGATCTTTGTCTACGTCCGTGTTTTTGCTGTGGCCACTAGGCATGTCCAGCTCATTGGGAAGGACAGGGTGAGGTTCCTGCAGGAGCCTCCCAGCCCTGGCATCAGGAGCAGTCGGCGGAGACGCCCATCTCGTCTGTTGGCTATCAAGGAGCACAAGGCACTAAAGACCCTGGGCATCATCATGGGCACCTTCACGCTCTGCTGGCTGCCCTTCTTTGTGGCCAACATCATCAAGGTCTTCTGCCGGCGGCTGGTGCCAGATCAGCTCTTCCTCTTCCTCAACTGGCTGGGCTACATCAACTCAGCCTTCAATCCCATCATCTACTGCCGCAGCCCTGACTTCAGGAGCGCCTTCCGCAAGCTGCTGTGCTGCCCACACCGTGCTGACCGCCGGCTCCACACCATCTCGCAGGACCTGCAGCACTGTCCCTGTGCCTTCAGCCCCCAAGCCAGCTCCTCTGAGGACATCAAACCCCCTGGGCACTCTGGAGAGGATGGTGGGGCTCGGGGCAGTGGTGGCAGCAGCCGGATGGAGGAGACCAGCCCGTCGCAGGGCAGTGGGCAATGGCAGCGGTCCCTGGGCGAGTCCCGGCTACAAGACACCCAGACCACACTGCACTCACAGCTTGACCAGTAGGTACCCACGGGTGCTTGCTCTGGGGGTCTGTGGGAAGTACCTGTCCATTGAGTGGAACTAGGGGGGCTGTCGATGCAGTGTGGAGCTGGGGGGTGGGCAGACCTTTGAGCTGGGAGGAAGGTAGACCCTGGGGTGCAGGGAGAGGCACTAGGATGTGGGACTGGTAGCATTTAGGTTCTCCTATAACTCCATCCCCTCCACTGGGCTGCAAATGGGGGTCCCAGCCCAGTCCCACCTTGTCCCGTCCTAGGGAAGTGCCACATCTGCTGTTCTGGGAAAAAAGAAGAGGGTAGCAGAGAGTAGGGAGGGGAAGAGCTGGCAGGGACACCCCCACTGTGCCCCTTGCCCTGTGCCCCCTCCTGAAAACCACAGGGTGGGGTTTTCCCTCCCTGAGTTCTTTGCTAGGATGACAATATCGGGATTATCCTGGTTGCTGAGATTTGAACTGGCTCCCTCTGCTCCCAGACCCCTCTCCTTGCACGAGGCAGGAGATCCCTGCTAGCACCGCAGTGCCAGGGCTGCAGCTGCAGCATTATGCAGAAGGAGGTGCCCGACCCCTGAGAGGGCTTTGTCTGTGCTGGGAACACGGGAAGGGGAATTGGGGAGGGGGTTCTGAGCTATTTGTGTCTTGTGCTCTCCCCCTCAAGGTTTGCTGGCCGAGAGACACCAGTGGGTCCCTCCATCTGACCAGGAGCAGCTGAGAGCCGGGAAGAGAGTGAGTGCAGCCTCTCCCCTGCCTGCTTTGGTCACTGCCTGCCCTTGGCACAGCCCAGGGGGAACATGTGAGCCTGGCATCAGCCTGCTCTGCCAACACCCCCCCCGGGGTGCTTTAACCCCCGATGTTGGAGTTGGAGCTCCTGGATGCCCCCACCCCATGTCCACCGCTCTCTCCTTTCCCCAGGGTGGTGGCTCTGCGTCTCGGGGGTGGGTTCCAGTGGGTGCTGCTGTGTCACCCCCTACCCTCTGCTTGCAGGGCCGGCTGTTGCAGAGGGGATGGAGGAGTCGCGCTGGGGGTGACAGCGCTGGAAGGAGCCTCCTGTCCTTGCCTCGGGTCCCTGGGGAGGAGATGGGCTCTGCCTTGGGGCACAGCGGGGCTCAGGGAGCCGGACCCTCAGTGCTGTTGGGACTGAAGAGCTGGGAAAAGCTCCAGAGCCTCTCAACAAGAGGCAGCACAGTGTCGGGACCGCCTGTGAATGGGGACCGGCTCCCACATCTTAACGAAGCTGTCTTGAAGGATGAAGGACCCTGTTGTCCTCTCAGAAACTGTAGAAGAACCTTCTGTGGGTACCAGCCCTTTCCAGCAACTCCCGTCCATCCCAGTGGCTGCAGCAATGCCTTTGGTGAAGGAGAAGCCCAAGGGAGCTCTGAGAGTGGGGATCTGGACAAAGAAAGCGAATCCTGCCAAACCTCCTCCTGTGTTCCTCATTTCCATGCTGTGGGGTCAATCAGAAGGCAGGGTGGTCTCCACCTGAGCTCTTTGTGGGGTGGCAGAGCCAGGCCAGCTCCTCGGTGCCCTCTGTGGGATGGGCAGAGCTGGGACTGCTCACACTGTGCCTTTGGGGATACCCTGTGTTCATCACCTCACGGTGACTTTTCATTCCTTGTCCTGTTTTGTCTCCCCGAACCCTTTGTGTGAAATAAACCTTCAAAACTCCGTGGTGCCTTTGGATTCTGCGCTGGGCAGAGAGATGCCCGAGGCTCAGGGCTGGGCTCCCACCTTGTGTCCCATGGGGGAACCCCCTCCCTCGGGGTTTGCCAGCCTGGGTGGGGCCACCAGGAGTAGGCACCAGCATCCCATCCTAATTCTGGAGGTTTGACCAATATGAACATTCTTTGGGATGATGCCTGGACCATCAGGTCACCCCCAGCCCCCCAAGCTGCCCTGACCACCCCATCCTGCCCAGGAGCTCATGCAGAAGCACCCAATGCCACCCCCTGATACTGGGGATATCCCAGCTCCCACATGGATCCTACAAGGGTCAGGCTGTATCCCCAAGGATCAGGGTGCTGGGGGTCTTCCCTCTCCCCTATCAGGAACCTCTTGAGACTTTTTAACTCCCAGCAAGGACAAAATCACTAAATAAAGAGACAAACAAAGCTCTGACTGTTTCCATTTTAGAGTTCCAACCAGGAAAGGTTGGACCAGGTGGTCCATGAGGTCTTTCCAGCCTAGGATTCTGGGGTGAAGTTGGCTCAAGGGGAGCTGGTTGTCCCTCTAGGCTCCCTTGGCTGCTGCAGATCCCCCTAAATGAGGTCGAGTGAGGAGGGCTGGTTAGGTGCATTGGTGCCACCTGCCCTCCCGAAGCACCTGGCTCTCATTCCCAGCACCTCATGAGCCCTCAGCTTTATTAACTGGGTGCTGGTGCTGGGTACCTTCTGGGTGTTGTTCTGCTGGGCTGGGTAGGGGCTTCTGGGTGGTTTCCCCTAACCTCAGGGGGTGCAAAACCAGTTAATACCCCAGTGGGTTTATCCTGCCCACTGGGGCTGGCCCTGCTGCTAGTCCTTTTCTAGAAAGCAGGTGGTCCTGGTGGGAGCACCCTCCATGTTGGGACAGTACTGGGCTCTTGGGACTGGCAAGTTTGCTCCCCAAAGTCACCTCCCTTCCATCTATTGCTGCTTCAGAGCAGCCAAATGCTGTTTTCTCTGTTTTTTGCTCTCACAGGAGCTGGTTGTGGTTGTTGCTGCTGCCGGTAGCTCTGCTGTGGAGGATGAGCAACTCCTCACCCTTGTCTAGATCACAATCATCTGAGTGGCCAGTTACTGTTCTGTGGGGTATGGAGCTGCACTCTTGGGCTGCCTTGGTGGGACTTGTGGGTGGTGGGATCTGCAGGCCCCTGGGGTGGGTTTGTGTGTGGGGTGTCTCTCCCTGTCCTGGGATGAACCTCCCCTTTGCTCTGGGATCACTCTGGGCAGCAGCTCCCCAATTCTGGCCATCATGTGCCCTCGCAGGGGGGCATCTGGATGCTGGGAACCGGATCTTTGTGCTGGAGGAGGACAATGACTTGTTGGAGCACCTGCTGCTGCTGAGAACGGTGAGGTGTGGGGCTTCTGCAAACCCCTCTGGGCTGACTCTGTGCCCCAGCAGTGGGGCTGGCTGGCTGTGGGGCTCCCTACCATGGGGTCTCTGCTTGGCTCCACAGATCTGCCTGGGGCCTGAGGCCAGGGATGAGATGCATGTGGTGGCTGTTGACTCCAAGAACACCTCAGCTGAGCACAGACCAATTCCTATCGCAGCCCTGCGGCCCTCCGTCCTCCCCATGGTGAGGGCAGCCCTGGCTGAGGGGTGATAATTCTCCCCCTGTGCTGGGCTCAGGGGTCTCTGAGCTCTGACTCATTGCAGATCAGTCTCAAAGGGCTGGAGCTGGTCCCTCCTGTCACCTTTGTGCTGGAGTGTGGAGCTGGGCCAGTCTATCTCAGTGGGCAGCGCATCACCTGTGAGTGCTGTAGGGTCACTGTGAGTCTGGGGGTGGGGGGCTGCACAGAGGGACTGTTCCTACTGTGGCTTCAGTGGCTGCTCAAGTCCTCCTCAGGATGGACATGTCACTGGTCTGGAGGGGGGGTTGTTGCTTCTTTGCACCTGCTGGTCCATGCTGGGTCTCCTCTCTACCTTTGCTGCTGTGGAATGGGAGGGTGTCAGTGCTCCCAGCACAGGGTGGGATCACTGTGGGGTTTGCAGCTGGGGGGAGCCCCTCTGTGGGGCCAGGGTTATCCCCTCGCACTGCAGCCGTGCATATCCTCTCCCCAGTGGAAGATGATGGCAAATCTGAAGACTACGAGGAAGAGTGCTGTGATGGAGGTCACCATGGGGTGTCATAGAAGAGCTGCTGCAGCTCAGAGAAGACCCTGCAGCACTGGGAAAGTGTTGGTGGGGACACTCTCACCAGGATGATCCTTCAGTGGGACTGGTCCCTGCAGGGAGACCCAAACCCTGCAGGGGTTTGGGATGTCATCCCTTGTCTCTCCTCTACCTGCCCCTTGTTTCTACTCTGCTTCCAGAAATGCTTTGTTCCCCTTTTCTGCAATAACAGTGGGAAGTGCCTGCACCTTGGAGTCAGCCTGTTCTGTGCTTGGTTCTCCTGGCCCCTCCAGCTCTGCCACCTCATGAGGAAACCCTATTCCATGGGTGCAGTACACTCCAGCACACTGTGCTGCCAGTGTGAACAGGAGAAACTTGATGAAATGTAACATGGGCAAGTGTGGAGTCTGGCATCTGGGCAAGAACAACCCCAGGTACCAGTATAGGTTGGGGACCGACCTGTTGGAGAGCTGTCTAGGAGAAAGGGACCTGGGGGTCCTGGTGGAGAGCAGGATGACCATGAGCCAGCAATGTGCTCTTGTGGCCAAGAGG
>JAOXOE010000852.1:1877503-1896233 GCA_028565055.1 Phoeniculus purpureus | reverse complement strand
AACAGCGGCCTCCCCAGGCTTCACCCACCTTCCTACAGCAGAGGGGTGACCACGGTGGGGGTCTGTGCTGGGCCCCAGTGTGACCCCCAAACCCTGCCCCTCCGAGGAAAACCAGCCCCGAACCGAAGTAAATCCCACTCCATCCTCTCCCCCCTCCACCCGCCAAAGGCTCTCTGTCTCTTCTGCGCCAACAGCGGCCTCCCCAGGCTTCACCCACCTTCCTACAGCAGAGGGGTGACCACGGTGGGGGTCTGTGCTGGGCCCCATGGGCAGCTCAACTGCCCCCGGCAACCCCCCTGGCAGCCCAGGAGGCCCCAGTGCCCAGACACTGCCAGCCTTTATCGAAGCCAGTGGGATGGAAAGAACGGGGAGCTGCCAGCTGGAACCCATTAGCTAAAATATTTGCCTTAATGTGCAGAACTTCCCCTCCCCTCCCCACACTTGGAGCCACCACAGTATTTACACAGCTGGCAAAAAACAGCCTGAAGGGTCCTGCCCTTTCTCTGGTCAAACATGACAATGATTTCTCTGCAAACTTTACCAAAGCCTCAGTATTTGCCACCAAAGGCTTCTTACTGTATTTTTCATCAATCTAGTTAGCTCATGGCAATCCCCAGCTGCCTGCTGGGCTGACATGGACACCTCTGCCCCAGTCCTCATAGCCAAGCTCCATTTTCCCCTCTGTGCTCCCTGGAAAAGAAGAACCAGCACCGAGCAGCAACACAGCACCCCACAGCTCCAAATGCTCCCAGCATCCTTGAAGTCATCCTGAGAAAACAGATCTACCAGGTGGAGTGAATGGTTATTCATGAAAAATAAAGACAATATTAAAATTGAAGGCCATTTTATTGTATTAGCAAATACCAAAATAAAAAGGCTTTGAATTCAATACACAGGAAGGTCCAAAACTGCCCTGGTAAAGCATCACTGTGCTCCCACCAGCAGTTCTCAGGTATCAGCAGTGCCACCAACCTGCTTCTCCTTTGTTTATACAGTGTTTGAGAGCTCACATCTTCATCTCAAGGTTCCAGGCTGGTGGAACCAGAACATAATGCCAATTAAGAGAAAGGAGATGGTGTAAAGATGTACTTGTAGTGACAGATCCGCTCGGGGAAAACTAAGGACATTATACACAGGATGAGGCATCCTGAATGAGAACTCAACACTGGGTTATGGCTGGTAAGCACTGGTCCCACTGCAGCTTTGGTTTTGCTTCACCCCCTTCCCCTTATTACAATGCAACTGCATCACCAGTAATATTCTCTCCAGCAGTAATGGTTTCAATTAAAAAAGAATTACTAAGACCTATTTATTCCAAAATCTTGTCCTGCTGCCGAGTCATTCAAAACCACTTCTGGGCTTATTTGGGTCTTTTCATTAGTAAAAAACCACTGGCTTCCAACAGTGGGGTTGAGTTACTAATGGAAACCTCCAACACGAACACAGACCAATCCTGCATGGGGTTATCCTCAAAGGTTTAGGTACTGTCACCTCACTACTCCCTGTTCATCTTCCTGCAGAGACCCATTTCCACGAGGCAGTTAAAATCCCTGCATATTGCTGCAGAGTTCTGGCTTCTGGGCTCTCTGGTGCAGTACAGCGGGCTGGAGCTGAACTTCCCTGAGCACACATTTACCAGTAAACACAACGCAGAGAAGCAGGAGATGGGCCTCTTCTCCAGCACAAACTGATGCTTATCTTTTGTTTTGTATTTTCAAGCACCAAGAGTCACTCTCCTAACAGGGAAAAGAGAACTGGAATAAAATACCAGAGCCAGCAGCAGCAAGACATTATATTCCTTAATGTGGCCGCTGTCAGTGCGCACCAAGAGCACTGTGGAGTGAAACCAAGTGGAGCTGGCAGCAAGCGAGTGGGACACTGCTATGTAAATGCAACAGGATGCTCTGAGAATTCACTCGCATTGTCTCCTGGTGGTACGATGGCTGCAGCAGGTGATGAACAGGCTCTACCGCCAAGGGTCAGGTGGGTGAGGGAGAGAAAAAATGAAGAGTACTGTTTTCTCTGGGCTGAACTTTAGTCTGTGACACCCCATCAAGGTCTGCACGAGGGGAGAACAAGCCCCTGCCACCTTGTTGCACCTGGTACACGGTTTATTGGTTCTCTGAAGTGAAAGGTAGGCTGTGGAGCTTTGCTCTGAGCAATGCTGATCTCTGGGCAGTTCAGAGAAAAGAGGTCCTCTTCCTTGCCCCGTGACTCTTAAGGATGATGGTCTGCTGCCACTAAAACTTCCTTTCACAAGGTCTATTCAGGAAAAAAGACCTCAAACCAACAGCAACTTGGGTCCATCAATGTCTGTAAGACACTGTAAACACCGAGATCCAGAGCAGATAATGTACTGCAGTGACCATGGCACTGGCCACTCACACAGCTACTTGCCAGCAAGGCTTTCTGCGAAGTCAGGGTTCCTGAGACAAAGACTCTTCTCTTCCCAGTTCTAGTTCAGTGAGAAGCATTGTGCTTGGGCTCTGCTGTCACTGAACATGAAGCCCAGTGACCCACTGGCAGGACACTGCTCCCACCTCTCCCCCAGCAGCTGAACTGCTGGGAAAGCCTCAAAATACACAACAAACGGAAAACAAACCGGTGCAGAAGATTAACAGCTTGGGCTGCTAAGGCTTAACTTCTCCTCGTGGTAACCTGCAGGACTTCAGCAGAAGGTCAATAACTCACTGTGCAGCCCGCCGCCCCACCAAGGCAAACCCTGCCAGCTTCAACCTGACCTCGGCAGAGGGTGGGTTTGTGCATTTGCTACACCCTGCACTCAGGAGGGAGCTGTAGCACTGACATTGGCCCCACAGTGGGGCCAGAAACCTGGCATCAGGCAGACACAGTAGTGTACAAAAGTCTAGCACCTTTGTAAAAAGGGGACTGAAAGAAAGTGAAGGACTCAGAATTCCCAACCAGAACAAACAAACCAACCATGAAGCCGCAGCAGTAATTCCCCTCCCTCCAAAACCACAACATTGCTTCATTTTCAACTGCTATGAACCCCCTCCACCCCAGAGGAAAGACCCAGCTAAGCTGCCTGCACAACAGCATCAGGAGCCTCTCCAAAGGAATTTGGTCTGGATGTCCGGGAGCAGGGAGAGGGGTGAACAGGGAACAGACCTGGAGCTGGCTGCTTAGAAGTTACCAGAGAACCCGCCCCGTAAGTATCAGTCTCTTAACTGTCACACAAAAGATTGAAAGGGTTCAGCCTGACTGCTCTCCTCCAGCGCAGGGAAAGGGGAAAAGCAAAAACAAAACCGGAACTTTCCAGTTCGTGTTTCCTTGGATAGAAAATGAATAGAAATCGTTTTCAGTTGACGTTATGAAGCAGTTTTGTGTCCTCGCTGGCTCCTGCCCCATCCTCTTCTTGGATTCCTTCTGCCAGTCCCTCTGCAAATTTGGTCTGGCTCCCAGCATAGTCCATGAACATGTTGGGAATATCTTTGCCAAAATAGATCTTGCTGTTTGCGGCAATAGCCTTGTATTTCATCAGCTGCAAGTACTCGGGAGTTAACTTCAGCTGCACAGAAAGAAAAGGGATCACCAACGGCCCAGAGTCAGAGGCAGTTTCAGCCCTGAGCGCACGAGGCATCTGCTGCTCCACCATGACATAAGTGGGCCCACTTGGCCCCTCTGCATCCGGCTGGGAGGACAGAGCACCCAGCAGCAGGTTCTCCTTCAGAACCTCTAAGCAAATCTCCAAATCCCAGTGACTAAAGGGCAAAATGATAAAGTGATGGGAGCAGCTGGGGAAAGGCTGAAGCCAAATGTACCCAAGATGGAGATGCTGGAAAGCACAGTACTCCCTGCAAGCTCCTGCCATGCAAGTGACTGGAAAGAAAGAGACCAGTGGCTCTTTTCCAGCAGGCAGAGGGCTGAGGGTTTCGGAGAGCAGAGCCCATTCGTTCAGGATAATGACATTAGAGCAGAGAGGATACAGTGACTGGGACAGACCATGTGCACCAACAGCCCTGACCTCTGCCCATTCCCACTGACCCTTACAACACAGTTTTCCTGCTGGCATGGCCTGGGAACAGGCTGTTGGCAGGAACAGGCCTGGCACTTGTGTCCACAACAGTTCTGCTTCCAGGGCTTGTTTTGCTTTTCCTCTAGCAGCAGCAAAGCTTTGCCAGCTTAGTGTGGTGTAAGGGATCAGCTCTATTTTTTTACCTGCACACTCAGTTACCCTAAGCCTGCTCGTCGCTCTGGAGATGGCCCTGCTCTGATCAAGGGGAGCTTGAGATCGGAAGGACTCAACATTCACAGTTACCACCAAAACTCATACTGCATCTACAGAGGGAGCTTCGAGCAGAGCTGCCTCCAGAGCTGCCCAGGTATTTCCTGATCAATATTTATCTATCCCGAGAAGAAAACAAATTTACAAAGAAGGATTTAATTGTTTCAGTCTCCATGAAAGCTTTTCTGAGAGGAGATGGCTTTGCTCTCCTTCAGGATTTAAACAGGGAGACACAACAAGCCAGCAATAAACACAGAATAAAGAGATCCTTTTGCAGACGGTGCCTGCAGAGCCCACTGTGAGAAGCCCTGCCATGAGGAGCCCCGCTGCACGGCACAGCATAAGGCAACAGGAATACCTTGTTGGCCTCGGCTACTTTCATAGCGGTGTAGCACTCTGCGTCGGCTTTTGCCTTCTCTCTTGCAAGGAATGCAGCATCTGGAAGGAAAGACAGGCTCTCAGAAGTCAGGGTTTGAGTTTCTTCCCAGCCATGGTAGCACCATTTGCAGCTGGAAACTTTCTCAAGCAGCCGGTGCCACATCTGAACTGCACAGGATACAACAAGGGGTGAGGGAACAGAACAGGAAACCCAGAACTGGGCTCTCAATTTACACCGAGAAGGCTGCAGGATGAATAGCACTGAGTGAGTTGATTGCATCTGCAGCTGAAGACCTCAAAGCATTTTATAAGCATAAGGTTTTGATTACTACCCCGTCACGCGGGCTGAGTATGCTCTTTCTTCTCCAGCCAGCCACTAACTCTCGTGCTGAAAACACAGCAACTGTTCCAGCGCAGAGCGGTGCTTGCCCAGGACTCTAGGAACAGCAGGCACACTGCGCTGCACATGAAGGCTGGGACTGGGAAAGCAATTCCCCAGATGGGGCTTTGCCTGGGATGTTGAGGTTAGGGTTCTGGCACGCAGAGGCAGCCGATCTGAGTCTCTCCAGGCTCTGCCCCTTGGACAGATGCTGCAGAGCTGTTTTCCTGCAGTATCAACAATTGCGCAAAGGGTCTGATCCTGCAGGACACTGAAACTCCCCAATTCCTAGCAGAGACACTTAAGGAATGAAACTCTTTTTCCAGATCATGCTCTTTTCTTTTCCTTCTTGTTATTTATCCAATGATGTGAAATCAGGCCACCAAGTCAGAGCTAAGGCGAGTGTAATCCATGATGTCTTGACACTCCTCTTGCAACAGGGCATCCCCAACTGTAACATCCCAGTCTGGATCGGAGAGTGTCCAGCTGGATAAACCAGCTGTTTACCTACAGCAGCAGGGAGTCCTGTGAGGGCTGCAGTTACAGAATGCATCAGCAATAGGATGGCTTGGCCCACAACTTCCCCCAGGTAAGACACCAGAAAGAATGAGGGGGATAGGAACCCTCTGCCTGCAGAGCTGAAGGCCTGACACTCAGTGACACTTACTTATAAGAAATAAACCCCATTGTACTTCTGCAAAGGACTTCTTAATGAGAAGCTGCTGATCTGTAAACTCTTAATTGGCTCCTCAGTGCTCTTCCGCAAAGCCTGATGTGGTTTATAGTGAAGGGAACTGAAAATAGGGCCTTGCTGCTCTCGTTGCGGTCCTGGTCCTTACTGACACAGGGCTGTATCAGCTGGGTAGAGGTTCATCCTAACAGCAAACCCCTACAAAGACCATCTTGAGAAAGAGTTTCAGGAAGCACAGTCTGCAAAGCAGAATTGCTACTCTTGCCTCTAGGCAGCCCTAGCTCCTCACAGCAGTGAGCTGTAAAACTACTGGACCTACACAACAGCCCCCCAATGCTGCAGGGTGTAAGAACCAGACTCTGTTTTTAAATACCTCATACCACACAAAAAGCTAAAGCTAAGTGCCCCTCTCCTTCCCTCCAAGGCATCAGTCACCTCCCTGCCCTGTGCACATCAGCTCGGAGTGAAGAGCACAGTCTAACCCCACATTTCAAGAAGTACTCAGCTCCACGGTGAGCTGCTGCTTGGGATCAAATTCACCATAGACCATTTAGTCAGTTAAAAACTCTCCCACTCACCTTCAATCTCTGAAATTCGCTTCTCTGTTTCCTTTTCCATCACTTTCTGTCCGTAAGTTATTTCAGCAACTTGTGCAATTTTTTCTGCCTCTGAAATGCAGAGGAACAAACCCACACTGCGGTCATGCAGGGCCCCCAAAGCCAGGAGCTACTTCAACCATCCAAGTCCTCAGTACCCCCTTCTGGTGGAAATAAATTACAGGAAGAGTCCACGTTTGTGGGCAAAGCTGGAACCCACCTGAAACACCCTGAGTGCCTGCGGCAGTTTCAGATCATCAACAAACAGACCAGCAGGGAGATCACCCAAAGTGAAACAGGAACAATCCTCCCTGCTGTCTGGGTTCCTTTTGCTGCCCACCCCACCCCTGTAGCCAGCACCTTCAGGCAGAGCCATACAGACCGATGAGGGCTTTCTTCCTCTCTGTCTCTGCTTCCTTCTCCACCACCTTCTGCTTCTGGGCTGCAATCAGCAGCTTTGTCTTCTCGCTCTCCCTAGGGAGCCAGAAGCAGCCAGTTACAAAACGAGAGTTCACTGGAGCTGTGTGGCCTTCCTGGCCCTCCACCCCTCCAGGAAGAGCCCAGCTTCCTACACCAGTGTCTTCTCCTCTCCTGCACACAGTAGGTCAGTGTGAGACTCCCTGTAGGCTGCTGTCACACCCACAGCAGTAGGTCGCAGACAACACACATCTGTAGGTTTTCTGAGCTAGTTAGTGAGGAAATTATTTAAACAGTGAAGGAAAATCCCATATAAACCCCTCATAAACAATTATTCTTCACTGGGAAGTGCAGAGCTTTGCAACCACCCAGCTCTGTACATTTAGCTGTTTGTACAGACTAAGAATGTTTGGGAGGTGCGTCTGTAACTCAAAACACCTCAATCCTGCCTCTCACCAGGGCAGAGCGCTGAGAGTCAAGAACCAGATTCTCACCACACCTTGCTGTATTTATGGTAGCAGGTAAGAGGCTGCTTTGAGATTCTGTCTATCAAGCCCATGTGCACACGACTCACCATGACCAGAAGGTCCTATGAAGCCACGGAAGCAAAATGGATGAGGGGGATCTGACTGTGCCCTACAGGGACACTGCTGGCAGAGCACTCTGAGAACAGAGTGCTTCAGGATGGGGCAAGAGAAGGCAGCTGGCCCCAAGCATTGAGAAGGGATCAGTATGTCAAGTGCTGTTCAAGAATGTTATTTCAAAGCTTTGCAAGCCTTCAGCCTGCTGAATCAACAGCTTCTCCATCCTGCTCAAACAACAGGATTAGTGGTGGAATCCATCCACCTGCCACTCACTCATGGCCATGGCAAGAGGGAGGGGCTCCAGGGCAAGTCCTTTCTGTGAACAACCTTTAACTGAGCAATGTCCTGCAGCCCCTTGCAGGCAGAGCCACGTGCTCAGCCATGCAGCCTCCCCAGGCCCTTTGAGCGCAGCCGGGCAGAGCACGCGCCGAGCACCGCGCTGTGAAAGCACATTAATCTGGATGAGCGACTCCTTTCGGTAACACAAAGGTGCGAGTGCCGGGCACTTACATGAGCTCATAATTCCTCCGGATTGTTTCAGGGATGTTTGGCTTTGTAACTCGAACTGCCTGGAAAGAGAGACCGAGGGAAACATAGGCAAGCGGCCAACAACCAAAAGCCAAATGGTCCCCAAAGCTGCAGAGGACAGGGAGTTGCCACTTGGAGCTTGCTCTGCCACACAGAGCTTCCACACGCAGCAGGAACTGTGCCCAGCTCCAAACCCCACAGAGCTAAACCAGCTCCTGACCCGATGGATTATAACCTGGGTAAATCACTCCCCAGAATGACCGCAAAAGAAACCAAACCAATCCCATCTAAGGGGATTGGAAAGGAGGCACCTCTCATTCCTTGAGTTACAGTCTGTGTTAGAAACATCATGTTTCTCACCATGCTTCACAGCTTCCCATTTCCTTCCAGCCCTACCCCTCTCCTAGGACATCCTGAGGTGGAATCCTCATTACCTGTATAATTAATCCAGGGGCCATGGTTGTTAGATCCTGCTGCAAAGCCAGTTTCAGGTTTTCATCAATTTGATCTGAATGGGGGAGCAGAGAGAAAAAAGGTCACTAAAACACCCCAAGGCAGCTTGGGGCCAACAGGCACAGAATTAGCTCAAGTGGCTCAGATGTCTCAGTCCTGCAAAACAGATATAAATGTTGAGTTTGACATTGAGGTGCTGGGCTGAGAAAACCCACCCCAACCCCAAAGCAGGCTCCCACCTCTCAGCACTGACCAGCACCAAAGTGTGAGACAGGCTATTGGGGCCTGGAGGGTCTAAACTCAAACTTCCTTCCAGTAACCTGCATTTGAGCCAGAAGCAGCATCTTTCTCACAAAGAACCTGTGCTCTAACCCCCTTCCTCACAGACATCTCCCCACACAGATCCTGAAGTAACATGGTCCAGCTAACTGGTGATTGATCAGGCAGCTGATCTGTCTCAGCAGGAGACAGAGAATGGGAAGGCAGCAACATGAACCGGCTACACAAAACCCATCTGTAAGGTCTTTTTGGCTCTGGGGGTACCAGTTAACTGCAGAGTAGCTGAGAATTTTCATAAGGAAACACAAACCCAGCTGCTGCCTCAGAGAAAAGCTCTGAGGGCAGTGGCGCTTCCACTCGGGCCCTGCTGAGAAGTGCAAAGGGAAAATCAAAACCTAACAGCCTTGAAAATGATCCCAGCACACTCTTCCAGTATTTGCTTTGGTCCCGGTTTAGCCGTCTGGAACCAGTGCTGAGGTTCAGCTGGAGTTGAGGAAGCAGCTGTTATCAGTTTCCTGCACCTGCTCGCAGATGTGTGGCACAGAATGACATTCACTGTGACATCGATCTGCTGAGGCCCAGCACAGACCTCCAGGGCCAGAACAGGGTCAGCTCAAACAGAGAGTCACCCGGGAGTTTGTACGAGTTCCCTTCTGTGCAGAGCGGTGGCTTTGAGCCTGTTTCAAGCAGTTGTCATCAACAACTGTCAACATCTGGTGACTCCATTGGCACAGAACCCACACAGGGCCAGCTGCCCCACAAAGGACCTGGAGGGGAACAGAGCCCCGGCCCCATCTTGTGCAGAGGCCAACCTGCAAGAGGAATGCCAGGCTCTGCGCAAAGCCCAGCCTGAGCAGGGAACTGGAGTTTGCAAATATCCCGTGTTGTTCTGGGCACAAATTCTGTCTGTTTGGGGTCCAAAACCATCCACAGCAACACTCTGCCCACAGCCAGCACTGCCCAGACACTGGACGGGATTTCCCGTCACTTCGCAGCCATAAATAAAACATTCAGCACTAGCAGGAACTGCACTGTTTCTACTAGGAAACCATCGCTTGTCCTCAGGCTCTCCCGGCTCTGGGATGGTCAGCACGCCCTGGCCAAGTGCTGTTTTCACCCGCTGTGTCTGGTCAGGGAGTGCTCGCTCAGCCTGTGACAGCAAAGAGCAGGAGATGGGCTTTTTCCTCTGGCCCAGCAAACACGTGACCAGGCCAATAGGTCATGTTTGCTGAACTCGCCAATAGGGCTGCAGAGTTCACAGTTACTGCTTGCTCCCCTACAGGAATCAACTGCTCTGTTCCCTCTGCTGCTACTGGCAGGTTGGGGTTTGGCCTCTCTTTGTTATAACAGACCCCAGTGCTCAACACCCAAAGATAACAAGGAGCAAACGATGGCAGCCAGCCAAGTCCTGTCTCCCAGAGAGAGCAGGCACAGGTAGAATGCCCACAAGCGGGGGCTGTGAGTTCTGCACCATCAGAACACACAAACCCCAACCAGATAAACCTGTCCAAGAGCCACCAACAGTGTGAGGTGAAGAGGCAGCTCACCAAATAGCTCAATGTAGACCTCCTGCAGTGTGTGGACACTGCAGAACTGGTTCAGCTCATGGTGAATCTTGTTGAAGATGAGAGCTTTGTCATAGTCAGCTGTGTAGTTCTTCACAATGTCGTACACTGCAAAAGACGAGGAGAAACCGGTGTCTTGGGTGAGGCTGAGCACCTGTAGTGAAATGCTTATGCCTCAGTCACAGCAGTGAGAGTCACAGTGCCACTGTGAAGTGAGGAACACACCCACACGAGATGCCTGAAACACAAACAGCACCCTAACCAACATTCAAATGCCTGCCAAGCAGGACACCAAGCTAACAACATCCCTGCATGCTGTCTGCACATAATATGGGCTGTGTCTGAGCTTCAGAGTGGAGTTTGAGTGGTTTCATCATCATTATCCATGAGGGATGGGCACCCTGCTGCTGGTACAAAGCTCCTGCCAGGCACTGACACCACTCGTGTTATCAATAGGATGTTAAACATTAAAGAGCTTGGAAAAAAAACTACACAGGCCATTCCCGTCTCTCACACCCTGTCACACCTCACTATTCAAATCAAAACCCAAAGCATAAAGTCCAGTGGAGCCACAGCCACACAAAAAACAAAAGCCATGGCTCGCACTCGGGTCTTCACAAAGCCATGAGCAGCACCGGGCAAGCACAGGCAAGAAATCACAAACACGGTGTCCAAGAGAGCTGGTTCAAACCTCACGCCCATGAAGCCCAGGGCTTTATGAAGTGCAAGGGAAGATATCTGCACACACCCCAGCGCCAAAGCAAAGCTCAGCCGATCCAAAGCTTCACCTCATGCCAACAGCAGCACAAACAGACCCGACTTGCAGGGGCACTACTCACCTGCACTCTGGATAAGGAAATTCACCACCTCGATTCTGTCAAAGTAAATCATCACCCCTCCACTGCAAAAAGCAGGAAAGGGAATAAAACATTAAGTTTGTTGGAAGCTGAGTGCTCTGCCTGCAGCTGGGCAGCTCTGAGCAGGGGACACTCCCCTCTAGCGGGCTGAGTCCAGCCCCAGCACCCCCCTGCTCCTTGCTCTAGGCTCCTGGGCCCTTAGACAGAACTTGTGTCTCATAGAATGGGATCAATAAAACATGGGGCGAGGCTTGAAAAGGCCAGCTCAGCCTATGGGGGTGGCTGCATAGACACGATCCCTGCTGGGCTCATCAGCAGGGATGAGGTGTTCCAGAGCCTTCTGCTGATCTCAGTGGGGGGTAGTGGGATACCCAGTGGGTGCAAACACTCCACACATTTTAAAGCTGATTGGCGTGGGCCCTTGGGGGAGAAAGACCAAGAGATTTATAGAGAAGAGGAAGGACTGCAGGGGGTCAGAGCCGAAGAGCTCACCTGGTACCACAAGGCACATTCTTCACCTCATCTGTCTGCAGCGTTGTCTGCAGAGATTTAAGGAAAGAGGCTTAAGAGACAGGATTTGCCCTGCACACATCCCATTTGCAAGGGCTGAAGGTCTTTGCCCACAGCCCGGGGAAACCCCTGGAAGGAGCCGAGCCCGCCCCACTCGGTCCAGACCAGAGGGACAGTCCTGAGAGCTGCTCCTTTCCCGGTACCGACCCGGTATCAGGACCCAGCCCTGGCGCTCACCACGGAGGCTCTGAACCCGCTACCCACTCCTCTGCCGAGCCAGGGGGCTGCGAGAGAACCGACCCCTCCCCCAGTTCACCCCTCCAGAACCCGACCCACCGCCCGGTACAGCCCCGGTCCCGGTCCCGATCCCGGTCTCAGTTTGGTCGGGCGGGCAGCGGCCCAACAGCACCTGCACTGACTTGTAGGACGTGATGAAGGGCAGCATGAGGTGGAAGCCGGGCCCGCTGGTGGAGGTCAGCAACGCCCCGCCGCTGCGGAAGAAAAAGAGACGCCGGTGAGCGGCAGCTCCGGACGAGGCGGAGAAGGAGAAAGCCGCAGGGGTCGCCGCTCACCGGTAATAGACACCGATGTGCCCTTCCTCGATCTTGTGGATGGCCGAGAGGAAGGCCGCGGCCAGGAAGCTGAGGGAGAGCGCGGCGATGGCGCCCAGCTGGGCCATGCCCGGCGGAACGGGGCCTGGCACTCCCGAACGGCGGCCCGGCCCGGCGCCGCTCTGACGTCATAACAGCGCGACCGTCCCTTCCGCCTCCGCCGTGGCCGCGGCGGCCCGCCAGGGGGCGGTGGAGACGCGGGAACGGCGGGGTAGCCTGTTCGAGACCGGCGCCCCGCTCCAGGAGGTCCCTGCGCCAAGACCGGCGCGGACGGGGATCCCGCGGGGGTCTCCCACAGAGGGTCTGCCCTGCACTGACATTATGTTGGGGAGCAGTTGCAGGGTCCCCATGTTGCTCCCCAACCCCGTGCCAGTTTCGGCCTTGACCTAGCAAAAAGAGTGAAGAAATCTTCCACCTCTGTAACTGGGAACCACTGAACTGTTCAGGTTGGGAAAGACCTTCACGCCCATCGAGTCCAACCCTGAACCCTGCTGTAATTAAACACTAGGCTGAGCTACTGCCTCTGGGATGTGCTCCTGGCTCTTAGATCTAGAACCACTGAACCATTCAGGATGGAGAAGCCCTTCAAGCCCATCCAGTCCAACCTTGACCGCAGCTGTCCCAACCCACCCCAAACCCTGTCCCTGAGCTCCAGATTTCCCCCACTGTGAAACATGACCAGGCATGGTGCTTCAAACCTCTCCCTGGGCAGCCTGTGCCAAGGCTTGAGGGCCCTTTCCAGGGAGAAGTTTCTCCTCGGGACCAACCTCACCCTCACCCACCCCTGGGGCAGCCTGAGGCTGTGTCCTCTGGTCCTGTCCCTGGGGACGGTTGAGAAGAGACCAACTCCTTCTTGCCTGGTTTGGAGTGAAGCTTGTACCACCTGTGGGAAGGAGGAGAATCATAGAATCATCATGGCTGGAAAGGACCTCCAGGATCATCCAGTCCAGCCCTCATCCCAACAGCTCCCTAACCCCTACACCATGGCCTCAAGTGCTCTAGCCACTTGGTTTTTAAACACCTTCCAGGGATGGAGACTCCACCACCTCCCTGGGCAGCCTGTTCCAGTGCCCAACCACTGTCTCAAGAAAGAACTTCCTCCTAAGATGCAATCTAACCGTCCCCTGATGCAACTTGAGGCCATTTCCTCTCGTCCTATCCGTAGTGATTTGGGAGAAGCTGTTAACCATTTGCGAGAAGGGAGTAGCCGCAGCTCCCTCAGCCCCTTCCCCAACCCCGTTGCCCTTCTCTTGAAGTGGGGTTCCAAACCGTGCAAGAGCTGTGTTTCACCAATAAAAGGGGAAACAATTACATCTTTCCACTCGATAGATCTCCCGGGGCCGCACACGACCAACCTGTCAGGAGGACTCGGCGCTGTTTGGAATAAGGAGTGAAACACCCGTGATATTTGTCAATCGGGATCTTACAGCTCTGCACTAACGGGAAAGGAGGTGAAATCCCCTCAGTGTGAGAGGGGTTCTGTGCTGGGTTTTTTTTTTTCAAATGCTTGCCCAGATTTCAGGCCTTGATAAAACACATTAAATCTTTAAAGGTTTTAATGACTCTAGTATGTGTTTCATAAATCAAGGACCTCTGCTCAGCCCCTGCTTGGTTTAATAAGAGTAAACTAGGAAATTGCTGCGAGCTGAACCCAAACGCATTTGGGTAATATTGGAAAGTAATAGATTTTTAAATGTGAGGTGTTCTGGCGAGGTTTGGCCTCATAACGTCGGCGTTGTGTCATTACCCTGAATGGGAAACCAGCTGCGGCCACGTGTTTAACAGCATCAAGATGTGACCAAGCACAGAGGTAAATATTATTGGTAATAATCCTGAAAAAGGGACTAAAAAAGCCAAGAAAATCATTACTCCTGGACACGGGGCCAGGAACATTCGGTGGTGTCTGTGCAGCAGCTCTCTGCTTTTTAACAGCACCCGCTTTTTTATAGGAACAAATGGGTTCTTACAGCCACTGCTCTCTCTGGCGCTTGAGAACTTTTTCATCCCTGCCCCACTCCTCTCCATCTTGCAGCAGCAGCATAGAAAAATACCTTGTGGGTTTTAGTGGGCAATTAATTGAGACGAGTTGGAAGGTCTCTGAGCGCTGTTGTTAGCTCCCTGATCCCATCCTGGGATGGAGCCGGAGCTGGCAGCCCCCCAAGACGTGGCCAGGCTTGACCACCACTGGGGAGCAGGGTGGGTCCTCTTGCCCCGGGCACTGACCACCCCCCCACCCCATTTGCCCACACTGGGAGCGGCGTAAAGCGCTGTGTAAAAGTCTGTCCAACCTCATTAGCTGTCACAAGGAACAATGCCGGGCTGGCAATAAAGGCAATTTCGAGCCTGTTGGCCATTAATCACCGCCTGACAGTTGTGAATAGGGGTGGAAAAACTCTGTCCCCATGGTTCCTGCTTCGGCGTTTAAGGTTACCTCTGTGCGCAGCCGGGGCGGTGGGGTGGAAAGCTCTTGTTCAACAGACCTGTTCCCATCCGCATTCCCATCACCATCTCAGCTCCTGTCTGCATCCCCATGTCCATTCTCATCCCATCCCCATTCTCATATCTATTTCCATCCCATTCTATCCTAACCCCATCCCCATTCCCATCCCAGCTTCTGTCTGCATCCCCATTGCCATTGTCATCCCATTACCATTCTCATCTCATCCCCATTTCACAGAATCACAGAATTCCATCCCATTCTAACCTATCTCTATGTCCACCACCATCCCAGTTCCTGTCTCCATCTCCATTCCCATTCTCATCCCATCACAACTCTCAGCCCATCCTCATTTTCATCCCATTCCCTCCCATCCCCATACCTGTCCCCATCCATTAGTGCTCCAGTGCCCTCCAGCATGGCCCCACTCACCTCCCCAGCCCTGGCTGCTCTGACACTCCTGGGGGAAGCTGCTCTAAAAGACAAAACCCTGATAACTCTTTAGTGGGGAGTTAGTACAGTGCCTGGAGGATGAGCTGTGCCCCATGAGCGCTCGGTGCTGCTGGAACTCACCACTGGGCTCTTACCTGGGAGTCAGGAGTGGCTCTGGGTGCAGGAGCCCCCTCTCTGGGTGCTGGCTGCTGTGGTGGCCCAGTTCTTGGTCATCCAGTGGAACCCTACACTGCCAGGATGGTGGCAGCCAGGGGCTGGGTTTGCAGAGAGTGAAATGTGCCTTAAGTCCTTTTTGTTTGCTTGGCTGAGGACAGGAGAAGAAGCTGCTCCCCAGCCAAAACCCCAGGGAGCAGCGACCCAGTGAGGGAAAACCCTGGCAGAAGCTGGGGCTGGGGGGCTGCCTGGGGCTTGGCTGGGCCCTTGGACCCTCTGACAGGGGTTTAGGAGGGGAAGGAGGTGGGGAGGGGGACTGTGCAGGGGGAAATACTTAACAAATTAAGTCTATCGAGCGTTATGTGCAGATTACGGTGCAGAATTGTGTTGGAGTATGTCCGGGCTCGTTACATGTCAGCACTAACAATACCGCACTTGGCAGTTGGGGCGCTTGTGCCGCGTCGGCCATTAATCATCCCCTGACAGTGCTGAGCTGGGAAGGAGGAAAACGCTCTCATGTGCTGCTGCACCCCGTTCCCCTCCCTGCCGTTAGGGCAGAAGTCCCCTTTGGCTCCCTCCACCCCAGCCCCGCTGACCGTCGATAAGCAGAAGGTCCCCATTTCATACCCCAGACATCTTGAGGGGCACTCAGGGCAGGCAGAGCACAGGGTTGGCATCTCTGCCGTCACCACGACACAGCACACGGTGCCAACAAGCTCCTGCAGAATGACCCCCCTGGAAAGAGACTCTTGGGTTAAAACATGAGGCATTTGGGCAGCACTTCCCTCTCCATCCTCCTCCTCCTCCTCCTCCACAGGCTCACTCCTAACCTTGAGGTAGTGGGGTTTGTCCTTGGGGGGAGCCAGCGCTGCCATCCCAGCACAGCAGAGGGGAGCTCACCCCAAGATTCCGCTCCTCGCCCCATGTCGTCCGGCAGACGCCAGCTGCGCAGCCGGGCGCCAGCATGCCAGGTCATCCTCCCAGTAAATAAAGGAGCAATGTTTGCAGCCCCCCGACGCTGCTTTCGAAAGGGAAATGATTAATGGGGCTTGGAAACCACAGTTCAGCCCGGGAAAGCAAGAAGATTTACCCAAAACATGCGTGAGAATTAGCACTCGGATCAGCTCTGAGGGCAGGGCAGGGGAAGCTGATGGCAAACAGAGCCCGTCTGTGTGCAGGGGGAGGGAGGAACCCGCCAAGAACAGGGGCTGGAGAAGCTGGGATGGAGCAGGGGAGGTGGGAGAGCAGCTGCCAGAGCCAGTGTCCCCCCGGCTTGGAAACCTGGGTCACCCCTTCCCTTTCTTCATGTGCTCCACAGCCATGGAGAAGGGAAACCTCCTCCCACGAGCCTCCCAGTGCAGATGGGGAAGGGTAAAAGCAGCTGGTGGACACAAACTGGCCATTCCCAATGTCCTGGAGACCAGGGAGGTGCAGGAGGGGTTTTGCGCCAAACCCCAGAGAGGGTCTGCCTGCAGATGCCAGCTGCTACTGAAAGAGACCGTTTTGGAGCTGGGGAAGAGCCTCATCCTGTTCCTGTTGATGGGAACCACTGGGATCACTGGATGCACCCAGTAGCACTGAGTATTGAGCCATCGCAGTGATTGTCCAGTTGTCCCTGCAGCAGCCGTCGAGATGTTACATCCCTTGGGTGCAAGAACCCTCAGAGAGGGGCAGAGCCTGATTTTCCAGCAGCCCCAGCCCAAAGTAGGGTCCTGCTTGGGTGCAGGAGCCCAATGTCATCCTCTCATCACTGGGACCTGCTGAGCCACAGTGTTAGGAGATGTGTAAGAGGCTTCAGGCACAAATCCTGACCTGGATCCCAGCTACTCAGCTCTCCTCTGCCTGGAGAGAGCAGGGGGGACAGGAAAGGGTCCCCTGGACGAGAAGGTGGCAGGGATTTACCCTCTGATTCCAGAGACAAACCCAGCGTTGTCCAGAGACAAATCTCTGCTGTGCAGCCAGGCAGTGGCTGTCGCCACGCAGGTCCTGTTGCGTGAGTAGCACAGAGGAGCTCAGGAAGGGCTCCAGGAGGGTGATTTATCTGTGGGATTCCAGGAAGGGCTGGGGAAGCCTCGGTGAGGTGCTGAGCCCAGGTCAGAAGTCAGCCCTGTCCCAGGGATGTATTTAGAGCAGGGTAATGTAAGCAACAGGAGGGAAAAAACATCAGTCAGTGGAGGAGGTGCAGATCCGTCCCCTTGGCCCGGAGTTACGGGATGATCTGAGCCAGGGAACAGATAGTTGGATTTCCCTCACTTCTCGCTTCAAATAAATCACAGCTCCAGAGCCCTTTAAACTCTGCAATACGATCTGTTCCAATAAGGAAGGGAATGAAAGGCTGCGCCTCTCTGGAAGCCTCCAGAGCCATAAATCTACGATGTACAAACACATTCCAGATTTCCAAGTGCATTTATTTTATTGTTTTAACAGAAAAATCAAACTGCAATAAACTCAGTCCCTCGTTAGCTGTCTCTGCAGCCAGGCCCAACGCTGCGAACCAACACAATCAGGACAAAGGAATGTGGCTGGCGGTCAAAAGCCCAGCCGGGTGCTGACCCCCCAAAAGGCGCTTCCCTGCGAGCCCCATGGAGGAGATGGGATGGGGGACAGACAGATGAGGGGCTCCTGTGCTGCCCGGTGCTGCAGGTTCGCTGGGGCTTGTCAACCCAAGTGCAGCATCACTGCCTGGGACTCCACATCCCTCCATGGACTCACCATCTCTCCATGGCATCTACCATCCCTGCCTGGGATCCACCATGCCTCTGTGGGATCCACAATCCCTGACTGGGATCCACCACAGTGGCTGCAGTTTAGTTCAGAGGGCTCCTGCAGCAGTTTGTTGTAGTCCCTGAACACTGTGTGCTCGGTGCAGGAGCAGCAGGAGTGCAGGACACACAGTGCCCCCACCCCACTGGGCTGCAGGAGACCTCCAGTTGCCCGTACGACGCGGCTCACACCAGTGCGGCTTAAGGCACTCGGCAGCAGGTCCAGGCAGGCAGTTGGGGCAGTTTCAAGTTGTTGGTCATTAATCATCTGCTGACAGTCCTAAGGGCCTGGCTGCTCCACTAGGAGCAGCTCTATGGGGGGGACGAGAGGGTTTGGGACAGGGACGTGCCTGGCAGCAGTGAGGACGTGGATGGTGCAGACCCCAGTAGCCCATCCAGAGCACCTAGAGAGTCCAGGTGGAGGACACCCTGCCGGTCCAGAGCTGTTGCATCCCAAGCGCAGGAGATGCGGCGGCTTGTTCTGATCCGGGAAGGTAAAACACAGAGAAAATGAATCCCGTGCTGCCCGAGAAGGCAAGAGGAGCCTGTCTGCAGGATTTATGGTAGTGGGGCGGCCGAGGCAGCGAGCCCAGAGCAGCGCCCGCGCCGTGGGTCCCGCCTCAGCCCACGGAGAAATTCCTGACTTATTGAATCACATTTGTCATCCCTAAATACATCTGCAGAGCCGTGTTCCTGAATCCATAAACATCTTTAACTCGCTGGGCTCAGCGAGGCCTCTTTCAGCAGTCATTTATATTTAACTTTTTCCATATGCGGAGCCTGTCGCGTTGGTGTCATTTCCGGGAAAACCAGGGGGGCTGGGGGGGTGCT
>JAOXOE010000852.1:1841325-1871939 GCA_028565055.1 Phoeniculus purpureus | reverse complement strand
GGGCTCCGCGGTGCCGGGAGGGCTGCGGAGCGGCAGCGGCGGCGACGGCAGCGACGGCCTCGGCTCACGGAAGCGAGCGCGGCCCCTCCGCCACGTCAAATAGCCCCGATGGCGGCCGCGCGCCGGGGGGGCCGGTCCCAGGAACCAATCGGCGCCCGGCCGGGCCCCCGGGGCGGGGAGAATCGCCAATGGGGGGGGCGAACGGCCGCCCCCGCCCCCGCCCCGCGCCGTGCGACGGGGCGGCTGAGACTGCACGGCTCGGCTCGCCTCGGCGTGGACCGCTGGGCACGACTCGGCTCGGCATGGCACAGCTCGGCACGGCACGGCTCGGGGGCAGAGCATCGCACTGCTGGAGCAGCTTGGCATGGCAAGGCTTGGGGGGCAGAGCATGGCAGCCTGGCATGGGTGACTTGGCACTGCATGGCACAGCTGGCACAGCTTGGCATGGCATGGCTGGAACACCATGGCACGGTTGGCACAGCTTGAAGAACAGAGCATGGCAGCCTGGCATGGATGACTTGGCACGGCGTGGCACGGCTGGAATACCTTGGCATGCCACTACTGGCACAATTTGGCATGGCATGACACAGCTCAAATGGCATGGTGTGGCACTGCTGGAACACCTCGGCATGGCATGGCTCAGCTGGCACAGCACAGCATGGCACATTGTGGATGGCACGGCACTGCTGGCACAGCTTGGCACAGCAGGGAGTGACATGGCAAAGTGCTGATGGCACAGTTTGGCATGGCATGGCACAGCTCAGCTGGCATGGTGCTGCTGGCACAGCTCAGAATGATACAGCATGGCTTCTCATGGCATGGCATAGCATGGCTTAGATAAGCCTGGCACAGCTCAGTACCTCTCCCGCACTGGGTCTTTGAGCCCTACACCCAAAACTGCACCCAGCACCCGAACCAGCACCTAGCACCCAAACCAGCACCCACCATTCAAACCTGCACCCAGCACCCAAAGCTGCACGCAGCACTAGTGCCTTGTGCCTGGCCCAGCCTCTGCAGCCCCACAGCAGGTTCCTGGTGGTTGGTTGTAGCTGCTCTGCGGCTACTGGGGAGGTACTAGCTTTCCTGGGGCTGGGAAGACCCCCCTTCTGCCCTCTCTGGGTGAGTTTCAGTGCTTCCTGCCAGCCCAGAGAGAAGGAACGGGGAGAGTCAGGCACCCCTGAGAAACCCTGTGGACTCCTGGTGAAGCCCATGATCTGACAGGCTGCAGCTCCAGCCCTGCTGTCCTCATTCAGTTCATCCACCCCCTCCCAGTCTGCCCCTGGTTCTGGGAAGAAGGCTTTACTGGATGTCCCTGGCAAGTGCCAGCATCACCTCAGTGCAGCCCCAGTGCTGCTGTGGCTCATGCCATGGCCCCACATGGCCATTTCCCCTTCTTCCCAGCCTTTCTTCTTCTGTCTCTCCCTTCCCGCAACCTTGGCTGGTCCTGGGGAGGAGGAGGCTGCCAGTCAGAGGGCCATTCAAGGAGGAAAGAGAGCGAATCCCCTTTCCTCAAAGTATGGAGCTGCCGACAGTAGCAGGGCTTGAGCAGACACCTTCCAGGAGAGTGGGACAGAGGAGAGCCGCGGTGATGCCTTGGTGGCTGCTGACACAGGACTTGGGGTCATCCAGAGGCCTCATCCTGTCCCCATCAGCACCCCAGAACCCACCTAGACTCACCTGAAGATCACTGGGCTAAAACTTCACCCAGGGGCTATCATGGATTGAGGGGGATCCTGCCCTGTGCCGATGCCCTGAATCCCTGGTTTCTCTCTTCATTCTGAAGTCTGTGGCATCCTGTTTCCATCCAAGATAGGGACCCACAGTGGGAGAAGAACTGATCCCCTAGTCCCTTTCTTGGTCAGAGCTGCCCCACAGGGGATCCCTTTCTGGTTGTTCAAACACAGACAGGAGCCCCTCGCTCTCCACAAACAGCAGGCACCTGCAGAACATTTGGGCTAAGAGAAGGCAAACAGCACTGAACGGCTGCGGGAGACTTCCAGTACCCACAAACGGTCCCTAATTGATTCCTGCCCCATGGGGACTGCCCCTACAGGGGTTTGCGTTGTCCCAGGAGGGGACCCTAGTTCAGAGTCAACAGCACCCAGGGCTCCTGCCCTTCTGTCACCCCAAACCCAGCAAGAGGGAACCAGAGTTTTTCTTTTCAGCACCTTGGGGTGGCTCCTGGGCTTTTGGGTGACACCACAGGGTGCCCCTCTTTGGGTGCATCTTCTCAGCCTTACCCACCGATCCTGGCTGGTGCCAAAAGGAGCTTTCCCAGACACACATGAAGCATCTTTAGAGAGTGAGGGAAAAGCGAGAGTTGTTGGAAACCCCCAGGTCCCAGCCCTTCCCAGGCCACTTGCCCTTCACAATGGGTGGAACAGCAGGGCTGCCTTCTAGGATCCCTCTTTCTTGTTCCACAGGCCATGGCATCAAGCACAGAAACACCAGCCCCAACCCCAGAAACCCCCAGGTGGGTTTTTTACCTGGAATGGTGCAGGAAGGCACTGACGGACACCAGGAGCTCTTAGGGCCCTTTAGCAGGAGGGTCTTCCCCAGTTCTTGGGATGCAGATGGTGGCTCTGGGTGTTGAGTTGTGGTACCATGGCACAGACACCCACAGACACAGAGCTGGCAGTGCTGAGCAGGGGCTGGGAGGGCTAAGCAGGGTCTGGGGATGCTGAGTTAGGGGATTGGGGGTGCTGAGCAGGGTCTGGGGATGCTGAGTTAGGGGATTGGGGGTGCTGAGCAGGGTCTGGGGATGCTGAGCAGGGGCTGGGGGTGCTGAACAGGGAGTGAGGTCCATCCTCACTGGTGAAGAAGGTGGGAGACACAGGATTCCTGCAGCCTACATGGGAAATTGTGGTGGGATAAGACAAGGCATGGATGCAGATCGCTGTGGCTCTTCCAGGGCTGTCCCTGCTGGGCTTTACTGTGGAGAAGGGACTTTCCCAGTCCATCACTGCTGGATATGGTTAAGGGAAACTGGGAAGCCCGAAGCTGGGAGCTGCTGGCCATGTGGGACAAACAATGCTGGCTATGGGATGGAGATCCAGGACACCTGGAGAAAGCTGCAGCACTGGCTGGGTATCTGCTCTTTTATAGCTAAATCAGCTTCAATTAGCTGCCCTGTAAACGAGGTGGTAGCCATCGCCTCCCTGGGAGCCCAAGCAGTGGTGTCAGCGGTTTCCCTGCCCCGCTCCAGCCCGGGCCCAGTGCTCCGCTGCGGAGCAGGCGCATGAAAACGCTCTGATTTATTGCAGCAGCCGTGTTTTAAAACAACTGACAGCCCCGCAAGATGTAAAACGACAGGCAAAGTGCTTTTTCTTTTTTAAACCCCATACAGACTCCTGGCAATGATAAAAATAGTGTTTTCTTGTTTAAAGTTGGAATTAATCTTTCTTTCCAAAGCAATCACAGCACAGGAAAAGCAGGGAGACACTCGGATATTAACTGGTGCTCACTGGGTGATGGTTAGTTATGGAGCAGCCGGGTACCCGCTCCCCTCCACAGAGCGATTAGCGTGAGAGAGCAGGGAGAACATTAAAGGGAAAAGAGGTAGACGGGGATTTTTCTTCTGGTTTTTCCTTTTCCCCCTCTTTCTTCTTTTTTCTTTATTTTTCTTTTTTCTTTTATTTTTCTTTTTTCCTTTTTTCTGTTTTCTATATTTTTATTTCATTTTTTCCTTTTCCTTTTTTCTTCTTTCTTTTCTTTTTTCTTTTTTCCCTTTCTTTTCCCCCTTTTTCCTTTCTTTTTTCTTTTTCTCTTTTATTCTTTTCCCTTTTTTCTTCTTTTTTCTTTTTAATTTTTTTATTTTCTCGTTCCTATTTTCTTTTTCTTCTTTTTCTTTTTCCTCCTTCTTCTATTTTCTTGCTTTTTCTTTTATTTTTTTCCTTTCTTTTTTCCTATTTCTTCCTTTTTTCTTTTCTCCCCCTTTTTTCTTTTATTTGCCCTTTTTCTTTTCTTTCCCTCCCCCCCCTTCTCCCACCCTGGTTCCCTTGATGTCTGACTAACAGCTGGTTTTTCCGCGTGACAAATCGGTGGGGTCTTTCCTGTTGTCGATGCAATGAAGCTGTTTCCTGGTGTGAGATTCTATGGGATAAATGGCAGGAGGGGGAGGAGAACTTCCCGCTGCTATCCCAGTGCTGTGGAGGGAGGAAAGGACCTGGCGTCAGAGCTGTCGTTGGGTCACGCAGACTTCACTTCAGGCTTTTTATTTTTAATAAATTGTCTTCTGTATTAGTTCTCCCTGTTTTCCCTGCTGCAGCACTGCTGGTGCTGACAGCGGGGTGGGCTTGGGGTCTTTCCCCCCAAGACTGTGCTGGCAGAGCTGTATCAGGTGGCCTCCTCACCTGCCTCAGCTTCCCCACTTCTGACACAGGAGGTGGCACTGACCCCCCCACTGCCCAGCACCCTCAGAGGGGTTGGAAGGGGCTCTGGGGTGGCACCAGCATCCCCCAAAAGCCCTGTGGGGAAGCACACTGGCACCAGCTCAGGGCTGCTGGAGGATCTGCCCCGGTGGGTCTATTTAGTCCTCAGACACCCAGGAAAACCCCAAACACACAGAAAAAAGGGACTTTTCCCTCTGCTGGTCCCTTTCTTCTCTGCCAGAGCCACTTCATTAGAGGATGTAAATGAAAACAACTTAATTCCTCTAACGGGAGGAGCAGAGCCTGGGAGCGCTGGGTGCAGCTCCACTGGCATGGCCCTTCCAGAAACTGTTTGGAGCGGCTCTAATAAAAATGAAAAAGGCTGTAAATCAAGTTTAATTTATTCATTTTCTGTAGGGAATGAAAGGATGCCAACATCAGATTATTTATGAGCCCTTCATAACAATAGGCAGTTTTATTGGTTGCAAATGACAAAAGGGCTTCTCAGAGGGAGTTTTCCCCCCTCCCTTCTTCTTCTTTTAAATTTCTTGAATGCCTTTCCAGAAACAGTCACTGCAGTTTTTATTTGTTTTCCTTTTATTTTCCTTTTTTTTTTTTTTAGAGGGAGGGGAGGACAACGACTCTATGATCTCAAAGAAAAATATTTAATCATTGATACAGTAAAAATAATTTATATTTAGATGCGGAAAGCACCCATCAGCCCTTCAAACACAACCACACTGAGCTGATCCCACCCCAAGACTCTGGCTACAGAAAGGGGCCCTGATTTCACTGAGTCACAGAAGATTAGGGATTGGAAGGGACCTCCAAAGATCATCCAGTCCAATCCCCTCATCACTGCAGGATCCAGTTGCATAGGAACAGTCCAGGCAGGTTTTAAACATCTATAGAGAAGGAGACTCCACAACCCCCCTGGGCAGCCCCTTCCAGGGCTCTGTGACCCTCACTGGGAAGAAGTTCCTTCTCATCTTGATGTAGGACCTCCTGTGTTCCAGCTCACACCCGATGCCCCTTGTCCTGTCATTGGGTGCCCCTGAGCAGAGCCTGGCTCCATCCTCCTGACACTCACCCTTCACATATTGATCAACATTCATGGGGTCACTCCTCAGTCTCCTTTTTTCCAAGCTCAAGAGACCCAGCTCCCACAGCCTTTCCTCATCAGCCTTTATTCCCCTTCCCCTAAATTCCCCATTAACACACTTATCCCCTGTAAGGCTGATACTAAAAGTTTGAGCTACTCAGGGCTTTATCCCTGTTCCTGTCCCAGGTGGGGTCAGGGGGTGCCCACCCCTTGCTGGGACTCCCCTTGCCCACCCTTGGCTAATTCACACATGTTCTATTTCTCGATGGGAAATGGGGTCCCATGAGCTTGGGTACTGGTGGGGCCCAGGAATTCAATGACAACCCAACCATACTGTGGCCTCTGCCTCCCTCTTTCCACCCTATTTAACCCACCTTTGGTCCAGTTTGTGCCCAGCTGGCCCCAGGAGTTGGTTTGGTGGCCCATGCCGAGCACACTGCTGGGGAACACGTACTCATTGACCCCTGGGACTTTCCTGGGGGGCTCTTGCAGGCTCCACGGTGGTCCCATCCAAAGTGTTGTGCTGTGATGAAATCTGAAGCACTGGGCTGTGGGGATGGGTGTAAGGGGGGGTAGTGGTGGTGCCCATCACTGCTCTCTCACCCCCAGAGCTCTCTGTGCTGCAACCCAGAGGACAACATCTCTCCCCTTCCTTAGGAGGGGTAGTAGAAGGGCAGCACCAAAGCCCCAGTGCCCAAGTTTTGGGGTCAGAAAGTCAAAGGGGAGTGTAGCACCCACCAGCCCCTTGTGAAGAAGGGAATCCCCAGGAACAAGATGGGCTGTGACTACCTCCATGCTGCAGACAGTACCTCATGGGGCAAGGGGTGCCCTCCTGCTCACAGCATCCTGGGCACCACAGCCAACACCCACTCAGCAGCAGGGGAATCCCAAAGCTCCTCACAGAAGCAGGCAAAACCCCATCTGGTTTGTGCAGGGTGGGCTCTGGGTTACTGTGATAGGCAGAGGGCAGAGACACCCCCTCGTGCAATAACAGGGACCTTCTGGCCAATCCTGAGGGGGAAAAAACCCAAAAGCCAAGAAAAAACAGAAAAAAACCAAGCAGAGAAAAAGAGGGAACCCCCTCCCCAGGAGAATTAGCATCCAGGATCTGTCAGTCACCGGGAGCTTTTGGTAAAAGGGGCCCCTTGTCAACCTCTGCCTTTGATGTGACTGGGACGGAGGTGCTCAATTAAAAGCCTATCAGTCTGTAAGTAAATCAACGCCTATCAGGCTTGTCACATCAAACAAACGATTATTGCACCAGCCCGCCCACCCCATTAATCTGCCTGTTCCTTCTTGACAGCTCAGGGTCAGGGCACTGTAAATCCTGCACTGGATTGCAGCCACCTGGAGCAGGATTAAAGCAGCTCTGCAGCATCTGCTCCTGCACCCAATTACTGCCCTGGCGGCTGCAGCTGCAGCGAGGGGCACCCATGGCCCCAGCAGCCAAGGGGTGGCCACAGTAGGATTGGGTTGCCCCGCAGGACTAAGCTCTGTGGGGTTACAGTGCTGCTGTAGGTGGCTGGGTGGTGCCACGTGGCTACAATTTGTGTTGGCACTGGGTGGGGCTCGGCTGAGCTCAGCACCCAGCCTGGGGGTGCTCAGCATCCAGGCCTGGCAGCATCTGGCCGGCTGTTGAGGTGGACAGAAGCAGCTCCAGGAGTGGCTCTGGGAAGCTGCAGTCAATAGGGTCGGTCACACCATGGCCCCAAGGTCACGACAGGTTGTTCCCATCATGGTCACCGTGGGCTGCTCCCACCCCTGGCCAGCACTGGGTAGGTTTCAGCCCAGATGCATCATCAGCGATCGACCTTGGGGAGCCTCTTGGTTACTCACGCAGGGAAGGGACCACAGGTTGAGCTTTTGGGTGCTCATGGGGTCTGGATCATCATTAGCAGCCCCAGGGTACCGTGAGGTCACTCAAAGTGGAGCTGACTGCACAGCAACTGGGGCTCTTGCTCTCAATTGGCCCAGACGCTCCATGTCCTGGGCACCAGGGCTGGGCTGGTGGGGAGGAGGGTCCTGCGGTTTCTGAGAACAAGAGGTCCTATTCAGAGGATGGCAGGAGCCCAAGTGCCCCCAGCAGCCGCTGTGCTGTGGTGGGAGCAGCCCTGGGGCGCTGGAGCTTGTGATTCCTGCACACAGAGGCAGAGGCTGTTTGAGTAAAGGAGAACCCAAACCTTGGATCACATGAGGGCAGCACTATGGGGCAAAGACAGGGAGTAGGCTGAGCCCCATCATGGCTGCAGGCTGCGTTTTGGGGAGGGACTCAGTCTCCTTGTCCCACCACAGACCCCACGTGCTGGCTTTGCCCCATGGGGGAGCACTAGGGAGTCCATCCACCTCCAGGACTGTGGGTAACACAGGAGGACCACTGCAACAGACCCTGAGCCCCCTGCCACGTTGAGCCTGGCAGGACCTCCATCCCTGCACCCTGATGGAGGCATCTGCTCCCCGTGTGGGGTCCTGATCCAGGAGAGAACCTTCCAGTAGCTGGTGATGGAGGTCACATCCAGCAGCTGTATGTGGTGCTGGGCAGAAGCCCTGTGGTGAATGTGGCTACATGGGTGCTGCGCCACAGCCTCCAGCAGAGGCCCACACACCACTGCCCCGTGTTCCCACCATCTCCCAGAGCCACTCACCTCATAGTGATGGGGTGTGGGTTGCTCTAGGTGGGTATCAAGGCCCCACTGTGTTGGGGAACATCCCAAGGGCTGACATCCTCGCCTGGGTCCCAGTTGGCAGCAGAGGGGAGATGGTTCTACTGGCCTTGGCTCCTCGGGGTGCTGCGGTCCCTCCAGGATTGGGGTGTCCTGGGAAAGGCAAAACCTTCATCACAGGGACAGGAGCAAGGCACCCAGATAAAAATACCTCAACGCAGCCCCCTGTCCTCTGCGAGGAGGGGGTGGCTGGAAAGACAAGGCTGGGGTGAGCAGGGGTGACACCAAACACGAGGCAGACCCCGGCTGTATCACTGCAGACAGCGGCATCGAATCTGTGCTGATAAGGGGATGGCACCACCCTACAGCCCTCCCAACCCACCCTGGTGCTCCTACACACATCCAGCAGCACCCAGTCACCCGGCAGAGAAGCAGCATCTTCCCCATGGGGAGGCAGGGAAAGGAAAATCCCTGCTGACACCCACTGCTCCCACCCTGGTGGGGATCATCCAGGACAAGTGCTGGGGGCACCCGACTCGGGGGACTGTGGTCCTGCGGGGTTTGTGATCACAGGAGAGTGATGGGTACCTGGGACTGAACAGGGCACGTTTCTAACGCGAATTACCCTGAGATCATCGTGTGCGTGAAATGCGACGATGACTCTTTTAAGTGCAAGTGTGGCTCTCAGTTAATTTAATAACTGAGATGGAAAATGGAACAGCATTAGATTTAATATTTTACATAACGCTCCTGCGCTCCCCTCACTCACTGCTGCCATCATTTGTTTTCCCTTCTCTCTCATTTACAGCCAGCTCAGCCCAAATTGTCACGGAGCCTGGCCAGGCAAGGGGTGCTGTCCCCTCCAAGGGCGTAACAAGCTGCCCCTGCATCTCCCCTGGCCGATGTGAAGGTGATGGAGTGCTCTGGGTGCCCCCCCATCCCTGCTCTCTGCAGATGTTGGCACTCACTGGGTGCCCGGGTGCCTGGCACTGCCCACCAGGAACTATACAGGAACCCACTCAACAGCCTGCTGGGACCCCCATCCCCTGCCCCCAGACCATCTTTGGTGGGACTGACCCCACTCTGAGCAGGACAGGGTGCAGGGTGGGAAGCCCTGGGGATGCCCTCACGGATGCTCCACAGAGGGTTTCTTCGAGGTGCCTGATGCCGAAAGGATGGACATTGCAGCTCTCAGCCCTGTCCCTTCCCACCGAGCCTGGGGCCTGACTTAAGGGTCCCAGTCTCCTGGAGAAGGTGCTGCCTTCGGGCCAGGCACGATCAGTCCCTCCAGCCCCTAGTTCAAAGACTGTGGTGGAAGGAGGGTTCCTGGTGGGATCAGAGTGGGGAGAAGAGGCCAGTGCTGCTGGGAGCAGAGCAGGATCGTTATGGCAGAGTTTCAGAGC
This sequence comes from Phoeniculus purpureus, assembly GCA_028565055.1. Lineage (NCBI taxonomy): Eukaryota > Metazoa > Chordata > Aves > Bucerotiformes > Phoeniculidae > Phoeniculus > Phoeniculus purpureus. The sequence goes on along the minus strand of JAOXOE010000852.1, from coordinate 1,862,404 downwards.
CTCTGTAACCCTCTGCCAGTGAGGAGAGGAGCCTGCAGTAAAGCAGAGGATCCCCTTAGGGCTAACAAGGCAGAATCCTAGAATCATAGAATGACCAGGGCTGGAAGGGACCTTAAAGATCATCCAGTTCCTGCAGAGGCAGGGACACCTTCACTAGATCAGGTCACTCAGGGCCCCAGCCAACCTGGCCTTCAACACTTCCAGGAATGAGGCAGCCACAATTTCCCTGGGCAACCTGTTCCAGCATCTCCCCACCCTCACAGCAAAGAATTTGCTCCTCATGTCCAACCTCAATCTCCCCTCTTCAAGTCTGGAATCCTCTCCCCTTGTCCTCTCACTACCATCCCTGTGAAAAGTACTCCTGCATCTTTCTTGTAGCTCCCTTCAGAGACTGGAAAGCTGCTAGAAGGTCACCTGGGAGCCTCCTCTTCTCCAGGCTCACCTTGCTCAGCCTGTCCTCAGAGGGGAGGTGCTCCAGCCCTCCGAGCATTTGAGCTGCTCTCCTCTGGACACCTTCCCAGGGCTCTGTGCCCTTCTGATGCTGGAGACTCCAGAACTGGACCCAGGACTCCAGATGGGGTCTCACCAGCGCAGAGCAGAGGAGAAGAATCCCTTGACTGAGAGCCCAGGGTGATCCCGGCTGTAGCCTAGGAGCTCTGCTCACCTCCGCTGCCTCGAACCGCTGCCAGGAGCTCTACAGCTGCCAGAGCAGAGTGGGGCTGTGCCCCAGCAGAGGGTTTCAGCACCTCTCTCACACCCAGAGGTTAATTCTGCTTTCAGGCTGATGTCAACATCCCCCTTTATTGCCCCAGTGGAGTGTCAGGACGATGTGGTCCTGCATTTCCAGGCAACCACAGGGCTCCTCTGCCGGACAGACTGGAGTTTCCTGCAGAACGTGCTGAGTGGAAACAGCCGCTGGGGTCCAGGAGAAAACAGCACTGTGGGTTTTCATGGCTCCACCTGGCACCCCTCCTTGCAGAATTCAGGGGGCTGAGTGAGCACTGGCCTGTGGTAGCCACAGCCTGTCTATAAAACACCGGGAGCTCCAGGTTAACACAGAGCCCCACAGTAAATTCAGTGCCCTAAACCCAGAGCATCCTCCCGCACTGGGCGCTCCGGCTGTAATCTATCGGCCGAGGGAATGGATTTTCCATCTGTCCTGATGGACCGTGTGCCCTGGGGTGCTGGCAGTGATCACACAGCACAGGCAAAGCTCCCAAGGGCCTCTGCAGACCGACCATGGGTGAGGCTGGGCTGGCCAAGGGGACCCTCGGGGACGGGATCGATGCCGCATCCCATCCCAGTGCCACCCACCCAGCACAGAGCTGTGAGCAGGGATCCCGCGACGGTGTGTGGGAGCGATGAATTCATTTCCATTTATGATCAGTGATGATGACACCCCTGAAGGATAGAAGTCTGTACATAATCATCTCTCTCGCGCCAGCTTTGTTAACAACTTCAATTAGCAGGGAGCAGGGTGATGCCTCGCCAGCCGTTCGAGCTCCCGATGAAATGAAGCCATCACGTTTATGGACTGCGCGGCGACTGCGAGGAGGGCTCCACATACTTTACATTTAATAACTCGCCCTCTCCTTTTATTTATCATGTGAATAATGACTTAGTGGCTGCTCCGGGGGGGAACCATCGATGACAGAGCCAGGACGTGGGGTGGGGAGGGGGTGAGGAGCAGAGGGCTCTGTGCCCGGCTGCCCACTGCTCTGCTCCGCTCCCTCCTCTCTTATTTTTGATTAAACAGCACTGAGGCCCCTGCCCCATAAATGCTCCCCACCCAGGATGAGGGTTGATGGTTAAACTCCATGGCTGGACCCACTGCTGGAGCATCGGCAGCTGACATACTGCTGCTGGGTCCTGCACTGGGGGGCATCGGGATTTGAGTTGACAGGTCCTGACCCATGAGGGAGGATGGGCACCCCACAAGTGGGCTGAAGGGCTGGTATTCTCTCATGGAAAGAAAGGATAACAGTGTTCCCTAAGGCAGTGGGGGCCAGGCAGACTGGGGACCATCATCTGCACCCCCTGACCCTGCCCATCCCGGCTGCTCACACCAGGCTGGACCCCACACACGATGGTTTGGGAGAGGTGCTCCCTGCTCCCCATCCCTTATGACCCCCCCTTCCCAATTAGCCCGCAGTGGTGCTCCTGCTCAGAGCCTGGAGCCCCAGCACCCCAAGAGGCTGAGCCAGGCTCATTAATTTGAGCTGAGCCTGAAGCCTAAAAGAAGAGGGAGCAGCACGTTGAGAGATGACGGCTGGCAGAAATCATTAGGAGCATCTTTCAACAATCCATTCGCCGCCATCGATCCCGTTATAGATCATCTTCTTTCCCCCTTTTTCGCAGGATCCTCTGGATCGATACAGCAAGTGCATTGAGACTGTAGGAACACATTTAAAACCTTATAAAAGGTTATTTAGTCGCTAACGGTGCAGCCGTTTCTGCACAGCCTGCCAAAAGGTTACAGCTTTTTGGGCTCCATAAATTACGGGCGACGGGGGGAAAAAAAAAGCCGGTGCGGTTTTCTTTATTGTCCGGGTGATGGATGGGCTCCCCAACAAGACACCGAATACATCACCTCACCTTTAATGGGACCACATTTCTGCAGCCATAACTCACCATTTTAAAATAGAAAATGGTGAAATATGGTGCTGTATATCCCCCGCCTGACAGATTTACGGGTCCTTCCCTTCTTATAAATACAGTGATTGCTGTTTCAAAGCGGCGCGTCAGGTATGAGCAGAGCACAAACAGCTGCTGCGAGGCAGGAGTTATGGCCGGAGTTGGACGTTTTCAAAAACTCTCTCTAGCAGCACGAAATTTACAGTGTTTGCACTAACTGTTATTAAAACCAAATCCATATCTTGGCAACGGGAGGGATCCAGCGCTCCAGACCAGCTGGAGTAGCGGTGCCGCTGACAGCCGGGGTGAGCGCGGGGGCTGCTCCTGGGGAAGCGGTAAAAGGTGCTTCGAGGGGCTGTGGCTCGGGGTGGGGGTCCCATCAGGACAGTGACACAGACTGTGCCTGTAGTAGCTGCTCTGCACTGGGCTGGGCACTGGCAGCTCCACGCAGGGGACTTATGGGACAGTGACACAGCCAGTGCCTGCAGTAGCTGCTCTGCACTGGGCTGGGCACCGGCAGCTCCAGGCAGGGGTTCTGTGAGGCAGTGACACAGCCAGTGCTCACAGTAGCTGCTCTGTACTGGGCTGGGCACTGGCAGAGCCCAGGAGCTAAACCAGCAGTGGGTAAGGACTGGTGGGTCCTGCTTATGGAGCTCTGCAGACACTGAGCAGTGCAGAGACCTCTAGTATGGGCAGACAGGGAGGGGACTTGGGCTCCTGGGCATCGTTTGCAGGGGAACAGAACAACATCCAGCAGCCAGGGTGGACGTGGCCAGTGTCTGATGCACCCCAAGAATGGGCTGGCTCAGAGCACCCCACTCTAGCTCCAACCCCTCTCCAGTCCCCCAGTGCAGGTGCAGGCGCCCAGTCTGTGTCATCGTTTCCATCCTCTCAGCAAGAGGGTTTCAGCAGTTGCTGCCTTGGGAAGGAGCAATCCTGAGCAGAGCCCTCCTGAGCACTGCTCACCCCCAGGAGCAGGGGTAATTCTCTGGCCTCATTCAGGTTCACAAAAAGCCTCTAATTAGCTTTCTGTTTGGTACCATGAGGAACCACCTTTGGCAGTGGTTAGAGTGTGAACAAACTCATCAGCATCCCAGCATCTTCTGACTTGCACACGCAGTCTGGGACTGGACTTGTGGGGCTGTTCACTCCTTCGTGAGTGCTGGATCCACTAGGTGCTGGATTTTGGTCCCTGAAGGAAGCTCCAGTCCCACCTGGCTGCTGTGGGGCAGATCTCTGGTACTTCAGGGATGTGGGTGCTCCCAGCTTTAGGGTGCAGGAGTTTTCCCCAGCCCCATCCCAAAGCTCTGGCTCTGTCTTTGCAGGAAAACCACAACCCCTTGGCCCTGTTGTCACCACCAACATGTGACCCAACCCAGCTCCTTGCGACATCCCAGTTTCCCACAAAGCCCCAGGTTCTTCCAACTGGGAAGCTGATCCCAGCCATCCCTGGGGTGCAGGAGCAGCCCCAGCTGTGGGCACAGACATGGCCAAGGTCACTGGCAGAGCAGCTGGAACAATGGGCTCTCACGTGAGCTCTGTGGTATCTAAATTCAAAACTCTTTATCACCAATTTACTTCCCTTTATCTGGGCAAAGCCCTCCAGAGGTGCCTTTTATTACTTGATATTATTAAACAAAACCTTCCCGATAAGGAGCTGCTGGGATCTCTGCTGCTGCCCTGTTCCCTCCGCAGCCCCTTTATCAGCCTCTGGGTGCTGGGCTGCTGTTGGGATGGGGCTTACGTGAGGGTTCGTGTCTCCCGGCCCATGAATAATAGAAGATAAAGAGGTGCTTTGGGTTGGCCCTCTTGGAGGGCATCTGCTGGTACAACAGCTCAGGGCTTAGGGGGTTTCCTGGGAAGGCACAGGGAGGAATTAATGTTTTTGGAGATAACAGCCCTGCTCCCCTTTCCCCACCTCGAGAAGAAGGGGCCAAGGGCTCAGTGCAAGATGAAGACTGAGGAAACCCTGAGTTCATACTGAGCTGTGGGGTGGAGGCAAAACAGCCCACCCCACCAGACGTGGATGCTACAGCTCCTCAAACCTCCCCCATCCCCATCCCTCCAACCCAGGCTGCAGCACCCCAGGCAGTGGATTCAGGTCTGAACATCCCTGATCCTCCCACCCACCCCATGCTGCCCCATTCCCATCAAACTAGTGCCCTTCCCTCTGCACCCCCAGCTCCCCAAAGCAGCATCTGCAGTATTTCCTTCCCCGCACACAGCAGCACCCGGGGCTGTCTGCTCTGCTTTACACCACCGCTGTTTGCTGGCCGGGCTCTATTACAGCTGTTCTGTGGGCTGTGCTGTTATAAATTGGGAACGTGATGATGTGCAATCACTAACTGCAAAGCCAATCCATTTCTGCTGCAGCAGCAGTGAGACAAATAAAGGTGAAGGGAGAGGCTGGCTGGCTCCAGCAAACGGAGATGGATACCCCGGCACAGGCAGCGGCCAGTTAAACATGGGATTGGGGGTTGAAGGCACTGGGTTACCCCAATGGATCTGGCTTTGCCCTCTGGAGAACTTCCTCAGTCTTTGGGAAAGGATCTGGTTTATGCTAAGCAGCCCAGCTGCATCCTCAGCTTCTCTTTGGGAAGCTCAGGGCCTGCCATGGCCAGGGATACCTCTGTGTGTCCAGCCCCAGGGGAACAGGGGTGCTCCTGGGTGAGACCCAAAATCAAACAAGGCTGTTTCATGGTAGCATCATCCTGGCTGGGTGGGCTGGGGGATTTCTGGGGAGCTGCAACACGAGCAGGCTGGCACCCTCCACTTCCCGGGTCTGCTAGGTGAGGACCTGGTTCCTTCTTCCTGCAAAATACCTGGCACATCCCTGTCCTTCCTACTGCAAAGAACCCAGCAGCACATCCCTGTCCTTCCTACTGCAAAGAACCCAGCAGCACATCCCTGTACCCCAGCAGAGCCAGACCCCCTGTCCCCAGTATGTTCAGCTCAGCTGCTCCAGGCACTTTGTCCTGGGAGGCTCCTTCAGCTCCTGAGGCTAGAGGGAGGTTTAAACCATCCCAGACCCATCCTGGCAGTTGACCTGCAGTTCAGAGGTTCTTTGATAACACCCAGGAGTAGCTTCCACAGCGCAGGAACCTGGCTGTGGGGGTCACTGTGTTTGGTAGCCACTGAAACTGTATCTACAGGTCCCAGGGGATGAGGGGCTCGGGGTCTGGTCCAGGCTGGCTAGAGCAGCTGGAGAACAAACCAACTCCACCTCCTCACCCCTCAAGTCAGTTTGGGACGAGGAGCAAAGCCTGCTCTGGTGCAGCAGGAAGGGCCCCAGGACTGTTGTCCCCAGCAGCAGTCTCCGCTTGTGCAACTGGGCAACAGCGGCCGGCGAAGATGGGGCTGGTGATAGATGGGAGGGAGTCAACCAGCTGCAACTTAAGATGTGCCTGACGCTGCTGTGCCGGTTCATCATGATAAATGTCATCGGAAAATCAATTCTCTGTGTACTTTTGGGAATTACAACTATCATTGCGGTGTGATTTATTCGCCGTGTAACACGGACAAGGGCTCTTTGTTCATCATTTTGAAAGTTCATTTAAAATTGCTTTGAGTTCTTAGGTTTCCACCGCGATGCAGCTGATGGGTATCTGCTCTCCTGTGAAATACGGACCCAGGCAGAGGGAGGCTGGGCCAGCAGCTTCATCCCCACCTCAGCTGGCCAAGGAGTCACGGGAAGTCCTGCAAAACCTCAGTGGGGACATCACTGGGGGCACAGCAAGGGGAGGGCTGGTGATCACCCCAGCAGCCATTGCTTCGCGGGAGGAGCGGCGCTGGGTTGGGATGGAATGTTGGGGCCAACCTCCCCTTTTCTTTTCCACACCACCCACCAAACCTGTTCCTCCTGCCCTGCTGCCTGCTGGAGGCCCAGAACCTCCCTGTGACAGGGTGTCCCAGCTCCCTCCCAGGTGGGTGTTTGTGCTGGTGCTCACAGTGGGGCTGCTGGGATCAGCACCTGGGTGCCCTTCCCACTCCAACCCCTCCTCCTTCTGCCACAGGTCAGGGCTGGAGGACCCAGAGATGTGGGGTTGGGGGTGTCATACAGCACCTGGCTAGATGGGGGGGTTGGGAATGGCAATTGAGCAGCACCAGAACTCAGGCTGTTTATCAGAGGGTGCAGGGACATGGTGGCCCTTTATAGACAGGTGGTGGGTGAACACCAGACAGGGGGATGGGCTGTTGGAGTTAAAGGACAATGTTGGCACAAGGACAAAGGGGAAGAATTATCCGTGAAAAAGATTTAGGCTGGAAATGAGAAGAAAACTTCAAATCACTGGGGTAATGAGGTTCTGCAAGAGCCTCACAAGCAGGAGACATGATGGATGGAGTCACCAGTGCTTCCAGCATGGAGCCTGGTCTCTCTCTGGGTGGGATATAGTGATGCTGGTGCTCTCTGATCATTGACCAAAGGGTTTTTGCCAGCCTCAGGTGCTTCTCCTCCCTCCCCACCAAGGCTCCTCAGTGAGAGGTTGTTGCTGCTGGACACTGGGGTTCAGCCCAGCTGGATCACCCCAGCTTCAGCCCTGAGAAAACCATCTCTGTAGGAATCTCTCAACCACTGGGCAGCTCAGACCTGCTGGGCTTCAACCATCTGTCTGCAGAGCCCAGAGCTCAGCTCTGGAGTGACATCCTTTGGGAAGTGGAGCATCCTGGGGTGTCTGAGAGGGACTGGTGATGCAGTGACCCCTAATCCTGCCCCAACCCCCATGGAAAACTGCAACTAAGCTCTGGAGGCTGCACAGGGCCTGACCCAGCCACGTCTTCCTTCTCCCAGCCAGGTCTCCCCTCTCCCACTGGGGCAGCCACCTTCACCCACCCATTGCTGAGCTGCTTCCCAGCCCCCAGCCCCAGCCCTTTGGGGTTTGTGGCTGTTCACATCAGGGGGGGCTTTGGCAGCAGCGGCTTCAGCTACAGGGAGGAAGCAATGTGCTTGGTGGTTTTGTGCTACAGATCACAGAGTAAACCTCAAATAAATCACTGGAGCAGCAGCTGACAGTGAGCAGGAGCTTGGACCCTGATAAGTGGGAGCAATGTGGGTGCCCCCCGCCCATAGAACAGCACCAGGTTCTGCAAGTGCCCATGGTGGAGGTTCCTTCTCCCTCAGGTTTCCTCCCAGCAGAGCATGGGTGCCACACAGGGACTTGTCTCTGTGTGAGCTCCCTTCTGGTTTCCATTACCCTCCTGGTAGCCCAACACCGACAGCCTAATTTGGACTGAGAGCCCAGGGAGCGTGAAGGGGGGCAAAGCCTGGCTCCCCCTTCCCCTGGGCTACTCCCCTGACAACTTCTGCTCAGCCTGGCTGGGAGCTTGTTCCAGTGCTGCCCCCGGTTGAAGTGGAAATGCTCCCCCATCATCTCCCTTATAAAGCAGAACCTTCCCTCTGTTTACAGAGCCTCGCCGAGCGGGGTTTACGACGCTGCCCTTCCCCAGGAATGCGGCAGCTGGCTGGGAGCTGCCCATAAACCCCCTTCGCTGCAGCCCTGACACTGTCATGAAACCAAAATACTCCCGATGCTATCGGGGCCCCACATCAAAGGCACCGGGGCCATAAATCAAGCAGGGACTGTGCCATGGAGCCCAAATAAAAGCAGCTCCCTAGGCTAAGAGGTGTCCAGAGAGGGTCCTGTGGCCCCAGCCCCCTGCGGGAAGGACAGGGATTGGGCTGGGGCCAGGTCCCCCCAAGCACAGACCAGCCAGGGAAAGGCTGGATGTGGGGAGCTCCCAGTTCACTCCCTGCTGTGGGGGTACGACAAACCCTAGCAACCCTTCCTGGGTGTTCTGTGCCCTCCTGCCCCTCTGCATCGAGGCACAAAGGGACAGGGGTATGTCTGTCCATGGGCAGAGCTCTGGTTCTCTGCTTGGTGCCAGCGAGGGGACAGGTTACAGGGTCACAACCCCCCAGACTGGGAAAGACTCCCCTAAGGCCACCGAGTCCCATCGTCACCCCAATGGTCACAAGCGCCCGCTGAAACCATGTCCTTGACTTAAATACCTCCAGGGATGGGGACTCCACCACCGCCCTGGACAAGCTGTTCCAGGGCCTGACAACCCTCTCAGTAAGCAGTTTCCCTAATGTCTGACCTAACCTTCCCTTGGCACGAGTGTCCCTGGCAGGGCAAGTCCCAGTTCAGCCCGGCACTCCCTGCCCCAGCAACAGACCCGACAAGGGTGATCATTATTTCCCCAGCTGGTACAAAATCAAACCTAAACAAAGGAGCTGTGACTGTGTGTTGGAGGAGAAGACACCATGGAAGTTCTGGACACTGGGAGAGCTGGAAAACTGCTTCCCAGGCAGCTGGGAAGGTGAGCTAGGAGCCAGAGCTCACCCAGCTGCAGGGCTGGGGGTGACCCCGTCGTCCCCAGCCCCGGGCAGGCTGGCAGCACATTACGCAGGCTTGCCTCTCTTTTGTTGTGAGTTGGAGCCAGGAGGATTCCTGCAGAGCATTTAGATTCAGGTAAATCAGCGTTTCCCAGTCGCAAGGGGGTATTTCCCACCAGTCGGGCTGCAGGGTCACCTCCAGGAGCTTTCAGCCGGGTATCGCTCACTCTATAAAGACCTTGAGTGATGGATACTGGGTCTCGCAGGTAAGTTGTTCCAAAAGTTAATTATCTCCCTGGTTGCTCCCTCGGGAACTCGATCACGCTCTGCTGAGCTGATGCCCTTAGAACAATTACAGAGGTGCCCAAAGGGGAAGTTTCTATCTCACCCTCATTAGCCTTGTTATGCCCTGACGAAGGCAGGATTTATCCATCCACGGAGCAGTCGCTGCTGCCTCTGGCTGCAGGACCATCTCTGGGCTGCCCCGCAAAGCCTCTCCTGAGCGGGATGTGGGTTCTTTGTAGGAGGCAGCGCTCCCCTCCCAGCCAGCTCCAGTGTTGACGATCAGGGTTTGCAATGCTGCAGCTCTCAGAGAGGCAGACACTAATGTGACACCTCTCTCCAGCACTTGCCATTCCCTCCCTTCCATGGCTTTGATGTCAACTTCTTACAAGCTCCCAGACGGCTGTAGGATTTGATGGGGAATCATGCATGTTAATGGGGTACCGACAAAGACAACACAACTGGGTAAGTGAGCGCAGGCTGCGGGTCCTGTGCTCTGCAGCCACCCTCCTGCGCTCGCGGGATGCTTCATCCAGGTCTCTGGGATGGTGTGAACCAACAGTCAGGGACAGCACCGGTACCAGCAGGTTATTCCCTGTTTGGCAGCCCTCAACAGGAGTTCGAACCAGCCTGGCCACAAACTCCACATGTGGTTCCTGTCTCAGGTCTCCTCCTCCTCCTCCTCCCAAAGTAGGTTATAGTCCCGCCTTGGCTCTGGAGGCAGCGCTGGTGATGCTCAGGCAGGTTTGATGTGCAGTCACAGCACCGGTGTTGGAGGGGTCTTAATTATTTATAGCGTTTCCGATGCTGTTTTCCCCAGTCAGTCGGGAAGGGGTGACAGGTGAAGGCTCCTTGCAGCAGACGCTGATGAGGCGGGTGAGGTGCTGCCGCTCCGATGAGAAGAAAAGAAGAAGTGTCTTCGGCAGGAGGAAGATGACAGAGCTACACAGGAGCTGCCTCATTTAATAGTCAGGGGGAAAAGAAGGGGAAAAAAAATCCCTCTTCAGGTCTCCAGAAAAGCAGCACATTTCTCCTAAAGAGGGGGATGCTCTGGGGTGCAGATGAGGAGAGGGTGTTATGGCCAGACCTGCTGTCTGTCAGCCCTGGGGGGCTCTCTTTGCCTGGCTCTGGCCATGTCAAACCCACTGAAGCAGCCAAACCTCCTGATGTCTCTGCTGCTTTTCTCCTCGGGCAAGCTGGGACGGGGCTGGAGGCTGGAGCCCAGCAGGTCCTGCAGCTCCCCAGCACAGGGCTGTGTCTCCTGCTGCTGCTGTCCCCAGCAGCCACGTGTGCTGGCTGCCTCCTCACACCCAAAGGGAGATGCTCCTTCAGCTCCAGTGCCAGTGCCTCCTGTGCTCTGGTGACAGAGGACTTAATCTCCGATGACAGCCAACTGCTAGTCTTCGGGGCCATGTTCACAGCCATTGCCCCACGTGCTGCGGGGTGAGGGATCGGGGCAGGGAAAAGGAGCCGAGCCAGGCAGATGCTGCTGCCTGTTCCTGCAGGACGTGGTGAGAGATGAAGATCCACAGTAATTGCATCACCAGCGGGAGCCCCTGCCCAGCAGGATGGAGCTGAGAGACCTGGGCTTGCCCAGTGAGGGGCAAACTGCCCCAGTGGCCGCAGCAGTGAGGGGCTTTGCCAGCCCGGTATCTGCCAGTCCTGCTGGCAGTTTGCTCCCGCTGTTGTGATCATCAGGTTGATTGTTTTAACCACATTAGATCCTGCTCATTAACCTGAAGAAACCAGCTAACTATTCCTGGTTAGTACCTATTAGGTATTGGGAGGAGAGGGAAACCATCTCTAAACCATCATAAACCAATCCCTACTGGATCTGGGGCTCAGTGATGACCTGTCCAGCCCAGCCTGCAGCCCAAGGCAGCCTCACTGTGTTGGGGGCAGCCCCACTGTGTTGGGGGCAACCCCCTTTGTCGGTGCCGTGCCAGTGAGACAGGGCGTGGGGCGGTGATGAACTCGGGGTGCCTGGTGGCTGCAGGTATGACACAGCCACAAAGGTACCTTTTTATAGGTAGGAAATTATAGGTGCCACGACTTCAAAGGCTCTTGCAACAAGAGCTTTCCCTTTGATAAGTGACAGCATCATTAACGGTGATTTATGACCCGGGCTATTTCAACAAACAGAAATAACCAGTTTCTTTTCATTTGGCTTGGTGGGTTCTTTTGCTCTAGGCTACCCAGACACACGAGGTGGCTGGTACCAGCTGTTTTACTGCTGGTTAGACATCTCATTTATTACCTTGTCATCGTGTGTCATAAAGTTTAGCAAAATGTGAGGTGATTGTGTACTTACGTGGGGTAATTACCCCCTTATTAAAGCTGCCTTCTTCATTTATTTGCTCTTCTGGTGGCTGGTTCCTACCTTTCCTCCACATTCTGCCTCAGTCAGAGCAATGAGCTGCCTTGTAATCACCTCTGCGCCAGCTGCCAGGGGAGACAGCGAAGGGGGCTCCTCCAGCTGCTCCTGGTGAGGACTGGTGATGGGTGATGGCGACTGGTGACAGGTGATGAGGACTGGTGATGGGGACCAGTGATGGATCATGGGGACTGGTGATGGGTGATGGGGACTAGTGCCCAGGGAGGGCCTGGGATGCTGCTCAGAGGTCTCCTGGCTGTGACACTGGTGAAACCTCACTGATGGGAACCAGAGCAGGGAAATGCATGTGCTGAGGGTATCCTGGGATCTGTGATCCCAGGGACAGCACAAGGTTCCCGACCTGACTGCTGGGGAAGGCTGGATGAAGCTTTTCTGCTGGAAGGCCCTGCCAAGCTGCTAATGAACCTCCCGAGATCCCTGCTTGGGCAGAGCCAGAGGCAGCTCCACACCTTGATGGAGGAGTTGCCTAGACAGAGGAGAAAGCCTCTGCCAGCACAACGACGGTAATTGCCTTGGGAACTCCCAGAACTCAGCTGCAGTCTCCCAGGAATGTCTGGGATCCTGCCTGGACATGCCAGTGTCCTCTCAGGGTTGGGGAGGCTCTGTGGGCACCAACTGGGGGGCAGGATGGCAGCACCATGACCACAGGGAACTGGGGAGCTCTGGCCTTGCTCCATCCTCTGCTCCTGATGCTCTGCAGACACCAAGCTGCCCCCCAAAAACCACGTTAAACAAACCTTTCCTAAGAGGTTAAACATCTGGAACCACCCAACAACCGACTGCTATCCAGGCAAACAGGAGCTGGACCACAGGAACCATCAGAAGGGCTCTGACCAGGCACCTCCTGCTCCTCAGGGAAGTGCTAGCGGGTCTCAGGGGAAGGTGCAAACTGGGGGCAGGTGCCAGCTGGCTGGCTGCCCCACAGGGGTTCCTGACCCTTTGTCCTGAACCCGGCTGCAGCAGGGCAGCCCTCACTAGGCAGAGGGAATGGAGCAATGTCAACTCGGCCATGGGCTGCCCCCAGAGCTGCCCCACATCGGCTGCTCCCCCCACAGCCTCATCCTTTGGGAAATGAGAGGGTTTATGCCATTCAAGAGACTTTCAGCTGCTCAACCCAGAGTGGACAACTGGTGCCTCCATCAGCAGGTCCCTATGGCCTCAGACTCCTCTGACAGCAAAAGTCAAGACCTCCTGTTTTCCTTTCCCCCAGGTCAGACAACATTAAATCAGAGAGAAACAACTACAAAACATAACAACATAAAATAAAATAAAATTAAACAAATAAAATAAACCAGAAAAATAAGCAGACACTCTCCGCTCCCCCTCCCCACCTCCCTGGCACCGCCGTGACCATCCATCAGGGAATTTCACCCGCAGATCCGTCTCTCTCGCCGGGTGAGGTTTCAAGCTGTAATTAACCAGAGGCTGTTGCACAGTAATTATGAAGGAGTTAAGATTCAATTTCCAGAGCTGCCCGAGGTACAGCAAGAGGTTTTTTTTTCAGGACAGTGTTTTTTTTAGGGCTCAAGAAGGCTTTGGCTGGGTGCAGGAGGAGGAGGTGAAGCCCTTCAGCCTCCTTGGGGTTTGCTCTGTCAGAGCTCAGGGAACAGCAGGGCAAGGGGATGACAAAAGCCCAGCCCTGCAGAACTCCCCCCCCCCCCCCATGACTCTCCTCATTTTCCTGTATTAAAACCGTGGGTTTATGGCAAAGAGCAGCTAAGAGCAAAACTGGATGAAATACATCCCACATCCCCCATCGATTCCCCGGGATATTTACAACCGCAGAGATATTGATCTCCCCGAAGAGCCGGATGCGCCTGCTCGGTCCGTTGGCACTTCAGGGAGGAAGCCCTTTTGGCAAATAAACCCCCAGCACCTGCCTGATCAATCGATCTGGGGGATCGCTAGCCCCACCACTCCAGCCTCACTGCTATCGGGGCTTTCACCCCTTCACTCCCTTGTTTTCCCGCACTAGACCCAGCACAGACCCCAGAGTTTTTACTGCTCATGCCACCAGCTCCTCCTGAAACCATTTTGGAGCTGCCCAGGATGGGACCTGGTGTTGTGGCACAGTATAGGGCTGTGGATGGGTGTGAGGGGCGGGCTGTGAGGGACGAGCACTCACCCCACCTCACCATCCCTCTTGTGCCAGCCTGGCTTGTGGCTGGAAAAGCCCCAGGTCTCCTCCCGCACCCTTGGTTCTGCCCACCCCGCTGGCAGCCCTGGTGCAGACAGTGCGTCAGGAGCTCCTGGGGCCAAACAGCCACCAGTGCCAGAGCTCCAGCCAGCAGGTACCTGGCAGCCAGGTGCTTCACAGGGCACACAGAGCTCCGCTGGGACTTGCCACCCTGGCAGTGGGGTTGGCATCTCTGCATGGGTGACCCTGGGGCTCTGCTGCACCCTAGTTTCCCTTCCAGCCAGCGGGAGAAGTGGCTGAGCCCAGCCCTGTCCTGTTGAGGGGCTCTTGGACCATCCAAGAGCCCCATTTTCCAGAGCCCACCCAGCTGCACCCCAACCCCTTCTGCCCTGGCTCTCGGCAGAGTGTGGGCTCCCACTGGGACTTCCAGGACAGAGCCGGCGCAGGCTGGGAACCCACAGGGTGTAAAGTTTCCGCAGATCCCTCCTGCCAGCGTGTCGGCCCCGATTCCATCAGTCAGGTCTCATTACCCGCTGACGGGTGCTAACGAGAACTGACAGACGTGACGGGGCCGGGCAGCCTGCAGGAACGGCTCTGCCGGCCCCACGGATGGGTCCCCGCTGGCAGGGCAGCTCAGTGCTAGATCAGTCCTCCGGCAGCCTGGGGCTCTGCAGGAGCCACTGCTCGGCTCTGGGGTGATGGGACCATCCTCCAGAGCCAGCTGGCCAGTAGGACCTGAGTCTGCAGGAAGCTGCCGGCTTTTCTTGTTGGAGCTGCCCAGAGCCGGACACCCTCCCACGGCTGAGCCAAGGCTTCCAGGGCAGAGAAGAGCTTGGGGGGTCCCAAGCATCCCTGCCCAGAGCCCAGCCTTCCCCACCCCACTGGGTACCGCAGTGGTCGGCACTGGGCTTGCCCTGGGGAAAACAAGGGCACAGAGGGGCTCGCAGCAGCAAGGATCCAGCCTGGGCTCAAATGGGCTCCCCATGGTCTGGAAAAGCCCCCTGAAGATTTTCACCCCGCAGTCATGATGAGGAGGGGTGTAAGGGTGAGCGGGGCGATGCCTCCCCTGCCAGCTTCTTCTGGGTTGTGCTGAACACATTAAATCAAACAAACCTCATTGCTTCCCCCCCTGCCCCCAGCAAGGAGGTCAGAGCTTGAAGATCAGCATCGAATCAGGTCCATGGAGGGGGATGGATCTTAGATGCTCTGGGGTTTGGAACTGACTTTGTGAGATGTTGGAAAGAAATGCAAAGGGAATTGTGAAGCTGGGTGAAAAAACCCCTACAAACCCCACAAAGAGCCAGAACAGAGACAGCACTTTGAGGCCAGGCTGGTAGGGACTGGTGAGTGGCATCTGCAGCTCTGGGGTGGCTTTGTGGGGTTGCAGGGGAGCCAGGGGCCCCTTCATGGCAGCAGGATGGAGCCCACCAGCATCCTCTCAGCCATTGGGGTTCCCAGCCCAGCAGCTCCAGGGTGGCAAAGGGCTTTCCTTCTCCCTTCCCAGCCCTGACATCAGGATGTTTATAGAACTCTGAACCAATGTGAGGCCAGCAGAGCTGAGCCGGGGGAGCACAGTGCTGATAGGGGCAGGGGCCCACCGCCAGCCCTTCAGAGGTCCCAGTGCAGTAACTGGGGCTGTCAGGAGCGACAGGTGCCCAGGCACTGGTGTGGCCAGCGTGACCCCACAGCATCACCCAGGCCAGCCATGCCCCTGTCCGCCCAGCTCGTCCCTGCATCCCCCCTGGCAGGGAGGCAGATCTGAGGAGCTGCAGGAAGTACATTTGTTGCTGGGAAGGCTTTGATATTTCGCCTGTGAGCCGTCTGCGCGCTGGAGGAGCTCCGGCATCTGGCAGGAAATTACCATGAATCCTGTTTCTCTTTACAGTCGCACACGCAGCTCCTCAGCTCTTTTCCTTCCCCCCTCACCCCACACCAGACCCCGATCCAGACCCCAGAGAGGGTCCCAATGCTCCCACAAAACTCTCCATCACTCTCTCTAACCTCTCCAGGAGCCACAACCCTCAGACATGGGAAAAAATCCTTCTCCCCTTTGTTGTGGGGTCAGGCTGCCTGAGAGCACCCGCCAGCCCTTGGGGTGGAGGGTGCAGGAGAAGCTCTTTGGGTGCCAGGTTGGGGACGGGACACCCTCCACATCCACAGCCTCATCGCTTTGGGATTTTGGCCGATTGAAGGGTGAACCAAGAGCGGGGCTTTCCCCAGGAGCTGCAGCCCTCGTGCCAGGGATAACGCTGGTTTTGGGGCACAGGCACCCCAACAAGCACCAGGGTGGGATCAGACCTCACCGTGCTCCACACCAGAGCTCCCAGGCAGCGCCAGGAGCCAAACTGGGAGAGCAGCTCCCGCTTTCCCGATCCCAGCTCTCGATAGCGGAGCCGCAGGCTGTCCCGGTGGAACGGTACCCGATGGGAGCAGGAGGAACCCTCCTTCCCTGCACCTTCGCCTCCTGGGGAGCTTGGCTGTGGATCAGAGGAGCCTCTGTCTCCCCAGCGAGCCAGACCCTGCTGCCCTGCCAGAGCTCCACACTGCATTTCATGTTGCCTCCTGCTCAGGACTTATCGGGGCCATCGCCGCTGTCAGGCGGCTCTGTTCCCCAGGCCAAAAAAATTATGCCTGTATTAAATGATTTTATTGCAGTAAACTGCAGAGCCTGCAGTGTAAACACAGGTGCTGCAACCCACCTCCCTTTGAGCTGCGGCCAGCAGCAGCGGAGCAGGATGCGGCCCCTCCACTCCCCAGTGAGGTTCACGGACCCCAGGGCAGGTGGGATGTGGGAATCCAGCCGGTGCCGAGACCACGGGCTGCCCGAGGAGAAGGTGCAAAGGGCAGGCAGGCAGGGTGCTGGGGAGCAGCTGGAGCAGCCCAGCACCCACCCAGAGCCCCTCTGGAGGTAACTGCTGACCCCACCAGCCCCAGCCCCATGGTGTGGCTGCAGCACTGCTGAGCCCAGGCTCCTTCTCCCCTCCTCTCGCTTTCACAGGTTTCATTCTGGCCGCGATTCCAGCGACTTTACTGACAGATTACTTCATTTTAACTCGATGGCTTTCCCGTCTTGGGGGAGGCATATTTCTAAGTATCGTATTTATCAAACGGCCTCTGCAAAAACAAGGGCCAGAATTACTCTTTTGATGGTTCCCCCAATCACTACAACCACAATAAATTTTTCAGGCAAGAAAACTCGATCGGGGACCTTTTGCACCGGAGTTTGGGAGCGGGGTCCGGTCCAGGGCTGCGGATCCACCTCCCCTCCTCCAAACCTCCTCCAGCCCGGCCAGGCTCTCCCCACCCCGTGCCGGCACATCTGGTCTCGCTTGCGGGGCTGGTCTCCTCGTTCCCAAGGGTGACATATTTCCCCCTCCTATAACTCTAAATCAGAGCAGCATTTCAATAAATCACGGGGAACACTTATTTATTGGACATAGTTTTGGGGCTCTTAAAGCACGGAAAATAAATTTAATGGAGCGTTTGGAGCATTTCTGCAGCCTTTTGAGGGATTACTTGGGGAATTTGTCAGCAGAGCCAAACACAGCAGCTTGATCCAGAGAGATGGGAAAGAAATTATGGGAGATACTCTACAAAGGCCCAGGTGTACCCTAAATCACATCAGAGAAGACGAATGCCGGAGGATCGCCTGCCAGCGGGGTTGATTGGCAGCGCCACAGTTTATTTAATAAACGATCGTTGTAGCCAGAGGGGAACTTTAATCTGAATTACTTTCCCTTGTTTTGTCATGGGCCGTGCCAAGCGATTTATTGAATCCTGTACCACACTCCTTAACCTCTAGCTCCGAGAGGGGAAAGGGAAGGAAAGCCTGGAGAGCCCCTGGAAAACCTCAAGGCAGCGACCGCTGCTCTGCGAGAGGGCAGGAGCTGCTCCGGCAGCAGCAGCAGCAGCTGCCCTGGGCTCACTGGGAAGAGCCGGGAGCACCAGTTGGTTGTCCAAACCCTTGTGTGAGGTCACAGCTGTGCAGACGCTGCCCGTTCCCTCAGCGGGATCCAGGTTGGGCATCAAAACTGTCCTGGCTGACACTGGGATGGACTGGGCGCTGCAGCAGTGGGGTCTCCCTCACCCGGCTGCGTAAGAGCCAGCGCAAAGCCCAGCCGGGGCAGAGACCCAAGTCCCCACAAGATGAAGTTCACAAAGACTTCAGAAGCTTTGGGATGATTTCAACAACGCCCTAGCCAGGGGAGAAGAGCCTCTGCGCCCACCCTGGCACCACACGAGCAGCTGCAGGCGGACGGACAGATGGACAGCAGGGTCGGGCGCGTGAGAGCCGGGGCCCCGCTGACCCCTGGGGGCTCTTAAATACTGTTTGTGCAAACAGACCGAGAAATCCCGACTAATAATAACCCTCGTTCCAAGATTATGATTGAGTTTTTTCCCTGTTCTGCTTGATACCGCTGCCAAAGCAAGAAAAATCCTCACTGAAGTCTAGCAGGAAATCCAATAAAATTTCTTCAAAAGATGGGTTTGACATTGAAAAATAGCAAAATTATACAAGTAGGGCCTCAGAAAAGAAAAGGGGAAGAGTTATTATATCTGGCACCTAGCGAGGGCCCAGAGCTCCCTCTCCAAATGAGCCATCACAGATTGAAAGTGTTTAGCTTCCCGTTGATTAAATACGGTGCCGGCCCGCGGCGTGCCAAGCCTCGGGGAGCCAAAGTTTGTTTTCAGTCAGAATGTGTTTTCAGTCAATGGAAAAAATGGCCGGGCTGCGCCGGGGTCGGTAACTGAGAAGCCTCAGGTTTGCAGTGAGTAATGACTGCGATGCAGAAACGCGGGAGGGTTGTTAATCACCGACCCCAGCCCCTGTAACTCAGCTCAGCAACTCGAGAGTCTCCTTTTCCCCTCCCTCTCCCTGCTCCGTTTAATGCAGAAAAATCCCTCAAGCCTCGGTGTTGCTACATTTCCCCTCCTTTTGCTAATGTCTTCACCCAGAGGGAAAACGTCACTGGACTGTCCTGCTGTCCCCACCCTGCCACCCCCAGCCAGGTAACCAGAAGCAGTGGGGCCAGAGCCACCGCACGGTGCTGGGTTGGGGCTGATGCTCCTCTCCCAGGCACAAATTGGGACCAGAGGATGCTAAGAACAAGCAGGAGGCAGTAGCTCAGCCCAGGAGGGACCTGCCACCTCCAGGTACAGCTCCCTGCCAGCAGGCAACAGTTGGGTGGAAAGAGCTCTCCTGGAGAGCCCACTGGGAAGCTGCACATCATAGAATCATAACGGACTGGAAGGGACCCCAAAAGATCATCTAGTCCAATCTGCCTGCAACAGCAGGATCACCTAGACCAAGTCACACAGGAACTCGTCCAGCAGGACATCCCAGCAGGACAGAGGAGCCCATTGAGAGACTCCAGTCCTTCTGCTCCAGAACAGAGGGAACCATTCCAGCCCTCAGCCAAGCTCCCAGCGCCAAGGGCAGGCTGTACACCCACAGCCTGTGAGGAGCACCAGGAGCTCAGCCATGCCCCACCACCAGCACAGGGTGTCACGCAGCCTAGCACAAGGCACCCTCCTGCTCACCCACAATTGGTGCTGACCCCTGCACCAGCACCATGACTGGCCAGAGTCTCCCTGTGATGGGCAGCAGCTCTGCCTGGCTGTGGGGCTGCCCCCCAAGGGCAAACACACCCCTTTCATAGGGAAAATCAGGCAGATGGTGAGGATCAAACACACCTCTGCAGCCAGGGGACAAACTCAGGGCTGAGCCTGAGTTCAGTGCTGGGTCAGGAGGATGCTGGAGGGACCAGGGGACATTGAGATGCAGCTCACATGGCACCTGGTGCTTGAGAAATCCAAGTCAATGGCCCTACAAACCCCTGGTCCATCCCTACAGTGCCCTCCACTCCTTCCTCAACTCCTCACCAGACCCCAACGTTATTCCCGGGGCTGCTCCTCATTAAATGGCCAAGGAATTCCAGGAAGACAGAGGACACCCACTGGGGCTGAATGAAATTAGAGAGCAGAGCTCTGCTACAAGTTGTTTAATTCAAATTACAGCGAGATTTTATCGCCAACTGCATTTGCTCAGAGCCATGAGTCAGACCCCCACAAGGAATGAGAGCAGCTCAGAAAAAGAAGGGAACGATGATTTGTTGGGTTTATAATTAACTCTGGGGTTATTTTTATTTACCTTCCAGTTCTTAGCCTTCAGGAGTCAAATTTTTGAGCTTGGTGGAAACAGCTTAAAATTAAAGAGGGGAGGATGAAAAAGGAGAAGAGGAAGGAGCCCACATTCCTGTGATGCCAGGAGCGAGGGATTTTGGGTGGCACCACTCATCACAGGGCTGCCATCCCCATCTTTGAGCCCCTAGGTCTGAGTGAGGTGGGTCAGAGTCTCCTGCCTGTCCACAGGCACCATAAACCAGAAGGGCTGAGACAGTCGGTGGGAGTTCTCCAACTTCTTTCTGCCTGGCCAGGAGAGCTGGGACTCCCCAACTCACACACCAGTGCTCGTCACCACCGCACTGGGGATGGTGGTTGATCCCCAAACGCCTCCTCTGGGGGTAAAAAGGGGTTTTTGCTGGGGACACTCCTGCCTAGGACACCACAAACATCACTGGAGCTGGCACAACACCCTGAGACTCTCAGAGGGGCAGAGGAGAGTGAGAGCTTGAGGAGCCCAACCAGGGTCACCCCGTGATCCCAGCTCCACCAAGGAAGCAGGAGACAGCCCAGCAATTGCTGGCCAAAGGCTGAGCTTCTCAGGGCTCCTGAGCCACCTTTGAGCTCAGTCTTCAGCTGGTTCTCATGGAGCTGAGCTGGGCAACCCTCCCCTGCTCCCTGCCTCAGGTTGTGTCTTCCCCCGTTTCCGCCGAGCAGGTAGTACCCTGCTATCTCTTGCTGGAGCATCGTGTCCAATTTCTCCCTTGATTAAGCCCATATTTTGCTTGGCTATCAGTCAAATCCGAGAGGGCTGCACTCAAGTGAACTAATCTCAGTTTACTTGCCAGCAGGTAATTTGAGAGACAATTTGGCAGGCACCCACTCCAGAACCAAGCAAACCTGAGCAATAAAGATGTAGGGAAACAACCCTGAAAAGCCATGACGAGACAGCTAGTTCCATTCAACAGCCACTCATTTCACTCACGCTTCTGCTGACACTCAGGACTGCCCTGGCCTTGGAGGGGACCACCTGCTGGACCTCCAGCCACCGCTCCAGGCTCTCCTGACATGGTCCTCAGTGGAGATCAGCGCTGGGTTTGCCAGCCTGAGCACAGGAGAAGACAGCAGGAGGATTTGCTGAGGAGCCAGTTGTGAAGAAACACCTCAAGCACCT
>JAOXOE010000852.1:1825613-1841225 GCA_028565055.1 Phoeniculus purpureus | reverse complement strand
TTAACTCCTCAAGCACCTACAGTGGAGGACCTTTGCTCGCTGCAAGCACCTTCCAGCGCTGGTTTTGCTGTTGCAGCCTCAGAGCCCCACAGCCCTGCAACACTCGAGCTGCTGTGGTCAGTCTCCCATGTATGGGTTCTCCATCACTGCTTGAGCACAGCACCCACCCTGGGATGCTCTAATGGTGGAGAAGAGCAGCTGCTCCTCCAGTGGTCAACACCTAGGGGCTCCCTGCTTTGTGCAGACAGCGGGCTGAGCCTGGAGCGGGGCCGTGCTGGTGGCCAGTGCTGGGTGCAGCCGCGGCCGGAGCAGGGGGCTGTGGGGCGGTCACAGCGCAGCTCCATCACTCACGATGCCATTGTGCAGCGCTGGCATTAATCACGCCCTAGGTAAGCGTTCTGGCACTTTTATGGGAGCTTTGAAGCTAATCTGTCACTAATGCCTGCTGGATTATCATGATTTCTTACAGTTGTGATTCATTAACTCAGATGCCTAATAGAATTAGTATTAAACATCTTCCATAGATTTCTGCCTCAACACGTTGAGTTTTGAAAGCCCTTCCAATATTTCATTGTGCTGTATTCAGCGGCACGGCAGGCACTTTGTGTGGTCCCCCGGAGAACCTGGCGCAGATGGAGCACCTCGGGGGCTGGTGCACGGGAGGGGATTGAGGTCCTTGGGGGCTGGGGGTGGCTGCAGGGGTCAGAGCGATGCTGCCAGCTCCAAGGGCCAGGCATGGTGGGCTGGAGGGGTTCAGCCTCGGGAGAGTCCTATGGCTGCTCCCCTCCAGCCCGTTGATGGGTGGTTGAGGCAGAGCAGAAGAGGTTAATCCGCTCTGAGGACAGAGAGCGCAGCACAGACACTAAATGTGACTGTGATTATCCGCCAGCCCTGGAGAAGTCCTCTCCCTAGGCACTGCAGTGCTGTTCCTAGAAGGACTATTATTCCTAATAATCAATATTAATTTCCAATGCATTCTCAGGGGCTTAGAATTATTTCCTTGTTTGGGATAAGATCTGGAGCTCGAAGCAGGCTACGAAGAGCGATCGGCGCTATCGTTACTGTTATTGTTATTAGCATTATCATCATCATCTTGGGTTTGGAAAAAACCCCTTATTATCTCCCCAGCAGCAGGTTGTGCAGCTCAGAACCTTTTATCTGGCTGCTCCAATCTCACGTTGTGGGTGACAACGTTTTACAGTTGTTGTTAATAATAATGGGAGGCCAAGAGCAGGACAAGTCTGCATCAGGCTCTGCGTGCGGCAGACCCTACAGACCCCTGCTGCAGCTCTGCTTCTGCTTTCCTGGGGTTCTCCTGGGAGAGGAGCCCCACTGCCACATCCCCAGCTGCTTCGCTGAGGGCTGCGTCGGGGGAGCCCCAGCCTCGGACGGGCAGTGCTGGGGGATGCTCACTGGGCTAACTGGGAACAGCTGGAACTCTGGGATGCTCCTCCAGACCCGACAGCAAATCCTTTCAGGCATCCCCGGCCCTGACCCCGGCAACCCCACGTGAAGGCTGTCACCTACACAAACAGAGCGGGGACAGTTCAAAGTGGGGCCAGAGCAGCTGCACAAACCCACAAACACTTGTGAGGAGGATGGACACCGACAGGGACCCCTGTCCTCCTCCGAGCCCCCTGGCCAGCACAAGCCTGGGTTGTGCCAGTAAACTCCTGCAGCGGGGTTTGGGGCAGAAACGCTGCTCCCAGAGCCACCTCTGGCAGAGAGGTCGGGGTCAGGGCAGGGTCTGAGTGATGGCTGCGAGTGGGACAGGGAGCGGGGTCATGAGGAGGCTGGGGAAGGTGGTTTGTCCCGGGGCCAGAGTCAATGTTCACCGGCGATTGAAGCCCTGTCCTGCCCCGCAGTTGTCATCATCAATCACCAGGAGGAGACCCAACATAAAGGCCACCAACCGGGGAGCACCCCTGGTGCAGGGGTCCCTTAATCCCTCCTCGGTACCAGCTGGGCTGAGCCCTGGCCGTGGGCTCTGTTTGGAGCCATTTGGCCACCAGACGGTCCATTTCCCAACCACAAACAGCTCCTCAGTGAAAGCCGGTGGTTTTTTGAGAGAGAAATAGGTCCCATGTTAAAGAGAAAGGAAAAAACCTCACCGCTTCCCTGGTAGCTGGTCTGACCCAGGGAGTTGGTCGCTCCCTCCCCAGTTTTTGGTTGTGGCCACAGCTGGGGTCTCCCTGGGCTGCTCTGTGCAGCCCCGGAGCCATCAAAGCTGGAGAGAAGCATTTCCTCTCCTTCCCATCAAACTGCAGCTCCTGGTAGTGCCAGGGCAGGACAGGAACCTCGGGAAACAGGATGGTGCCTTTAGCACGAGGGGCTTCCTCTGGATCCCCCCTCTGCTCCATCAGCCCAGCTCTCCTGGAAACACCCAGCGTTTTCCAGTTGACTCTCCCAGTCTAAGGTGGGCAGTTCCAGAACGGGGACAAACACCCAGGGTCAGGGAGAGGCTGCTCTTGGGGTGCCCAGAGCCTGTAGGATGGGCTCTGTGGTTTTGCAGCACCTCAAGTTGAAGGAGTCACATAAGCCAGGGCTGGCCAGGAGCGACTCAGAGCAGCTTTTGTCTGCTGGAATGAAAGGGGTGGTCATGGGACAGCAGTCAGCCGGGCAAACACGGGAGAGAGAGCTTTAATTGGGGTAACGGGGAGGCTGCCTTTGAGCGGGAGCCTGTGGGAGGCCGGGTTTGATCTCCCTGTGGGACAGGGGCTGTGAGGAGCCGCGGCAGAGGCGAGGGATGGACACCTGCCCCTCACATGCTGCGGGTCCCCCGTGGGCTTTGATCTCGGCCGGCTGCGTGGGAGGGTGTCGGGGCTGTGGGGGGTGCCCAGGGCACTTTCATGCTGCCCACAGGGGGTCTGCGGGGTGAGGAGGGGGTCGCATGCAGGAGGGGGATCTCAGTCACCAGCTGCGGGGTCAGCCCAGGAGGTGCCGGGGCCAACGGGAGTTCATCCAAAGGGGAAAGTTCATCCCTGGTCCAGGGGCAGTGGTGGGGGTCTAGAGGCTTGCTGACACCATGGGGAGAAGAGTCCAGGGGAGCGGAGGGGCTGCTCTGCCCCGCTGCACTGTGGAGGGCTGGAGCAGGTCTGGAGAGGGTCACCCTGGTCTGCTGCAGCCCAAAGGGGTGTTGGTGGGGTCACACTGGGATGGAGGGGCTGAAGCTGGGGCAGACAAGGGGGTGCCCTGTGTGATGTCCCCACCTTTCCCTGCTCTCACCATCCTGCTGACAGCCTGCTCCAGAAGTCCTGTGCCCAGCACAACCAGAGGCACCAGCAGGAGAGGAGAGAGGAGCAGGCAACCACCCCAGGGTGCTGCCTGCCAGCAGCGGCACAAGGTGTGCCCCAGGGGTTCAGGGGTCTGGGTCACCTAGCAGGGTTCCCAATCCAAAGCACCATGCAAAGAGCAGGGTATAATGTCCCATCCTGCCCCTGAGGACTGTGCCCTGCCCTGGCACTGCCCAGGGTTTTTGGTGACTCCTAGGTGGTAGCACCCGGCACACCACGGAGGGGTGACTGGGGCTGGCACCTTTGGGTTTATTCTCAGCCTGACATTTGTGTGGGGCAGGCAGAGCAGGTCGCGGGTGCTGGAGCTGCAGGGTTCCTGTGTGGTGTGAAAGAGGATCCCCACGGCTCTGCTTTCAGCCTGACCTTGAAACCAGAGCAGGGAGCAGAGCTTGGCTCTGCTGAGCAGAGGATATGGGGTGTGGGATGCCCTTGTGCAGGGGGTATTTCTGGCTCCAGGACCCTCCCTGGGTGCAGAGCTTCTGCCATTGCTTTCCCCCTGGCTTGGGACAGGCAAGGTCTTCATGATGCCTTGGCAGATGCATCTTGGGTCTTGCAAGCAGTAAATGTCCTGATTGGGAGAAAAGGATTACTAGGGGGGTCTACAGGGTGAATAGGGGGGTCTGTAGGGTCAATAGGGGGGTCTGTAGGGTCAATAGGCGGGGTATATAGCATATTTAGCATCTATAGGGTCTACAGGGGGGTTATGGGGACCATAGTGTCTGCAGGGGATCTGATGGAGCTCTGATGGAGCTCAAGACAAGCACGGCAAAGCCCTTCCCTGTCCCACACCAGTATCACAAAAGCAAGTCTCCAAAAGCCCCCGAGTCTGTAACGTGGGGTCCTGTTTCCTAATCTCTGCAGTAAGGAAGCAGTGTGTTGAATCTAAAACATCCCTCTGGTAAAAGCTGACTGTTTAAAGAGCACTGGGGTCTTAGAAATGCAAAACAAAGCTTTGCTGATGAAAAGCACATGGTTGGCCCGGGAGGCCGGAGTAGCCAGGAAAATCACTTCTGACAGGATTTTGGCTTTTTCAATCCCACAAGACATGATGGTGATTTATTACAGTGATGTCAGCTGCGGTCGAAAAAAGTTCCCTGTGTTGTCTTAATAAAAGAGCTTTACCTTGAAATCATTAAACCCTCAGCCTGTTTATTTGAAGTGATGACTGGGAACGCGCCCGGTCCCCTCTAAATCACGGGGCCCTTCGCGGGAACATCTGCTGGCACATGGGGTGCGGTGACAGCCCGGAGCTGGCTGGGCTGATGCGGCTCGGGTGATGGATGTGGTTAGGGTGGCTTTGAAACCTGGGGGAGAGGAGCTCACCAGGTGCCAGGCAGCACCCCCCTTACAAAGGGAGCGGGAATTAGAAAGACAAGGGGGTCTATCTGTCTTCTCCTGCCATCACACAGATGTGAGCGGCTGCTGCCTGCGAGGATCTGCTCATCTTGGTGGAGATCAGCGGGGCAGTGTCTGCACCCTGCTCCATTCCCTGGATAAAGCAGGACATCAGTTGTGCTGCATGTGCTGGCAGGTGGGAACTGTGACTGCTCCTCACAGCAGCTCTGCCTTGCTAGACCTTCTGCCCTCCCCACTGTGGAGCTCTGGGTTGTGCAGAGGGTGCTGATGGGGTAGCCAGACCAGCTCCTCACACCCCTCTGTTGCTCTCCAGCACACTGAACCCACCTGCCAACAGTCCCAGACACAAGGCGGCTTCATACCCATAGCCCAACGTGTGGCACAGATCCCCAGAGCTCATGAAGTCCCTGTGGCACCACAGTTCTGGCTGGAACACAACAGTGGGGTGAGGCTGGAGTGGGGAAAATCCAGGAGCAGTTGGCTGCTGCCCTCACAGGGAGCAGGTCATGCTTGGCTAGGAAAGCTCTGAGCACACACGAGTGACGGGATTTGCCCCCAGTCAGAGGTGCAATGGGGCACTAATGTGCTTGACTTAGCCCTGAGGATGGAGCAGCCAGCACAGACTCGGGGCTGGGGCTGAGGATGAGCAGACCCAGCAGCAGCATCAGTGCCCAAGCCTCTGCTGAAGGCAGAGCGCAGAGCCCAGCTGATGTTGAACCCAGCAGCAGCCGCAGAGGTGTGAGTGGGCAAGAGTCAAACGTCTCCTTCCCAGCTTAATTCCGCTGTCAAGACAGATCGGTGTCATACGCTGCGCCGGGGTGCAGAGTGCTGCAGGAACTATAATCGAAATAACCTGCCAGGCTCGGCTGCCATCGCTCATCCGGCTGATCGAGTTAGCTGAGCTCAGCAAATCACATTAGCCAGAGCCAGTACAGACACCTCACCAGCAGCCAGTGGTGGGGACCCCAGCTCCATCGAGCTCCTGGCTGGGCAGCTTTGCAGAACAGGGGGTTCATCCTCATTCCACCAGGCAGCACCAACTGCAGCTTGGCTCTGCAGCCACAAGCCCTTCCCCTCGTATCTGGCAGCAGTTAAGGGCTGAGCAATATTTACTCCTTGGGTAAACAGTCGTAATCTCCCTAACCAGAGTTTATCACCGAGAAGTGAGTTAAATTCCTCTTGGATAATCCCTGCCTGCTGTGGTTTTCCTAGCAAGACATCGCAGATGCTGTTCAATGTAAACGGGTGGCTCCAGGCCACAGAGCAATGAAGGCTGGACCTGAGGAAGAGGAGTGCAGGTCCCCCTGCTCCAGAGGCTGCTCCGACCGGGGCTGAGCCCCAGGAGAGACAGCCGAGGGCTCACCAGCACAACCTACCTCCAAGAGCTGTGATAAGCGGCTGCGAGCGCTCGGGCTCCTGGCAGGAACTGCTGGAAAGCAACTCCCGACACCAGCCAAAGCCAACCCTGAGCCTGGGGGCTCCTCATCTGGAGAGCTGTGAGCAAGAACTGGCCCTGGCAGCCAGTGCCCGGCGCAGGGTGCCCACCCTGGGAGCAGGGCAGGAGTGGAGCCTCTCTGCTCAGCCTTCACCACGACAGAGCCCTACGATAGGAACCGCAACAGAGATCACACAGATCTGGCGGAAAAACCCCCTCGGCGGGGTGTTTACACTGAAATTCCAGTATGTGGTGGCTGGAAGGGTGCTTGGCGTGAGCTGAGCTCTGACCCCGCTCAAGTACACCAGAACAGTACCAGAGCAGGGCTGCTTGGTGGGTCTCGAGGGAGCAGACAGCACCCACCTCAGCTACAGGAGCTGTGTTTTCCCGTCACTGTATTTGTGTTTGACTTGTAGGCTGAGTTGGAAGTCACGGGTTGCATCCATCACCGCTGCGGCTGTTAGAGAATTAACAAGCCTTAAAGAACCTCCTGCACAGCTCATCCTGTGACCAAGACTCTGACTGGGTGGCCCCCCATGGAAGGGGGAGAGGACCAGCACTTGCTGGGGAGGCAGCTATGGTGCAGGTTTGGGGTGGAGCAGGGAGCTTCTCGGCAGATGGGACTTGATGGGAAGAGCCAACGCTCCAGTCTCCTCTGTAATGGAAGGAGATGGGCAGTTACAACCAACCAGCTGCCATAAAGCATCAGCTCCAAGGTTTCACTCAGCCATCAGAGCCACGGGAAGATGCTCCTGGAGCTGCAGACGTGGTGGCTACAGGAGCTGGGCGCAATGTGCGACGTTCAGATCAGTCTCTTCCCACCAGGCTGTTCCCGCTGTGTCTGGCAGGAGATGCAGGAGAGAAGGAGATGCAGCTGGGACGAGGCTGTAGCTCCTTCCTTTGGCAGGGCTGGGTGCTCTTCTCCCTCCCCTCTGCACTTCAGCCCCTCTGTCACGCTGCACCAGCGAAAAGCTTCCACCACAGGATCCGAGAGGCTGGATTCACGGTGACGGGGTTTGTGCTGCCTCCCCTGCTGCCCCACTGTGGGAAAAGAACTCCAACCTGGGGGCAAAGCTGGGCCCCAGAGAGGTTTAGATGGGAGATGAGCCTGGTGGAAGCAGCTCATCCCTCTCGTGCCCTGGGCTCCCCACCCAGGCAGGTAACTGGTGGCAAAGACAACAGAGGGAAATACCACTAAAACCTGGGGGTCTGGGGGGGTGACACAAGGCTCAAGCCTCGAGGTTTCACCACGATGGTTCCATGGCCGGGACGGGTGCCGCAGCCTCCCGAGCTGGCACATCCCCACCCTGCTGAGAGCACAACGAGGCTCTGGCTGAAGGCACCGAGCCCTCCTGGTGCCCCACTGAGGGGCTCTGGGGCTGCCGGCAGCAGGCAGGGAGCAGGGAGGGTCGCTCCCTGCCTTGCGTGTCTACAAGCAAATTAAAAATGAAATAAATAAATGAGCTAGTTTACAAATAGAACTGTTACTTGTTACTCACAGGATTAACAGTCTCCTTTCATTTTTTTTTCCCCTCCCTTTTTTTTTTTCCGAGGCTGTGAAAGACGTTTGTTTCAGTTGCCAACATCTCCCCAGAACTAATGTGGGTGGATTGTGACAGATATAATTTCTCCATCCTACAGTTTCATCAACTTGAGTTCTGTTAAACTATACCCGCTGGGCTTAGCTCCTTTTAAAGTTTCCGCTTTGACAGGTAGATTTATTAGTCTTGAAATTTGTACAAATCAGATGTCACTCGTGGCAACTTGTCAAAACGTCAGTCTGGTGAGGGAGGCATGAAAGGATTTTCTGGAGAGAGAGAGAGAGACGGGAGGCAGGCTTGAAAGAGCTCGAGCGGAGCAGAAGAAAGGAGCTGGGAGGGATCGCAGCCCTCTTGATCCTGGGGGTTTTTACTTTATTAAATATCTAGCGCCATGCAGTGGGAGAGGCTGCGGATCCTGCCTGCTGGCCCCGCACCGCTGTCAACATCTGCCAGCGGCTCCTCGCTCCGGGCTAGCAGCATCTCGCTCAGAGCCAGCGGCTGTGCAGCCTGCTCCGGGTGTCTGGGGCACAGCTGAGGGATGAAGAGTTCAAAACATCCCGCTATGGCCCAAACAAGCCAGCCCTGAGGGTGATGCCTTCTGCACCAGAGGAGCTGAGGTGCTCTGCCAGCAACCCTCTCCCACCCCAGCAGACATCCGCCCTCCATCTCTGCTGCAGGCAGCTCCAGACGGAGCGTTCTGTGTGTTGGGAGGGCGGCAGAGCAGTCCCTGGGCTGCCTCACACTGGGCACGACCAGCCATCCCCCTTAGGGCAGCAGATCCTGAGGATGTGGGTACCAGTCACCCGCTGCCCCCGATGCCAACCCACTGGTCCTGGTGGAAGTTTTCCCACAGAATTCGATGCAGGATTCTTGAAACGAAATCCTCTTGTAAAGCCTTTAAAAAAAAGCCAGTCACAAAACATCGCTCTGGCTGCTGGCTCCAAGACGATCAGGAAAGTCTCCACCAAAATCAACATTTTCACATGAATATTTACACTGGGCTGGAGAAATATGTTTGGGCTGAAGAGAGATTTGTGGAAGTTTGTGTGACGGGTGACGTCGCTCCCCTGCTGATGCTGGGACCTGGCCCGGGGCAGGATCACAGAGCAGAGACGGGCACTTCCCTGCTGAGTGTCCAAAGAGCCACCACATGGGGCAGAAGCTGGCCCTGTAGCAGCCCTCTTCCTCCTCTGGAGACACTGGGGTTGGCCTGGAGATGCTGGGGTTGGTCCCTCAACCCAGAGAGCTCCCAGCACACAGAACCTTTCCTGCAGCCTTTCACATCCCAGTGAGATACTGGCCCAGTCTGGAGCTCCCAAGGGATCTAGGGGTCCATAAAAACTCACTTTCCCTTCCCGAGCTGAAGCTCGAGCAGCACCATCACCCCAGGAACCCTTGTCCCTGGTGCAGAGCTGACCCCAGCCTTCACGCCCTGCCCTTTGCTGATCAAACCCCCGCTGACTCACGGAGCAGAGATTATCTAACCCTGAGAACTGATGTTTGCCCCTCAGCATGGAGAAGGGGGGCTCTCCCCAACAGCCACAGGGTCCCGCCAGCCCCTCTGCAGCCAGCTTTGGCCTGGTTGGTGATTGAAATGTTTTGTTGAGTCAAGTGTCCAGGAGAGTCAAAGGCCATTATTCACTGCCCCCCGGTACCCATTGCCTCTGCCTGTTCCCCTGAGCCCAGCCTCTGCAGAGTGAGTCAGGTGCTGCTCTGGCACTGCTCTGGTCCCCCTACCCGGGGCATCCCCTAGCTGCTCCAGCTGTAGGTCTGGGGCTGCTTTTAGAGGGATGGCACACCCTGAGCTCCCCTGGCACTGTGGGAAGGGGAGGGGACCCCAGAGCTGGGACCAGCCCTTGGCCACCCGTGGCCTCAGTGCTCTGCCCCTGTCCTGGGGTTTCACCTTGCTGCTCCTCACTCCAGCGACAGCGACCGGACCCTGCGGCAGAGCGAGAATTAAGCTGAGCAGCTTCGCTTAATTAACTGGTCCATAAACGATTCCCTCCTTTGAGGGGCTCAGAGCGATCATCTCATGAAAAGAGGGGGAAAACCCACTTCAGAGGGGAGGATTTGCTTTAGAAGAAAATGACTGCGTGTCACTCCCAGCCCCCAGTCCCTTTCATGTGGCAGGAGAACGGTGGCAGCTCCTCTCCATCAACAATCAGGTACCTGGGGTCTCTGCGGCTCCGCAGCCTGGGCTGGGGCAGGGCAGAGGGTCCCTCCATCTCTCTCCCTGGGCTTCCCGCTGCTCTGGGTGTCTGCAAAGTGATTTTGGTGCAGGCAGCGGGGAAAAGAGAGAGGGAAAGGGAAGGAGGGAGAGGGGGGGGAAAACCCCGGCTGGCACGAGTTCAGAAAGCTCTCCAGCTCACACATCTGGTTCTTATATTTCAAAGTTAATTAGTCATATTGAGGCTGTCTGAAGATAAATTTATCATCCAGAAAAAACACAAACAGTTTGAAAAATGAAAGGAAGTGGGGTGACATGGCTTGACGTTTAAATAAATCATTTTAACATGATTAAAAAACTTGTCCTCCCTGACACCCGGAGCTGGATACTCTGGAAAGACTTTCTGACACAGACAAGTCCCCGATCGGGGCACAAAGACCCTGCCAGTCAATTACACAGAACCCTCTTTGGGCAGTTACTGCTCCCAGTGACTACTGGGGGATGCGATGCACAGCGGGGGCTGCCTGGGATGCAGCAGCTGGGGACTTGGAGGGGGTGGTCACACAAGGCCAGTCCTGCACTGGACAGGCTGGAGGGTTGAGCGGCACTGGGATGTGACAGGAACACCCTGTATGCGGACCCCAAAGGCACAGGAGCACCCTAGTGAGCCCACGCTCCCAGCTTGGGGTGCAGCCAGATATAGAATCATAAAATCATAGAATCATTAGGGATTAGAAGGGATCTCGAGAGCTCATCTAGTCCAAGGAAGCACTGCTGCCTTGTGGTACCCAGCAGTACCCACTGCCCCATCCTCCCCAGCATCACAGCACAGACAGGGCTGGTCCAGCACAACCCCAGTGTTTTCTCCTATTAGCAGCCCTGTCTCCTCACCTCTGCTAATGGGATAACGAGAGATGCTGGTCCTGCTGCTAAAGTCTTGATAATTCACAGCTGAGCTCGCCGGTGATCTGTCACAGCGTGTTCCCACAAACACCCCACAAAAGCCCTATTAGATCAGTCCTTCAGATTTACATCCACATTATCAAATTTCCCTCTCACTGCCTTGAGTGATGGGAGGGCTGTGATTAAATGAACCACTGTCCCAGAGCATCAACGGGAAAGCAGGTCCGTGTGCCTGCTTGACAACGTGTCTGTAAGCCAAACATCCATCAATATTAGGGGAGATCAGCATATCAGATGACCCAGAGGGAGAGCTCAGCTGCTTTCAATTCCCATTCACCTGCTCTGTCAGATGCTTTCAGGGGACAGTGAAGTTTTGCTGAGCCTGCCTCAGTTGCTGGTAACTTCTCATTTCCCAGGTCCAACCCCATCCCCGGGGAGGCACTTGGGGTTTCTCCCCTTGCCCTGCTGTTGTGGTGCTGGGAGGGTTTGCAGAGCTCTTTGAGTTCTTCCCATTCTCACAGCAGACGGACACACAGCAGCACCCCGAGAGCCCTCCTGCGCCTGCCTGGAGCTGACCGAGTCCACAAGGTGGGAAGATCTCTATCTCGTGACAAGAGCAGGGCTGTCCCAGGAATGAAGGGAGCAGAGTGACTGACACACAAAGGCTCTGCAATGGATAAAGCAGGGATGTCTAATAGAGAAATGAATATTCAGGCTGTTTGAGGGGAGGCTCCGACTGGGGCTGGGTACAAGGTTTCTGCGATTCCTGGCTGTCAAGGGCTTCACCGTAATTGTCCAAAAGTTCCTTGATTACCTCCTAACAAACCTGTCAGCTGCCTTTGAAGTATCAGAACAGTCTCATCACATCTTATTAAATAGTAAACATCATTTGCAAGCGCACGGCAGCTACAGGCAGCGCCTTGACGCCTCGGCAAGGCGGGTCGCTGGGGTTTGAGCATCACTGCTCCTCACTGTGAGCTTGGGGGGTCCTGCACCAGGCATCATCCTGTACTGGGCACAGGGCTGAGCCTGGGGTCCTGCTCTGCACCAGGCACCTTCCTGTACTGGGCACGGGGCTGAGCCTGGGGTCCTGCTCTGCACCAGGCACCGTCCTGTATGGGGCACGGGGCTGAGCCTGGGGTCCTGCTCTGCACCAGGCACCGTCCTGTACGGGGCACGGGGCTGAGCCTGGGGTCCTGCAGAAACTGCTTTGGGGTAGCACCACTGACAGAGGGATGAGCCAGGAGCTCAGCTCCTCTTTCCTGTGGAGCAGCACCAGGTTGAGCTCCTGGTGTCCATCCAGCAAAACTGGGGGTTCCAGCTAGTGGGAAGAAGCTCCTGGGCTCACTTCCCCCCTCCCCAGCTGTTTTCCTCAGAAGCCACCCGAGAACCCACCTGTGCCAGCCCGGCGTGCTCTGCCCGAGAGAAGAATCTCCTCATTTGCAAAGAAAACCACTCTGGGTCCACCCTGAAGTTCTTGGGCTGCTGCTTCAAGCCAGATTTGGAGAAACTGATTCCAAATGGTGAAGAGCCTTTAGACTCTTTCAGAGAAGGGTCATTGTGCAATGAGCTGTGAGTTGGTGAGAATTCACCCTAATTCCTGCCAGCTGACACCTCGGGTGCTTCAGCCCAGGGCCTGGCTCTGCTTTGGGAGGGGATGGGACAGACCCAGCTCTGGCCCAAGCTGAGATGGTGCTTTGGGAATCACAATCACAGCATCAGCACAAACAGACCTCATCCCAGTGCAGAGGGGTCTGGTGAACTTCCTTCCCCTGGCTCACAGGCTCAAATAGAGCCTCTGGAGCCCTTCTCACCCTCAGCAAGCCCCCAGTTAAACCCACACCCCACCAGTTTACTGCAGGCTGGCGAGGAAAAGCCAGGTGGATCCTATTGTGCCTGGTTCGTCATTAAAAACACTGGGAGCCTCACAATAAAGCCGGCAAGATTTGGAGCTTTAATTCCAGATCAAAGGGGCTTTGGGAAGGAGCATCCCAGGTTCAGTGCTTATCTCAGCCAGACCCCACGAGCTTTTGAAGTTGCCCCATCAGTCACTAATCAAAGATCTCCTTTTAGATGGGGAAATCAAATCCCTTTCAGCAGAACCCAGTGGTTATCAGTTTCTAAACATCACTTGTCTTTGAATGACCTTCTTTTTGTGAGCTGACCCTGGAGCAGGAAAACCCTGCGAGAACCGGCCCCTCAGTTTGCAGAGCTTGGGCACACACGGGGCTTTGCTGTCAGGCTGCTGGAATCAGCAAAGAATGTGTGTGTGGAAGTAATAAAACCCTTCAGAGGTAAATAAATACCCACTGAGCCCCTGCTTCACACAGCTATTGCCGTCCTCTGTGAGCACCAACAAAGACCCTGCACTGCCAGTCAGGACAGGAATGCTCACAGCTATCAGTCCCTGCTTTTCCTCATCACACCCAGACGGCACCAGAGCAGAGGATAAAGTTCTTAAATTCTTTAGCATTTTGGCTAAAGAACCCCTCTGGTAGCAGGAACAAAAGCTCTTGCCTCGAAACCATTAGGACTGATGAAGCTGGAGTATCCTGGAAGGTAATTTAGGACCAGGTTTGCACAAGCTGGGCTCACGAGGAAGCTGTCAGACCACTGTGCCCTCACAGGAGCCTTGTTCTGCCACCGGCAGCAGCAGGAAAGGCAGCAGCACCCAATGGAGCAGGGAAAGGGCAATTCTGGCAGCTGCCACCTCCCTACAGCCAGGCTGGACCCACTCCTGTTGCTCCATTTTACCCACTAAGAAGCTCCCAAGGTCTTCCCTGTAACCCTTTTGCCTTTGAAACTGTCAGGAAACTTGTCTCGGGCTCTTAAAGCCTCTGTAGGGTCCTGCAGAGCAAACCTGCAGCGCTGAGCTGCTCTGGCCCTTCCCCTGCCCCCAGGAACATTCTCTGGTCCTCCTTACGCCGATCCCACCATGTCCCTGTGATCCCTCCTTGTAAACCTGCTGTGCAGTGATCAGATGTCCTGCTTCTCCTTTCAGCCCCTCTTCTGATGGGAGTTTACACCTTGAAACTCTATGTGGAACGTGAGCAGGGCTGTGGCCCATCTGGCCACCGGATCCTGAGTCTCTGGCTCTGCACAGCCACTGCCTGCAGCCCCCCACTGCAGGGCTGGACCTGCTCCCTTCTTGAGATTCACCACCTTGGTCTTCCTCTCTGTTCTTGGAAGGGGTCTCATGGCTCCACATCCTTCCCAGCAACCAGAATCTTCACATCCCCTGGCTCAGCGCTCAGCGCTAAACCTACAGCTCTGCACACGGGGGGCTGGCTGGGCCAAGAATTGGCTGGCAGCAGCCACAGAGGGGCTGAAAATCAGGCAGAGGGACTCTCAGGCTGCGAGGGGGTGCCTGAGCAGTGAGGTGTGGGGCTGAAGGCAGAGGGGAACACCCACAGCAGCTCTGGGACACCCTATAGACATCCCAGCTTCTTCCCAGAGCAGAGAGGGTCCCTCTGGGGGGGATGCTGGTGCCCCACACCTCTGTCACTCCCCACGTCTGTCACCCCAACGTGATGTCTCTGCTGGGTAAATCACCCCCTTTTAAGCAACAGAAACGAAGTTAAAGGTGGAAAAACAAAGCTGCAGCGGGTAGCGGGGTCTGCAGATCACCCGGCACCTCCACGCCGGGGAGTTTATGGGGCTGTACCTGATTTCTCACACATTTCCCTGGGTGACTTGGAGTAATTAAAAGAACCCTTTCTTACAAAACCCAAACAAAAGACACCAGTGTCCCAGGCAGCAGCAGCCCGAGGGCAGCGCTGTCTGTGCGGGTGAAGCGCCCGGGCACCGCTGAACCCCATCCCCAGAGCCCTTTGAACACGGCGAGTGCGAGCGCAGGAGACGGGGAGCTGGAAACGCCGGAGTGTCAGCGCCAAGAGCCGCAGGATTTTTTTAATAAGGGCTCAAGCAAACTAATAAAAAGCCCCCGTCAGCAGGGCAAATTTCGTTCCAGCTGGGAGCTGGATTCCTGCTAAAGGGAAGTGCCAGCAGGCCCTTTAGCTCCAGTGGCACTCGCAGACACGGCTGTAATTACCAGCTTGCTGTTGCTGCGTGAGAGCTGTTATGAATTCCAGTGGGCAGAGGGGCATCGAGGAACAGTAAATCACCCCAACAAAAGGTGTGGGCAGCGGGGAGCAGCTCCAGTGTTAACCAAGCGCCGCTGAAAAGAGCTGGAGTTATGAACACCGGCCGTAGTCAAAGCTGGACTGGCACACGGGGAGCTGGCTGAGCCTGAGCATCTCCACAGACCACGAGAAGTCAGGTCACACTTACTGGTCCTTTGCCCCCAGGAACCCCAAAGCTCCCAGTTTATCCTTAACAGTGGGAAGATCATCGCTGCGGCTACATTGCAACTGAGGAGAGCAGACTGCTCAGCTCCACGTACTCTGGGATGCTCAGAGCCTCCTTGGACAGGCACAGGGTGAAGGTGGGTCCCCATCCCCTTACAGGGAAAGTGAGGGATGTTTGGTGATGCTGATGATGCTTGTGAGAGCAGAGGACCCAGCAGTCCAGAAAGAGATTTGTTTGACATCTCCATGTTGAAGAATCCTGCCTGGAGCAGGTTCAGTGCCTGGGTGCCCCTTGCTGACCCCCATGGAGGCTCCTCACGCTGGTTTTGCAGTTTGGGTCTGGGAGGGACCAGAGAAAGGGAAGCACACAAATGCTCAGAAGAGCAGCTCTGGAGGCCACTGGGGCTCCTGCCTGGTTCACACCCAGCCCAGCCCAGCCTCTCTCTTATCATGAGGGTCTCTGATGCTCATGAGAAGCCTCAGATCCCAGTCAGCTGAGACCTCTCAGTGCTGCAGCACCTCTCCTCACACCCCAGCACCTTTCCCCATGCCCCAGCACCCCGCCCCAAGCCCCCGCGTGTTGCAGCAACGTCCTCTGAGCCGGTATTTT
>JAOXOE010000852.1:1806616-1825513 GCA_028565055.1 Phoeniculus purpureus | reverse complement strand
GGAAGGACTGTCACCACCCCTCCAAGCACCAACTGAATAATCTGTTGTTGATTTGTACACGGATTTGTACCGGAAAAGACTTTCCCAAGACCCCCAGCTTTACACAGGCTCCTTTATTAGCCCTGGATGGAGGTTTGCAGGAGGGTGAGCCCCAGGCTGAGCTCTGAGTCACAGGACCATTGCTCAACGCTGCTGCCTCACCACAGGAACCTAAATCAACCCTAGGCTAGAACTTCTGAGGGAAATTCAGACCCTTGATGTGAGTTAGAGCTCAGTGAGACAACTCTCCCACAGCAAACCAGTGCTTACTTGGTCTGCTGGGCACCAAACACGGTCTGTGAGCTGGAAACCTCTGGGCAAACTTAGCAAAGAAATGAGTTTGTTTGATGGTTTCATCCCCTGGGGAGTGCTGTTGGAGCTGCCCTTCTGTCCTGAGGAGACCCTCTCACCCCACTCCTCTCCACTTCATTCTGGGGACGGTCACCACCCAGCCTCTCACTGGCAGTGTTTTTGCTGTCCTGTCCCCCTCTGGCTGCCCCAGGGCACCCGTGGGGACACCCACACTGTCAGGGACATTGAGCTGCTCCCCCTCCCCAGCCTGTGTGTGGGAGGGCAGGTACCTGCAGTGAGCGCAGAGCCCCCGTCTGACACAGGGATGGAGCCCCCCAGGCCTCCCCGCTCCCCCAGACCCTTCCCCAGGGATTACTTCTGCATAACCAGCCGCCTCCACCCGTTGTGTCCCCAGTTCTCCACAGCCACAATCGCCCGGCAGACTGGGGTGACCTGAGCAAACAACGGCTCTGCCTGCCGACGCCGGGGGAATGCCGATGCTCGTTCTCCTCCCCTTGATGGATCTTCCTACTTGGAGAGATTTGTCTGCAGAGCACAAGCTCCCTGCACCTCGGGGAAGGCAGCGCCGGCCCCCCGACAGCCGCACTATTGATGTCCCGATGCAGCGGGCGAGGAGGGAGAGCAGTGAGGGAAGCAGCGAGTCCGCACCACAGCCCATCAGTACAATGAGAGAGGCAGAGATTGCGCCATAAATCGGGAGCGGCTGACACTTGTTAAATTCATGGCTTTAGCACCCAGCAAAGTGTCTCCTTTTTATCAGGAACTTGTTGACAAGGGTTGCAAAAAGATCTACAAATAATACTGAGCAGGGCTATGAAAATGTATTTGTGGAACATTTCAGTATCAGGGATCACCATTATATCGGAAGAATTCATCTTCCTGGAACATTTTATTAGGATCTGGATTTTATAGCTGCTCCCTTTTAATTTTTTAAAAAATTTATTATTTTTTTCATTTCTCCTGCAAATGCAGCTCTGGCTGAGAAGAGGCTGGACCAGCATCTCACATCTCTGCACACCCCCGCCCCAACTCCCTGATCTATCGCCGGCATTCTCAACCTGGCAGCAGCCATTAGGGGTTTGGTTTTCCAGGTTCCCTTCTGGGAGCTGCTTTTCCCCATGGATTTCCTGGGTGACCTCAGGCTCTGGAGTCCACCCAGCCCCACTGGCTGCTCACAGGATTGGAGCCAAATAGCAAGGCTGTGGACCAAGTCTTGGGGACCAGGTATACCCCACCCCAAAGCCCCATGAGACACCAGCTTTAGGAAGGGACATCCGCAGACACCCCATTACACTGCACTTGGTGTCCCAGTGCTGGCCAGGAGGTGACACTGGAAGCAGTTGGCTGAAGGTGACCCAGGAAGGTGCCCACACCCGCATCCCCAGCCCCAGCTGCCCACGCTCAGCACAAAGCCCAGCTGGGCTCCGCTTTGGTTTCCCCACACATCCCCCCCAGTGAGTGCCCACCTGCCCTCTCCCCTTCCCATCCCCTTCCTCCTCAGCAGCTCCAGCTGCCTGGCAGAAGTGATGATGAATTCCCCGCAGTGGCACTACAGACAGTCATAAATAACCCCCTGCTCCTCGGTGCCGGCACTTTCCATTAGGGATGTCTGGATCGAGCTGGTGATACCCCCCGTCTGCAGGGCCCAGCCGTAAAATTTATCAGTGCGCTTTCCTCACCCCATAAATCACCCCGACTGGGAGCCATCTGGCAGATAAGACCCTACAAACACACGACCAGGAGCAGCAGTGGGCAGGCAGCTACTCTGCAGACTGGGACATGGCAGAAGGGCACCTGTGCAGAGGCACCGGGTCTGTGCTGGCTGGGGAGGAGCAGAAAAGGGCATTTTGTGGTTTTCCATCAGCAGCTCTGGAGGAAATCATCCCCCTAAAAAATAAATCCAACTGCACATCCCCAGGGGCTTCTGCTCTTAACCAAATCCCTGGCAGAAAAGGCCACACTGCGGGGAGATGGAGGACAGTGGTTCCACCTGGGACCAGACACAGCTCAGAAGCACCAGCTTCACTCACCAAGAGGCCAGTATTCGCCAGTTTGCCAGCCAGACAGCAGGTAGATGCACTGGAGTGTGACCTCAGCACCAAAAAATACCCCAGTTTGGCTCCCCAGTGCTCATCATACAAATCCCAGTAACACCCCAGCTCCTGAGGGATAGTCCAGCCATCAACAGCTCCCCCATCCACGGTGGGTGCTGTGAACACTGACACTCAGAGAGAAGCAGCAGGAGGGGAATTCTTCTGAGGTCAGAGATGTCAGAACTGCAGGAGCCTTTTGCAGAACTCACATGTTCCTCTCCCTCTCACCTGGCAGAGGCAGCAGCACAGCCCAACCCAGCTCCCCTCAATCCCTCCATACTTATTTCACTGCAGAACGAGGTGCAAATTGATACCAAATCAGCCCATTCACACTTCACACCCTGCTCTGAGCTACAGAAATGTGGAAAGAGCTGAAGAATGGGGCTCATTGTTGCTGGGGTTTAATTAAAAAGCCCTATAAAATCATAACACCCCCGGCTGCCAGTGCTGGGGTTCCCCTGGGCTGCCCTGGTAGCACCTTCCCGTCAGCTCATGGAGGTGACAGATCTCAACCAGTGATGGAGGGAAGAGGAAACATTCCAAGGTTGGATACAGCAGGGATTTACCTCCCTCTCCACCACTGTGAGATGCAACCAGACGGTACTGCCAGGGGGGAAACCGGAGTGAGCAGACAGAGCCCTGTCCGCTCAGTCCCAGCACTGCAGGCAGGGAACTGGATAAAGAGAAACTTGTGGCCTGCCTGGTCACAGCACCATGGAATTGTGTAGGTTGGAAAAGACCTTCAAGCTCATCGAGTCCAACTGCGAACCCAACTGTCCCAACCCACCCTAAACCCTGTCACAGTCATAAAATCACAGAATGATGAAGGTTGGAAGAGACCTCCAAGATCATCCAGTCCCATCAATTGTCAACCCAACCCCACTCTGCCCACTAAACCGCGTTCCCCTGATCATGGCCCTGAGTTTCTACAACTGAAACTCATCCAGGGGTGGTGTTTTAACCACAATGACCCTTTCCATGAAGAAGTTTTTTCCTAATATCCAACCTAAACCTCCGCTGGTGCAACATGAGACCATTCCCACCTCAATCCACGAGGAAGCACATTGCACGCTGCTCTTTCCTTCCTGACGGAACCTTCTACTGGCAGCCAAGAGCAAAACCCCAGGAATTAGCTGTTTCCTCAGCAATGTGCTGCCCTCGATGGGTTAACCCATGCCCAAGCCATGAGGGTTTGGAGTGAGGAGCAGTGCTACCTAGAGGGAGAGACCTGTCTGCCACAGAGAACTCCTGGGAGCACATTAGATTAAGTGTCCTAAATTCGCCTAACTGTGCATTTAATTTGGCAGTAATAGGGCTCTCTGTGCAACGGCAGAGCTGCTGGATAATAGAAGAGCAGCTGCATATTAATATTTTGATTATTAAAGACGTGTAGCGCAGGCTCGATAACTCTGTCATCTATTACTGCTTAATTGCTCAGACTCTTAAGTATGTTTTCATAATTAGCTGCTATTTAGTTAACGTAAATATCCAGCTTATTAAATATAGAGATGCAGCTCAGCTCCAACTGCTATTTGCATGAGGAGGAGCAGAGGAGCCGAGCTCTGGGAGCTGCAGGCAGGGCAGGGACCTTGTGATGGGTAACCCAGCGGGGCCCACTTGAGCTGGCAGCACTGGAAGGCAACTTTGCACCGAGCTCAGCTCTGCTCTCCAATGTTCAGTCTTCCTTGGACAAGGTGGGAGCTGGAGCCTGCACCGCAGCTTTGTCTGGTTCCTCTCAGGCAGAGATAATCCCCTCTACCTGGGCCAGCAGCTGATGTGCTTCCTCTTGCCTTCATTTGGCCACAAATCTGCCCAACCAGGCAACAATGCAGAGTTCACACTTTGCCTGCACCGGGCCCACAGCATGGGGACACTCAGCATTTAGCTGTTCCCAGCTCCTGAGCTCCCCCAGTACCTTTCACTGCTCCAGCCCGGGCACCCCCAGCTCAGCAATAGCAGCTGCTTTCAGGACAGGGGCCCTCAGAGCTGGGCGTGGGTGCAGGATGATCCCTCCAGTGGGTGCACCAGCCTGGGAGCAATAGGGTGACTGTAGTTGGATCCCCCATCCCCAGGCAGCACCTTGGTGGGTGCCCTGTGCTTGAGGTCAGAGTCCCACACTCTACTGCTCCAGGATGGGGTGGAAAAAACAGCTGAACCCTGCAGCAAGGACCTGCCCTGGAAACACCCTGTGTGTACTCAAGTGTGGGCTGGCTCTGTGGGACAGGGACTGAGGCAGGGTGTCTCTCCGCTGTGGGGCAGAGAAGCAACAGCCCTGGATGGCACCACAGAGGTTGTGGCTCTGTCCCTCTGCTCTCTGTCTCACAGCTCTTGTGGGGCTCTGGAGAAAGGACAAAATCCCCTGAAGCACTTGCAGGGCTCTGATGGGGAACAGTGCTCTGGTCCATGGGTGTAAGACGAGCCACCACCAGCATCCCAGCCCCATCCCAACACTGCCTAGGGGGGGGATTCACCTCAAATTCTGGGCTGAAACAGCCTGTAAGGATTAGAGCTTGTTTCTGCAGCTCACAGCTCTGGGGCAGGTTTCTTTTTGGGTTCCTAAATGCCACACTTCAGCGAGTTTATTGACCCACAGCCCAACAGAGGAAGGAGCCTGAATGAGCTCACAGCTCCTCTGCCGCCAACACGGGCATTTGATCTTGTTTAGGAGCTTTAGCAAACACAGTGCAAGGAGGAAAACCCCCCGAGCCCAGTGCCAGCAAGTGAATTCCCGCCAGAGCTGGTCTGATAGGAACACACAGGTCCATTTCCAAAGTGGATCCCATATTTCAGGACCAGAGGGAAGGGCTTGCAGCTTCAACAGGGGAGGGTTAGACTGGACATCAGGAGGAAAGTCTTCCTGGTCAGGCACTGGGATGGGCTGCCCAGGGTGGTGGTTGAGTCACCACCCCTGGATGTGTTGAAAAGTCACTTGGATGTAGTGTTGGGGGATCTGGTTTAGGAGTGAAGTTGCAGAGTGGGGTTGATGGTTGGACTCGATGATCTCAGTGGTCTTTTCCAACCTGAATGATTCTATATTTGCCCATCGCAGCGACCAGTTCTGCCCTCTGCACAACAACGGGGGTCGCAACAAGGAACAGCGACACCGCGGTGAGCCCCCGCTGCCGGCGCTATCCGGCAGATAAACAAGGAGAGGAGCAGGAGGAGGAGGAGGAGGAGGGTTTTATCTACCTGGGTAACTACTCGCCCAGCAGCGGGTTACAAATGCGCTCAGAAAATGCTGACCCAGGGCTGCTCCAGTGCCTCCTGTGCCGGATTGGCACATGATTTGCAGCACTGCGGGAGCTCTATCGCTGACCTCATTAGCAGAGCATTTCCTGGCTTGTTAGCATCATAT
Source organism: Phoeniculus purpureus (assembly GCA_028565055.1). Taxonomy (NCBI): domain Eukaryota; kingdom Metazoa; phylum Chordata; class Aves; order Bucerotiformes; family Phoeniculidae; genus Phoeniculus; species Phoeniculus purpureus. The sequence goes on along the minus strand of JAOXOE010000852.1, from coordinate 1,819,714 downwards.
TTGGATAATTTACAGCACCTTCGTTTTTATGGAATGTGCTCCTTGTAGAGTGTAATGGCAGCAATATATTTAACCTCTCCTGGTTAGGAATGCTGCTGCTGCTGCTGCTCAAGGCAGCCCGGAGATATAAAAGGGGTGGGGTTTTTTCATCCCTTCCCTGTCTCTTGAGTTTGTATTTATTTATTTTTTCCCCATGCAGTTCCTGGACACCCAGATAGAGGTGTAACCCGTGAAGTGTTCATCAAAGGCTCCGCGGCGCTGCGCCGGGGAAACGCTGCGCTTCAGGAGCCCTCCCAAGGTCAGACCCCTAAATCAGCGCAGTGTCATCTCCCCAGGGCCGTTACTCAGCTGCTGGAAGGAGAATCAGCGCTGCACCGGCAATCAGAAAGGACGGTGCTGCGGTGAGGGAAGTGCTGGGGTGGAGCAGGGCTCAGTTCCTGCCTCAGCCACAGCTCTTGGCCAACCTTGTGCCAGTCTCTTGGTGACGACGCGTCTCGATCTCAGAGCCAGGGAAGCTCCTTTTCTGCTCCCTGGGTCTGGAACGGACAGGAACCTCAGCACACTGGAGTAATGGCCTCACAGTAAGGGCAGGTGTGTGCTGGGGTGGGTCGGATGGACATGGCACTGCTTCCTGGATTGGGGTCTGGAGATGGGCTGGGACCACTGCACTTCTACTCCAGTCCAGATAAACTGCTCCTGCAGCAGCAGTTCCCAGGACAGGAGTTGTCAGGAGGGGCTGAGGACCAGCTCACTATGTAAGCCAAATCCCTTCAGCCACGATGGAGCATCCTGCCTGACCAGAGTGAAGCTCTGCACTGCAGCCAGCACCATATTGAGCCCCAAACCTCCAGGAACACAGGCAGGAGAAGAGCAGGTGCTCTGCAAAGACCCATAAGCAACTCTGAGCTGAACAGGGCAGGGGCTACTGGCCACTGCATCCCTGCCTGGTCCCCTTCAGGAGCAAAAAGCCCTGGGAATTCCAGTTGGAAGCACAGAAGCTGCCACCACTGGCTTCATGGCCCCCTCACAACAACCTCTGGGACATGGCTTCCCTCACTGACCAGCTGTGGTCACCGCCGACACCAGCCCACCCTTGGCGCTCAGGGCTCCCTGTGTAACCCACGGCAAAAGGCGTTTGCCTGTGGGCCCTGAGTCAGCCCAGCCCCACCAGAGGTGTCTGATCAGGGCAGACAAATCCCTGTTTTGCTCCTTGCACCCGGAGCCCAGGGTGGCGCAAGCAGAGGGAGATGTCTCCTGCTGATGGCTGCAGCCAAGCAGGATGAACCCCACCTGCGGAGGTACTGGCTCCCCACGTTGTAAAGCCGGGTGCAGTTGGGAGCCTGGTTCTCAGCTGGGTGCTGCTCCCCGGTGCCTACGAGGCAGGTTCTGGCATGAAATCCTGGGTGCTTTCCTGAGAGCCAGGGGAAACGCAGCACCCAAACCACTGGAACGCCCTCTGGGGCAGGAGCTAATGCCAGGTTGCTCTTGTGGCTCACCCATCACACCCCCAAGCTGGCAGCACTTGAAAGTGAGTGCCTGTGACTAACCAGTCCCTGCGCTGGATCAGACCTTGCTCTCTTCTGGCTTTGTCTGCAGATCCGAGGGGAGGGAGTGGGCTGAGACACCGAGTCAGCAAATGGGACGGGAAGCGGCTTCCCCTGGGGTGCTTCAGTCTGTGGAGCATGATGTGGGTTGGGGTTGTCCTACAACTTCTCTTCCTCTCAAGGAGGCTAATCCATCCTCCTAAACCACGGACTGCTTCAGCTTTGGGGAGACACCAGGTTAAGGCCGTTCCTGCTCTTCCTCTGCTGGCATCTGCATCACTTGTGCACACCCTGGGCAGAGGTTTGAGAGCCCACAGACCCACTGAGCAGAACGTTGCCTTCACTGAGGTGCTGCATCTCCTACAGCAGGCACCTGTCCCAGGGGGAAGAGGGTTGAGGACACACAAACTCATGCCATATGGTGACTGAAGAGACCTTGGCTCGTTTCAAGTGAATTTGGAGGAGATTCAGACCAGCTCAGCAGAGCTGAAAGGTCTCCAACACCAGCCTTTCTCCCCTGTTCCTTGGTTTTCATTAATTCCCCCGCACCCTTCAGGGCTGCATTTCCAAAGCGGTGTCTGTCATCAGTAAATGGGGGAACCGCTGGCTGGCTGGGCTCAGTGGCCACTTCTCTGCTCTGTCCGAGCCTCCTTGCTGCAGTCATTGAGCCCTTGTGAGAAGCTGCTGCTCTGAAGAGGGTGAAGGGAAAATTCAGCATCTTTTCCTCAGGAGCCTCCCAGCCCGGAACAGAAGCCATTCGCAAGGTTAAGCAGGGCCTGTGGCTCTCTCCATGGCCAAGTGCAGCCTCCATCTGCTCCCGCAGAGCCTGGCAGGAGCCCTTCCGTGGTTTTTCCTTTCCCTGAAGCCGCAGAATCTCTCCAGACACAGCCACCTCTCCATTATGGGATGAGACACCTGCCTTAGGTCAGCTGAGGCACATGGGGAGTGCTGCTGCCGCTGCGGGACTTGGGTCAGGGGTCCCTCAGAGAGGACCAAGTGCAAGGCAGGGTCTGAGTCCCTCCAGCACCCTTTGCTGCTCCCTGGCTGCATGTCCACCTGCTCTTCTCCAGGATGGATTTCAAAATCCAGGATCCCAGCTGGGGAGTGAACCCCAGGATCACGTGCTGGGACCCACAGAGTCTCCCATCTCCACCTGCTGCTTCCTGACACCTTGCACCAAGACACAGATCCCTTATAAGTGGATTTCAGTGAAACTGCCTCCTCCCACGGCTCTGTACCTGCAGCGTTTGCCAAACACCCCATTTTCATGCTGCTCAGGGCAGCGGCGACGCCTCGCAGTGATGAATTCCATGGGTTCCCTAACAGTCGCGTGGAAATACATCTTGGTGTGATGCTTTCCAGCCTGTCTGCACCCAGCGCAGCCCCGGTGCCGTGACAGCGGCTCCAGATTACTCAGCCTCTCCCTCCATTTCGATTTGCTCAGCCTGCTCTCTCCTCTCACTTAAGCCCACCCTGACATCATTCAGTCTCCAGCTGAAGAGCCAGTAAGATCAAAAAATGAGTTTCTGCTGCCAGAGGGGGAAATTCAGCTTCGGCTGCTCCTGCGGCTGCTCCCACATGGAGGAGCTACAGGGGGTCTGCAGGGAGGAGACATCTGAGCTGGATTCCCAGAACCGTGGCCAGTCACCCTCTCCAGTGCAGGAGCTCCTCTCCAATAGGAGAAAGCAGAGTGCAGGTGGTCTTGACATGAGAGAACCAGGAACCACCCATAGCCTGCAGTGACCTGCTGGGGCATGTGACGACGGGCAGACCCCAGGGACTGGGCATCATTACCCTTCCCATCAGCACCGCTGGGGGTTAAGAAGTGCCTCCACCCAGCCCTGGTAACGGTGCGAGCAGAGAACCAAGTGTTGACCCTAGTTACCAGCAGCACCCATTACCCCAGTGCACCCCTGGGGTGGGCACCACGATGGGCACCGGGGTGGGTCCCCAGTGGTGGCTCCCCGGCGCAGCCCCGCTCGCCGGCGGCGTTGCGGCAGCGCTAGGAACGCGCGGCAGCACCAGTGATGTCTCGGCGGCTTCTTGTTAGCTGCACTCTAAGCAGGAAAGTGACTGGCCCTGACAATATAATTTACATCGCTGTATAAAACTATCTGTGGAAGCCAAGCTAATTTGTGCCAGATTAGGCCATTTGTCTCAGCCACTGTCTAACGGCACCATCTATCAGAGGGCTGTTTTCAAATATCGCTTTTCAAGCGTGCCCTTGAGAGGCGGGAATTGATTGGGATCTTAGAAAGCAAAATTACAGCAATAACTTAAAAGAAACAATAATTACTGAATCATACCAGTGTCAGCACTCTGCAAAACACGAAATAGCCATCAAACCCCAATCCAATATATTCTGGAGCAAATTTATTGAATGGAAAAAGCAGTTGAGTGAGGCTTTTTTTCCTCTCCCCTCCCCTTCCCTTCGCCCCCTCTCCCCCTCTCCCTGTACATATGGTTATCTCGAAACCGCAAGTGAATGAGTCGATAATTCTTGTCATTGACTGCTCCATTTTCAGAGAGTCAAGGAAAGATCCATTAGCTACCTCCCGACTCGGTGTCTTTCCCCTTCCCCTCCAGTCATTTGCTAGTCTGCGCTCCTCGGGCAAACAAACAGATCTAACTAATCATCTGTTAAAGCGCCGCGGCCCCTAATAAATCTCCGCAGCTGAAATACTTTAATGGGTAATTAATTGATCCTGTTCCAGAGGAGTAATAAGATAATAAATTAGACAATATTTCACTCAGTTGTGTCAGGGTACTGCTAATGGTGCTGTAGGGCTAAGCCGAAGGATAATAAATTAGCCAGAAATTAACTGCTAAGAGCTTTCTGCAGAGAAATTGGCTGACAGGCTGGGCTCTGTGATTTAGGGCTCCGGCGCTCGCCATCCCCTCTATTTATTTTTTGGTGCTTGCAGACAGCAGCTCGGGGTGGGGGCTGGCAGTGCCAGGCTGGGGCGGTGGCACGAGGGTCTGGGTTGCAGCGGCCGGGAAGGGTCCCTGGGCAGGCAGAGCCGGCAGCGGGGCTGGCGAGTGGCAGATTTATTGCGATCTGGCTGCGCTGCGGGTAGGTGAAGTCTTTTTGTGCCGAGGGAAGAGCCTGCCTGTGAGGAGAGCTGCTGCCCACCCCACACGCATCTCGGGACATTGCCCACGGCACCGGTCACTTCTTCCGGGAACGCCTGGCAGAGGGCTGACACCGGGGTCCCGTCCTTGTGTGGTGGGACCCAGCACAAGAGTTCGGGGGGGTCCAGCCCCGGTGTGTGTGTGCAGCCCACACACACGGCAGGGCGGTCGCTGCGCGGCGATGGCTTCGATCGCGGCAGAAAGAGCCAGGCTGGGGCAGGGCAGGCGGCCACAGTGGGTTTGGGGGAACTGAAGGTCTGCTGCATCACCTTGGAGCAAGGATTGGCAGGGCTGGGCCATCCCATGGAGACAGAATAGCTGGCTTCAGAAAGCCAGAAACCCACTTGCTGTGTCAGAGACCCTGGATTTATTTCCTACCTGCGGCTCAGAGGGAGAGGGAAGCAGCCACCAGTCTGTGGTGGGGAACCGGCTTCAAGAGAGGAGCAAACGTTCAACGGTCTCCGCTCTGCAGAAGCAGCAGAGCTCTGTGACAAGTGGTCGAGGCTGTGAGTTACCCTTGGCCTGAGCCCAACCTGCCTTTGGAGCTAAAGCGACTGAAAACTGCTGAGTGCTGAGTGGGGCAGGATGCAGTGGGGCAGGGGCACCTCTGCCCTCACACCCTGCTCATGACCTGGGCTCTGCCAGGGCACCAGGGAGAAAGTGCCTGGGATGCACTGCAGAAGAGACGAGGCTCAGGAAGGGGACAGGCTGGTGGGATCTGTGGGACGCTGGAGATGCCCCAGTACCCTGCAGTGACCCCACAAGGGTGGTGAGGAGGAGCAGCTCAGCAGAACCACCCCGGCCAGGCAGCTCTCCTTGGGTTCGTCCTCTCCTTCTCCCCCTGTTCTCCTTCCTGCTGCCTTTGCTTCCCAAGAGGAGCTGAGGAGAGTGATAATCAGCCGGGGCACCGGGAGAGCTCGTGGACGAGATTAAAAGCAAATCAAAGAAGAAAAATTGTGGCATGGTTTATGTCTTCCTAATTAAAACCCCGCCAGTCTCCCTTCCCGCGCCCCCCCTTCCCCAGCTAATGTTACACTAACGAGCTGAGTTTAGTGGCATTTATGTAGATAAAAGTCCCGATGATTGATCTCAATGGCTTGTTAAAATTAGTTTCAGTCCACCATATTGATTTAATTCCATTGCTTGAAAGTGCTAATTAATAATGATAATAAAAGTGTCTGGGCTCATTATTATCAGGAGGCAGGTTGGGAATGGGATGAGGGGCACCGCAGCCTGTGCATCGCTGCTCCATCTGCAAAGGGCCTTTGAAGAGTGTGAGTGGGGTGGGAAGCAAATGAGGCAGGAGGGGAGGGCAGAGCAGCTGGGGTTTGCCTTTTGCCGGCGTCAGGGTGGTTTTGCAGCACAACAGGGACTTGGCAGCACCAAGGGACCCACAGATGTGGTGGGACACTCACTGGGCTGTCCTTGGGCTGGGCTGTCGGCTGCTCTAGCAGGTCCCAGCACCTCCATCCCACGGGCAGCAGCAGTGGGGAGCTCAGGGGGCCACCCTGGACATCTCGTGTCATCTCTAAGTTCTTCCCCACAGGGTTTTGGCCCTCAGGTGCCCAGTGCCCACCCTGCAGCCAGCCAGTGCCTGTTTCCAGACTGACCATGAACTGGGCTCCTGCTGGACCCCTTCATGTTTCCTACAACATTTTTCACTGTTTTCTGTTCTCCAGAGCCCCGTCCCCGCACCAAACCCCGCAGCGGCAGCACAGCCCTAATGAAGGGATCTGCTGAGGATGCCCTGACTGCAAAACGATGCTCCTGGTCTCCTGCAGGTACCTGCTGTCTGCAGCCTCTTTCCTGGGGAAATTAATTAGTGTAATTAATATATTTATGGAATCATTCAGAAGGCTGATTACAGGCAACCGTAGAGGAAACTCTGAGCAGTGACAGCCGCCTCTTCCCCGGGCTCAGCGCTGCAGTTCCTGCACTTTGTCTCAGCTCTGCTTTTGGCCAAGTCCTCAATACCATCAGCCTCATCCTCCATCATCCCCCTCGCTCCCTCCCAGACCTGAACAGAGCCAGCTCCTCTCCCAGTCCCCTTCCAGCTCCATCCAGGACTCCCTGGCTGGAGCCACCCTCACATTTAGCAGTGCTCAGAGCTGGCTGAACTCCACGGAGCCTTTGCTGAAGGTGCTGAGCAGGGTCAGCTGGGAGAGGGGAGACACAAGGGGCTCCCGTTTTCCTGCCTGGCTTTAAAGCCCCAAATCCAGCCCTGCAGCAACACCTGGTCACCCCTGAGCTGGTCCACAGGTGGCTGTTCTGTCCCCAGCCAGCCCCAGCATTGCTGCAGGATTGGTGCCTGCACTGGTGGCACTGCTGAGCACTGCAGCTGAGGAGCTGCCCTGGCACACAGAGGCCCATCTCTCCCCCCTCCCCGCCTCTGCCCCTCTTTCTCTCATTTCTTTCCCTTTTATTTTTAAAAACTCTGTGTGTCTTTCCCATCCATCATTTTCTCATTCCCTCTCTCCGAACACGCCGAGGCGGCTAATGGACTCTGCAGTAATTCAGTCCTCGACAGGGGCTGTAATTTCAATAAATAATTACGGGACTTGATTTCATCTCCCTCCTTCCTGAAATGTGACGGTACCAACCCATCACGTGAGGTGGGCACTGCACTGCCAAGGGGACCTCAGCCCTGGGGACGTCAGGGGACAGACCCCATCGTCTTCTGGGGTCACAGACTCTGCTCTTGGGCACCTTGGTCCCTGCTCTGAGCATCAGCTCTCAGGGTGTTCCAAGGATAGGGATTTTCTCTTGGAGTGTCCTGAGGATGGGGATTTTATCCCCCTGCCCTGGTGGGTGCCCTGGTGGGTTCCCAGGCGGGTTCCTACCTGTCCTCCTGCCCCTTTTCCCTGGTCCACAGGACCGTGGGTTGGCCCAGCCGGGCTGTGGAGCTGGATCCCACCAACTCTGTGACCAACCCAGCCAACCTGGCCACAGCAAAGACAAAGCCAAGGGCAGAGGAGGCAAATAACTCCCCCAGCCTGTGCAGCAGCGAGAGCATCGATAGCCATTTCCAGCGCCTTTGGTCCTGGCTGCAAACAAAGTGAAGGTCTCCGAGTTCTCCTATAACTGGTAATGATAACACAATTATCATGCAAAACAAAAATTAAGTTTAATGGTGCAAAGCCAGGGTGTTGTGTGGTGGTAATTCATATTAATTATGTTTGGATTAAAAGCTTATTTCTTTTGTTAGCATCTGCAAGTAGGAACTTAGCAGTAAAAAAAGCTGCATATAATTACTGCATCTTATGGAGGAGCAGTGTCGAACTTAATGGAGCATCCCCGCTCTCTCTGGGCGCCTGACGAGGGGTGATATTTCACATTTGATGAAATACAAAAGAAATAAATTACAGGTTTAATGATAGACACTGCCTGGGCTCCTAACGCCCTGCCTTTGGCTACTGAACATGCTCAGACTGGCTGGCTCCAGCAGGGCAGGCACTGCCCTTGGCCCGGCGATGCCCAGGGAACACGACCCACCCCGAAACTCTACCTGAGCTCCTGGGTTGTTCCTGCCTCTGCTTCTGCCTGTCAGGGGTAGGGTCTGGACAGCCCCAAGCAATGTCTGATAGCCACCGTGGCCAGTGTGCAGACCACTACCGACTGAGGTCACACCCGAGTGCCTCTGTGCCAGGGAGCAAAGTCAATGTCACTGTGACCCCCTGCAATGCCACCATCACCGTGACCCCCCGGCAAAGCCACTGTTACTATGACCCCCTGCAATGTCACCATCACCATGACCCCCTGCAATGCCACTGTCACTGTGACCCCCCTGCAATGCCACCATCACTGTCCCCTGTCCCCAAGCCCTTCCCGGGGCGCAGCGCAGGCACAGCTGAGGATCTGGTTTCAGTGGGGTTTTGGTTTTCAGTGGTCCCTGGGCTCGTTGCCCGGGCTGTGCTGAGCCACCCACAGTGGGACAGGTGGGGACAAGGTTAATCCCACTGTCAGCACCCTGGGAGTCTCTCTGCTCCTTATTAGTCCCGACCTGACGTGGGACCCCGCTGCCAGCTGCTATTCTGATACCCCTGTGCTGGAGACAGCCGAGCGGCCGGGGGATTCCTTGTAAGCACAAACTGGTGCCGGGCTGGTGTGGGGGTGCTGTGGGGGCTCCGGCTGTTACTGGCCAACGGGAAATGGCCCATTTTTAAAGCTTTATCTGGTTTTTGTCACCTGGAACAACCTCCAGCTCTGTCCCCAAGCTCCACGCTCTGCTGGCACAGCCCTGGGTCCTGCAGAGCTTGAAGGTGGAGTTCTGGAGGAGGCTCAGGGTTTGGGGGGTATTTCCAGCAGATGCTCAGGCTGGTGTTTTCCCTGTTTCCCAGTTACTCTGGGAGCTGGGAGCCCACTGCACCAGGGCTTTTGTTGAAGGGCTGACGTTGCATTGACACCATCGTCACTGTTATCTGGTTATTGATCTACAAATTAAAAATTCTATAGCTAGCCCTTAAGGTCTTGCTCCAACACACCCCAGTGACCTATAGCCATGGCCCCAGTCAGCTCCGGGGGTCAGGGGGCTGGGGGTGACCTGGGCGGTTAGTACCCCCTGACTACGTGCCAGGAGCTATTTGCAGTGGGACCCTGGGTGCCATGGGCTCTGCTCCTCACCTCCCCTGCCTTGGGATGACGTTTGGAGCAGGGCTGGTCTCTCCAGTGAGGGCTGTGCCATGGCCCTGGGTTGCAGCCAAAGACTGAAGCCTTCAGTCAAGCTGTCCCAGTGGGTGACCCCAGCTGGGACTGGGGAGCACTGGGCCAGATCCCACCCGTTCGTACAGTTGGAGGACAGACGAGTGGAGGTTTGTGCTGGCCTGAGGTGTCTGCCCACACACCACGTGCCAAGGGGCTCTGACAGGCAGCCACCCAGGAGCTCCCCACATACCATCAGTCTCCCCGATCCTGCCTTTATTAGGACGTCCCCAGCTGAGGAGAAAGCTGAGGTCTCCAGCTCCTGAAATAGAAGGCAGAACCCAAGTTGGGTCTTCTGAGCAGTGGGGGGACCCAGAGGTCACTGATGGCTGGCTCTGATCATCTCAGCCGCTGCAATAACAATCTCTCTGCATGTGTCACCTACTGCCCTGTCTGACAGGACTGAAGCAGCACCCCACTACCACAGGGACATGGGGGGTTCCCCAGGGAGGAGCTTCCTCCCTTTTCCTCCTCCCATCGCCTGTTTTACCTTCATTCACCATCTCTTCCCCATGAACAATACGGACTGAGGATACTGTGGTCCTGCTCTGCCCCACCAGAAGGAAGCCCGACAGTTCCTTGGACCCAGTGACTGACTGTCCTGGTGCCCTACAGGCTCCTGGGGAGCAGGACCCTGGAGCCCATGTGGAGCCCCAGGAGGGACAACCTGCCCTGGGCAGGACAGCACTGAGGGGTAACTGCCCCTCACTGGAGAGAAGAGCCTCTGTCCATCAGCCGCCTGGAGCAGCAGTGGGCAAGGGCACTGGGGAGGGGTCCAGCCTCCAGTGACTCCCTGAGCCCTCTCCCTGACAACCTGCGGCAGGAAGAGAAGCTGTGAGATCCACGTGTGAGTGTGCCTGTGTGCACCCCCCCAGCAGATCCCATAAAGCAGCACCACCCCTTTTCCCTTCTCTGTCGGCTCAGTGGATCTTTTTACTTTCTCCCTGGATTTTTCCCCCTCGTGGCAGCGATTGCATCATCTCCCCTTCCCTTCCCTTCCCTTCTCTTTCCTTCTCCGCCCCTGGAGCAGCGCAGATGAAGATAAAGTGATAGTGCTGTGTCAAAGAGAGCTTTACTGCCACACTTGGGATCGGAGAGGAGAGGTTAATTCATCATCGCTGGGGAGAACTGACAGCAGAGAGATCTACAACCGAAGGGGGATTTAGCGCGGGGCCAAGAAACTTCACACTATTTTTACCATCTGTCACACGCTCTAATAAAGCAGGACAAAATATGAAGAAAGGAAAAATGAACTATCAAACACTGATGTAATGCAGCCCATAAATCTAATTTAATTACTTTGCATGGAGACAGGTCCTCGAGTCCGTGTGAATATACTGGATTTTCTTGGCAACTTAACAACTAAGTGTTTTAATAACATCCCGCTGTAATTTATTCTGCTCCCAACACAAAACCCTCCTTTGTGAGCTGCTTTCGCTGGGTTTTTTCTTCCCCTCCTTTTTTTTTTTTTTTGGTGAGAACTGTTAATTTTTCCTGCTAATGTCAAAACTGGCATCAATTCACCAGTGAACTTGAAGGCTGACTGCGAAGAGAGGCGGAGGTTAGCGACCGCCTTTTCATTGTTCGCGGCTTGCGTGAGCGCCCGTGTGCTCTGCGCTCGCACCAGGGGCTGTGACTGCACCGGGGGCTGCGGTTGCTGGAGGGGCTGCGCTCGCACGGGGAGCTGTGATTGCAGGAGGAGCTGTGACTGTACCAGGGGCTGCACTTGCACGAGGGGCTGCACTTGCACAGCGGGCTGAGCACAAGAGGGGCTGAGCACAAGAGGGGCTGGGGACATGAGGGGCTGAGCACAAGAGGGGCTGAGCACAAGAGGAGCTGGGCACAAGAAGGGCTGAGCACAAGAGGGGCTGAGCACAAGAGGGGCTGGGCACAAGAGGGGCTGAGCACAAGAGGGGCTGAGCACAAGAGGGGCTGAGCACAAGAGGGGCTGAGCACAAGAGGGGCTGGGGACATGAGGGGCTGAGCACAAGAGGGGCTGAGCACACGGAGGGCTGCACTTGCCACTGAAATCATTTGCCCTGCTGATGACTGGACAGAGGAGAGTCACCTGGGCGATTAGATTTTCATATCCTTTCATATGAGAGGGTCAAAGGTGGGTGCTGGCCAGAAGCCCAAAAAGCAGAGGGATGAGAAAAGCCAACGAAGGTGCCTGTTTGGGTGAAAGGCAGAGGAGGAGGATGAAGGGCTGGGCAGGGACCTTCGGGCAGCAGGGAGCAAAGAAGTAAATTGAAGCCAGCAGAACTCTGATTCAGTCCTGCTGCTGCAACTCCAGACGCAGTGCCAGAGATTATTGCTGATAACAAAGGCTCCCGGTGATGGGCTGCACCCCCCACCCTGTGCTGGGACACTCTTTCCAGGCTCTGTTCTGAGCCATTAGAGATGACATCTTGAGTTTGGGTGCCTCTGTGTTTAGGAAGAAGCATTTAAATCTGATTTTAATCAAAACTGGCAATTCTGACACTTGCCTCTGCTCTGTAACGCAGGAGCTGTGATGCCACCGAGCGGGGGGCAGTGGGTGCTCCCCTCTCCCCAGCCTCTGTGACCTCATGCAGGAGGGAGGGAGGGAGCAGGTAATTAATTTGTTAGATCATCAGTGATTCATGTACAATAAAACCATCAGTCCCTGCACAAAGCTCCCCGGGAGAGGAAAAACAATAATGTAGAAGAAGGAAAAGCAGCAGGAGAAGACAATTCTCGTGCCCAAGGAGCTGCAGAACCTGCACTGAGGGTGGAAGAGCAGGAGGGATGTACAGAGCTCGGGCAGCTCCCTCCACACTGGGACCGAGTCCCCAGCTGAACCGTAGGTGCTGCCCCAGCACAGCAGCATCCTCTGGGCTGTGGGATTGTCCCAGTAGACCAGTCCAGCACTGGTAGAGGCTTGGGGAAGTCAGTCACTCCTGCCCCGAGGTCTCGCTGCTGCCTGCGTGAAGTTTATTTAACTCTTTAAAGCTCTGGGGGCTGCCCAGACCTGGGGCCTGGGGTCTGTAAAGGGCAGAGCCGTGTGCTCGAACCCCATGTGCCACCCTCCAGGCATCTTCTTTCCCATCCCACTGCTAAATGGCCCCTTAGAGAGGGGAAATCGTGGAGCAAAGACAAAGTAGAGAGATTTTTTTAAGGTGCAACTTCTTCTCTCCACTTCAGCAGGGGGAGGCAGAAGCAAGGTGATGCCTCACATCCTCCAGGGATTTGCAGTGGGGTCTCTTCAGGGTGCTGGTGGCTGCGTCAGCCCCATGTGGAGCACTGTGATTTCATGGGCAGAGCAGTTACTCAGAGCTGCTGTGTCACACAGTCACACGTCAGATGATTTATGGGACCCAGCATGCTGACCTGCCCTTCCTGGCTGTAACGCAGCACAGGAGCCTCAGCATGATCCCAGCTGCCATCCCTGTGCTCCCAGGGGATGTGGCCATGGCCACTGTCCCCCGTGCCCATCCCTGGGGAGCCATGGCCACGGCAGGCCCAGCCCCGGGCTCACACTCACAGGCAGGAGCTGAGCACTAGGGTGCTGGATTTTGCAGGGTTGGGACTTTGCCCTGACTTTGGGCAAAACTCCGTGTGAGAGGCAGTCCCAGCATGGATCTTGTGGGGTCTGGCACAGTGCTGGAGTGGGTGCAGACCCCTCCAGGGTGATCATAGGATCATAGGATCATAGGATGTTAGGGGTTGGAAGGGACCCAAGAGATCATCGAGTCCAACCCCCCTG
>JAOXOE010000852.1:1744828-1791877 GCA_028565055.1 Phoeniculus purpureus | reverse complement strand
GGTGGGATGGGATGGGATGAAGTGGGTGGGATGGGATGGGATGGGATGAGATGAGGTGGGGTGGGATGGGATGGGATGAAGTGGGTGGGATGGTCTCCTGAGCTTCCTTCATCCCCGCAGCAGAGCTCGTCTTTTGCACCGTGGGTTTGCTGCAGCGGGGAGCAGAGGCTGGACAGGGATTCATGGCCGTAACTGCTATTTTCAGGTTCCTATTTCATGTCCAAACCTCACTCCTCCCCAGCACAAACCCACTGCGAACAGCGGAGCCATTCTGCAGCGCCACAGCCCTTGTATTTATATGGCAATTCCGCATCCCCCGGCCCCTGAGCCTCGAGGTTTCAGATATTAAAACAAAACAAACCAGTTGGGTTTCTTTTCATGTACTTCAGGATTTAAGGTGTCATCCAGCAAGCTGCCAGGCTCTTAGGGTTTCCTTTGCCACACAAAAGCCAAGATCCCCCTATGACCCTGGCTCCTGCTGGGGTTTTTCAGAGCAAAACCCAAACTTGCAGGATTTGCCCAGATTTTGCAGGCACAGCAGCAGCCTCTCTGCTCCAGATCAGGCCTGCACCTCACAAAGATAAACCCCCCAACCAGCCCTCTATTTTGGAGGTGAGGCAGAAGATGTCAATTAACGGGCCACATTCACAAGGAAAACTTCACTATCAGGTCTTCTCCCCCACAGAGCGGAGATACAGCCCTGTGTTGGAAAGACAGAGCTGTCAGAAAGCCCCAACCCCAGACCCCATCAGTCCCACAGAGGGAGGAGATATAGATAGAGCTGCTGTCACTTTGATGAATTAGATCATTCGTTAATTAGGATGCATTGATTTAAGGGTTGTCCAGCCCCCCAGAGCTCTTTGCCACCCTTTCCCTTACCCAGTACAGCCCAGGCTGCTGGCAGCACATCTGCCTCCCCCTTCCCATGTTTCCTTCAAAGTTCATCTTTCCACCTTCACAGCAAAAAGAAACCTGGGAACAGCTGTGGCTTCAGCCAGTCTGTGGTGGAGAATGGCTGAAGAGCTGGCGAAGCCACCAGCACCCACTTCACCCACGGCGTGAGTTACATTGGTCTGCTCCCAGAGCCTTGGTGGGGACACTGGAGCAGGTTGTAGGATGCAGGGTGCCATCAATGGCTGGGCTCCATGAGCTCCAGGAACAAGTAACCCAGCAAAGGTTGATACCTGGGACAATAGGTCAGGGAAGGCTTCTCCAGGGTGAGTCAAGATTGGGTCTCCACAGAGATCTAGCACAGACCTGTAGGATTTTTCCAGGGTGGCCCCACATCACATTCCTGGCCTGGGCTGTCCCAGGGGCTGCTGCAGAGCTCAGGGTGTAGTTTCCCCACCCCTATCCTGCCTGGGCAGCAGCAAGAGAAAACCATGGGGTTTCTGGTTTAGCCAGGGAAGATCTAGCCCTGCTGGGAACCCCTTGGCCTTCACCAACTGGTGTCCCCATGATTCTTGTAGCCAAGGCTTTGGGAATGGCTCTGTGGGATCTGCGTCAGTGGCTGCCCCATCCCGCTCTCCCCGCAGCCTTCCAGGCTTTGCAGCTTTCCCCGGCGCCTCTTGTCGTCACTTGAGCACCAGCGAGTCCGAGGGACGGAGGGGGAGAAAAAGTGCTGTGCTGTGTGGATTATTGTGTGTTTGTCATCTGGAATGGTGTAAGCTGTAGGTACAGCATCTCCCAGCGGTGATTTATGGCCCCTGTCAGGCAGCACCAGCGCTTTGTCTGCTCTAGCGTGGAGGATGAATGCGGGGCTGTCAGCCTGGGCAGGGCAGTCTTTCTCTCGCTCTGCTCCGCACACTCGCTCCCCATTTCACGCCGCTGAACATAAACAATCTTTTGTAAACCTGACAGTCACACTTGCTTCTTTGGAAACAGAACGCAGGGATCTATGACTCGCCTTTCATTACCCCATTTCCTGGGCTGTGCAGAAAGCTCTGCAGGAAGATGGGGAAGAGGAGACCCCCAGCACCAGAGGGATCATCCCCCCCCGCCAAAGCTAATGGGATGCACAGCCAGGACTGGTACATGTGGTGTACCCGTGTCCTGCACTGGGATCCTCACCCTGATTCCCCTGGGGCACACACAGCTGCCCTGCACAGACAGAGCCAGCAGCTCTCCTGGAGTTCTTCTCATCCCCTGCCTCTGATGTCGCTGCACATCTGCATCCCTTGAGCACAAATCCAACAGTGGTGGGGCAGCAGGATGGCAGCAGCAAGGGGCTCTCAGGTGCCCCACAGAGGTAACAGCAGGGCTCAGGACACCAAACCCACTTCTGCTGCTGCTAACAGCTTCTGCAGTAACCCCAGGTGTGCAATGCACCCCAAATCCCCGCTCAGACTGAGCTGCTCCCACGGCTGCAAGAGGGAGCCGAGGAGTCAAGCTGCGAAATGGGTAGGAAGGCAAGGGCAGAGCAGCAAAGCCCGTGTCGAAGCAGCAGGGAACAGGCTCCTGTCTCCACCAAACTCCAGGGAGAAGCAGCAGGGAGAGCCAGGCCCTGCGACTGGTGTGAGCTGCTCTTAACCAGCACGGGTTTGAGATACTGAAGAGTGCTCAGAGCAGGGATGAACGGCCTGTCCTGTGCGAAGGGCTGAAGGGGCACCTACACCCACACCCATCCTGCGCAGGACAGGACCCTGCTGAGCTGCAGCCATGGGCATGGAGCACCGTGACTGTAAAACCTGCCAAGGAGCAGTCAGTGCTGCAGATCCTGCAGATGTTGTAAAGGGTGTGAGGAGCAGGTTCCATCTGGGTCCTGCTGAGATTTACTGCTCCAGCTCTAACCCCCACCCAGAGGGCAAACAGTCCCTTTGTCCAAGGGGACACCGAGGTGCTCACTGTACAGGGCACACAGAGGGGACAGACTCTTCTGGGCCACTGCTTGAGGCTGCATCTGAATGCAGGAGATGAAGCCCAGAGTCCCCTGTCAAAGTTGTCCTCAGGTCCTCTCCCACAGCCGGAGGCAGCTCTTTCTGTCATGTTGCTGGAAACTGAAGGAAGCAGAACATGTGACGGTGTTTGGGCTGCCCAGCACAGCACAGAGGAGCGAACAGGAAAGCAGAGACACGGCAGGAGCTGCTCGGGGTAGGAACCTCTAGTTCCAGCCTTCCCAACATTATGAATCATCTGAAGCCACTGGCTCCTCTTGAGGGTGGGAGGAAGCTGGGATAAAAAGCAGAGAGAGAAGCCACTGCCCCCTCATGTCCTCTGAGCTCCTGCTGCTTCTTATTCTCATAGAAGCTGGGTGGTCATTCCCAGCCCTGGGTGCCCCATGGCCCCAGCACTTGCAGGTGCCTCTAGCCCCACTATGAGCCCAGTGCCCTGCCGTGTCCTACAGGAGCAGCTGTGGCTGGAGACAGCTCTGCTCCTTCTGCTCTGTCCTTGCAAACCCTGCCCTGTGACTTTGAGACGAGGGACGGCGGGAGGAGGGAAGTATTTTGCAAAGAGTTTGCTGTGTTCTTTTCCAGATGGTTTCCTTTGGACGCCCCTCTGTGTCAGCCCGAGTGCTGAGTCTGGACCATCTGCGGAGGAGGAGCCCTGGCCGTGGGGATGTGAAGGAGCTGCTGGAAGGGCACAGCCGGCGGAATCTTGCTGCCCTCACCGTGGCTCCTCCTGGGGGAACAGGCACAGTTTGTCCTGGGTCCCCATTCCCCCTCCTGCACCCTCTGCTCTGCTCAGCTCCACAGCTCCTGGAGGACGTAACGACGTCTCAAGGACACCCAGGGCTCAGGGAAACCCTTGGAGAAAACTCCTATCACCCTGAAGAAGCAAAGGAGCTGGCAGCTCACAAGGCAACTATTTTGGTGGCACCAGCCCCAGTAATTTGTGCCTGTGAGCACAACCCAAGAGGTGTTTTGGCTGCAGCGCTGCCGCCCTGCTCTCAGCAGAGGCTGGGATGGCCGGCACTGGCCGCGCTGGGGCCACAGAAAATGTGAGTAACCAGTTCACGGGATCAGAGACAGGAAAGGGAACTTTCCTGGCAGGTTGCTGCTGAAATCTGCCGGTTCGAGGTGACTCGATGTTGCCACGACCTCATGGAGAGTCTCTTGTGTTTGGATTCACCAAGTGCTTCCTGCAGGAGGGACCAAATCGGCCGGCAGGTCCCGGCCAAGAGTGACACCGAATCGCTCCCTCAGGGGGCAGAAGAATAGCAGCAACAGATGATATAAAAAAAGAAGGGGAAAAAGGCTGATGAAGCCTGAGTGATGCTCTGAGTGGTGCCTGGGCCCTGCTTCAGGAGCCAGAGAGACACAAGCACAGGGTCATCAGTGCAGTTGCCCCTCCCCACACAAACCCCAGTGCTGGGTCGTACCCTGCTACAAAGCCCAGGAGCCACTTTATTGCTGCTGGGATTCTCCTTCTGCAGATTCCTCCCTCAAAGCCCCATCATATTCCTCAGCAATGGTCTCCCAACCCTCCCTTAGGCTTTTGGGGTGCTGTGCTGCACTGCAGTTCACCTGCAGCTCCTATCACTGTGCTCTCCAGTCCCCCTCCAACAACCTGCCACTGAATCCCAGACCAAAAGCAGGGGTCTGATGGAACGCGAGCTCTCTGCAGAGAAATGAGGACGAGGTGAGGCGGTCGCAGCGCGGTGCCTGAGACCACAGTTCAGTCATCCCGTTGTCTGATGGTTTTTCACAACAACCTAACTGGTTGCCGTGTGGCAACTTCTGGAAAATAAAAAGGGGACAGCTGATCCTCCTGGCAATAAGTGGGGCTGGGAATGGGGATCCCAGGCTCCATCCAACACCACCAGAGCTTTCCCGATGCTTTGCAGAAATCTTGGAAGAAATATACACACTGGGGGAAGAGACAGAGCAAACGGATTCATCCTTCCTACACTCTTGGAGCAGCTCCCTCCTTCCCAGAAACCGGAGAGAATCCAGGCAGGGATTTGGCAAAGCCAAGAGAAGGGATTTTCCTTGAAATAAATCTGCTGATTTACTGCCTCTGCACACAGAGCCATGGACACACAGACCCATGGACCCACAGACCCATGGACACACAGACCCATGGACCCACAGACCCATGGACACACAGACCCATGGACCCACAGACCCCACAGACACACAGACCCATGGAACCATGGACCCACAGACAGATACGAGTCCCTCGGCCAGGCACCAGGCTCAAGGTTCAGCTTACTGGGTGCAAACACTGGACCAGAACCCAGAGCCCAGCATGACCAGACAGACCAAGGCTACTGGCCCTACTTGAAAACAGGGACCAGACCCCCAGGGGTAAATCCTCCTGCCCAAGGTCATACAGGAAGGAGAGGGATGTGCACCCGCAGAACTGCCTCTGCCAGCCCTCAGCTCCTTGTTTCCTCTGCCATTGAGTTTGTCCTCTGAATTTTCGCTGAGAACAGCCCAGCCCTCACCTGAACTGGGAGGACTGGCTGCAGCTGGGGCTGCACACACGGCACCGCATCCCCACCGGGGCTTTGTCACACGGGCAGGACTCTGCTGCCACTGCAAAATACCCTGCAGCATCCTGCAGCTCCAAGGGGACCAAAGACTCAGACACGTCCTACCAGGGAGGGATGGATCACCCCACTCTGTGTCTCTTTCTGACAGGGAATTTCCTCTCCTGCTGTTCCCAGGGGCTGCATCTCTTACTCTCCCTTCGACTGAGGTTTCATCCTATTTCCCTGTGCTGGAGACTCCCTCTTAGGCTGGGTATTGGTTCCTGATTCCAACGGGGGAACAATCCCATTCCCCAGGAGGAACACTCCCATTCCCACATGGGAACACTCCCATTCCCCAGGGGGAACACTCCCATTCCCATATGGGAACACTCCCATTCCCATATGGGAACACTCCCATTCCCAGGGGCAGAAGAGCCGGCTTTTCCCTGTGGCTGCACTCGCTGCACACACGAATGATGGGTCTTTCCGCACCTGTGAAAGAAACATTATCCCCAGCCTTCAAGGATGAAGCATCTTATATTTGGTTGGACTAAATAATGATTCTTCCTCTCTTTCATATCGGGATTTAAGAGCACCCTGGAGCTACAAAGTTTATTAGAACCCATAAGAAGAACTGTACCATAAACGGGACAACCGCGGCCATAAACCCGCACCTTGAAGTTGTAACAAATCCTGGGATGGTGAAGTAGGACACAGTCTTGTCTCAGTCAGCAGAAAGGAAAGAAAAAAAGAGGAAAGAAAAGGAAGAAATGCAAACTTAAGCAGAAAAGAGGCCTGGAAATATAGAGGAGAAGAAAGGGAAAAATAATAATGCTAAGGACGAGCTGCTTGCAGAGCCCTCTCAGCAGGAGCCCTGGGACAGGCGCCCACACGATAAAATGCAGCTCAGATTAATGGGGAGAGAGAGGAAGGGGAGCCTGAAGGAGGAGAGGGAAGACAAGGTGAAAGGAAGGAGGTGCAGGGGGGATTTATGAGACGCTGATGCAGGGAGGGTCACTCACGTGGCTGGGCTGGTGAGCGCTGGGAGCATCCCTGGTGTGGGACCAGCATCAGCACCAGGGACAAAGAGCTGCTGGCGATAAACCAGAGCTTTGGGACAGGGTGGGAGATGCCTCAGAGCGACACCTGTCATGGGGGGAGAGGTGACAGGGCTCAGAGACCTCCCTTGTGTGGGCAGCTCTCTTGCTGCCACCTGCCTCTGCTGGGTTTCCTCTCTCTAACTTTCCTGCTTTATTTTCTTGTCCCTGTTCCAGTGTTTCCTGCTGCTGGTAGCCAGAACCTTTTCAGCATCTCAGCCTCCAGGCTCTCTCCATCTCCACCCCTCATCCACTCCAAGAGGGGGGCCCAACCCTTTGGGTTTGTACACTCCCCCCCTTTCCGCAAGTCCCCGTGTGGAGATGCCAGAGGACGTCCGGGATTCTGGGCGATCCAGACGGCTGGGAGGCTGCGGGAGCCAGAGAGAACCCTGGCCCTGCCCTGCAGCCCTCACTCTTTTGTCACATCCAGTTATTTCTGCTGCTGCTGTTGAACAGCTGAAATGACAGAGGGCTGTTGTGGGGTTTTTTAAAGTAATTGAGTTTTATTTTGGAGAGGAGGAAACAGAGAGCTAAGTGGGAAAAGGAGGGCGATAGGAACAAACCCCACATCGTTTTATGTGGGATCCACAGTTAATTCTTAATTAGACCTGACAGATGCTTCTCCCATAATCCTATTCCCAACATGTTCTGTTTGCTTTGTTTGGCGCTGCATGATACATGGTGGCATCCGAATGACCTTTCGCAACTCCTCCTGGAAGTGTTATTGGCACTCCCATGATTTATTGCATGTTCCACTTGATTACGGGGCCATTCGTCAACGGTTTTTTCCCTGCTCTCCATAAACCTGTCTCCTGTGTCACAGCCATCCGCCAGCACCAACGTTCAAACAAATACAGCGGGGGGCTCCCAGGCAGCCGCTCACTGGGACTCCGGGCTTCCGCACGGATCGGCCCCGGGCTCGGCCGGCAGGACGGGGCGGTGCGGAGCCGGGCTCAGCGGTGCCAAGCTGACTGGAGGCGGCTCCCGGCGCTTGAGCCCTGCCAGCTGCTCAACTGGTGGTTTGGTACCTCTTACGGGAACGGGGGGGATCAGGTCTGGAACTAACCACCAAAAGGATGATCCTGACAATGAGAGCCTGGGCTCTCTCCCGGCACTGCCGCTGCGGGCGAGTGGAGCAGGACGAGGGACAGGGCTGCAGGCGAAGGGCACAGCCGGACACATGCAACGGGCACCACGAGGGAGGTGCAAAGCAGACACTGCCCCACTCTCTAAGTCTCCTCCAGTATCAGGGAGGGGGTGACACCAGCCTGGCCAAAATCCTGAGGACAAGGTGCGGTTATTGAAAGCCCTGAGAAGGAGCCGCTTCCCTTGGGCTCTGGAGATGGAAGCACCCGGAACCACCAGCCTGATTTCAAAAGCTGAGACTAGATGATCTTTTGAGGTCCCTTCCAATCCGTAATGATTCCATGATTCTATGAACTGGATGGAGCAGCTGTCACAGTGGCCTGGAGCATCTGCACTGCACTCGAGGCAGCTTTTCCAGTGTAAATCAGCGCTGTGCTGCAGCAGAGGACGGGCATTGTTTCACTGCTGTGACAGCGATGCAGGACACATAAATAAAGTTTTATTAAGTGTGCAGTGCCCTGTGAAACCAGAGAGGCTGAGGATGCTGCTGCAGAGCCGCTGCAGGAGCTTTTCCTGAATGGAAGACACTGGGACGGGATGGGATGGGATGGGATGGGATGGGATGGGAAACTCGCTGAGTGAGGAGCGGGCGGCTGGGTCCTGTTCCAATCCCAGCTCCGATCGGCACATAATGTATGGCTTAATTTCCTCTCAAATTAGACACTTGATAAAAAAAGTTATTCTATCTGTCAAGCTGCCAGTGCTTTTTATGAGCGTGATAAACCCAGAGCTGGGGCTTTACAAACCTTGATAGGATGTTTCAGTACCTGGAAAACAATTTTATTGCAGCCTGGCCTACTAACAAATTGCAAATACTGATTAAGCCATAAAGTTACAACAACATTAAAAAATAATGAGAGGTTATTGCACGGGGGGAAGGCTCTGAAACTGCAGAGGCAGCCGCCAGATTTCCATTGTGTGCTGGAACAGACCGACCTGCAGAGTGCACTACTCCAGCTGCTCCCTGAGGAAGGAGCTGCGTGAAGCAGGGCTGGGTGCAGGGCAGAGGATGGGTGAAGGAGAAACAGGCACTTCCTCCCTTCTGCAGCTGAGCAGGGCCCCTGTGACAGATGCTGGTACCTGCACTCTGCCTTTTTCCAACCCAGGAGATTGGAAGTTGGAGCTTTGCACAGAGGCACCTCTGCAGGCCCTGCCAGAACAGAGATCTGGATTCTGCTTCCTACAAACATGGGGTGAGCAGGGACCCCCTGGATAGCTGACCTGCTCCGATCTGCACAGTGGTTGGGGCTGCAGAGGCCCAGGAGAGCAGCCCTGGGTGGCTGTACCCACAGGTACGAGCACCCCAACACTCATCTCCACCCAAACCAGCTTTGAGCAGCAGTTGAGTGCCTCAGTATTGGAAGATCTGGGTCCTACACCAACTTGTGCCTCAGTTTCCCAGCTGTAACATGAACATCACAGCAGCACCTCATGGTCAGGGCAGCGCAAGGACAGGCAGAGGCTGAGCCAAGGGTCTGTCCAGACCCAGACCTGTGCTGGCAGGTGAAAGGAGGCTCTGACTTCCCCAGCCAGAACTGAAACGTTGAGGCACCTAATTGCTCAGAGTGCCTGAGAGCCAGAGCTGCTCACCAGCACTGTGGTAGAGGGGAAAGAGATTCAGACCCTCCCCAGCACATCCTGCGACCCCCCCCACTGCCCAGCTCCGCAAACACAAGCCTGTCTGAACTGGGCTGCAGTAGCGGCTGTTGGGACAGACTGGGCTGCCAAAAACTCCCCAGGAGCCAGAGGGAAATTCCTCCTGGGAAGATGAGCTGGTGCTCAGGCCCTGTGTGGGGCTGTGGGGCTCAGCAGGCAAAGCACAGACTGTGCTTCACTGGGGCTATCAAAGGCCACCAGCCCTCTGGCAGATGCACAGATAAGATGAGGAGCCTCCCCTGGGCTCTGGCAGCTCTAGGGATCCTCCTCTAGACCTTCACTGCGGATTAAATCACATGGATTTAATTTTGATCTCTGATTAACGATCAGAAACAACACTGTGAGATCCTGCGCGGACGAGACAGCACGAGGACGACACTGGTCACCTCACAAGGAGCAGTAATGGGGTACAAATGCAGCGGCACCAACAACCCACGGGGAATTCCAGCTAACGTTCATCCTTCTCCTTCCCACCATCTGCTGAGCTGTGTGCACTCACAGGTGCTGTGGAGGTCCCTCAGTCCTGAGGCAGCTCATGGGGAGGACTTCACACCTGGCAGACTCGCTGCTGCTGCCCTGGAGTGGCCCCAGGGCCCCTGGGACCTTCTCCTCACTTTCTGCTCCTCAAACTTGGGAACCCTCCCAGTGAGGTGGTGCCTAATCACTGCATTGCTGCATGGCTGAGCTAACGATGCTGCAATTACAGACGGTTAAGGTACTGCCAATAAGTTGGGGTTGTGAAGCTGATTACAAACCATTTGCCCTTGAGCAGGAAGGTTCTGAGGCTGCACTGTCCCTCCAGCAGCACTTCTGCAGGGCTGAGTGGCAGCAGAAAGCCCAGACCTGCCTGGGGAGCTGCATGTCCTGGGTGCAGTGTAGAGATGCTCACACAGACCCCGCTGCAGCCTCAGATGGTGTCTGAGCTAATCAGGGCTGTTTGTTAACAGGGCTCATTAGCTACAGCCAGGCCCTGCACAGCTGCAGCTCTTTCGGTGCTGGTGACCACATCCCTGCCAGCCTCTGTGCCCCCACATGTCCCTTCTGAGGAGCACAAAAGCTGCCAGAGCAACCCCCTGCGAGCCAGGGAAGGTCCTTCGCTGGCCAATCCCAGCCTTGACCACTGCGACCCCGGTGCTCGAGATCAAACACTTTGGAACCTCCAAGCTGTCCGGGAGCACCGTGCATCTCCCCATCCCCAAGGAGTGACAGTGGCTGGCACCCTACGGAAATTGGGGCTGCGCAGGAGCCTGATCCCCAGGCGCTTTCTCACGCACACAGCCAGCCAGCGTTTTGCTAGATTGAGGGAAGGAGGCAGCACACATTTGTCTGCGGAGGCTTTGCACCTTCGGCAATTATGTCTGGAGTCTGGAAAACAACAGCATCAGGGTTGCAGCAGGGAGGGAAAAAAATTCTATCATGTCAGAATAATGAGATCTGTGATTTCAGCACTTACTGGGTCAGAGACACACAGAGTGCTCTCGGTAACGCTTCCCTCTGACATTCAGGGAAATTGCATTTATGCAGAGGATGCGAGGCACTGGAGCACGGTGCTGGGCCAGCCCTGGGCAGGGGATGCTCTGCCCTGGCTCCACCTCCCCTGAGGCTCAGGGGTCTCTGCATTCCCAGGGGTGTGAGCTGGGGAACACAAGGCAGCGCAGCCCTCCAATCTTTAGGGGGGTCTTGGATGAGTTTCAGATGTAAACACTTGTCAGTGATGGGAGGCGACGGATTATCCCATCATCTCCCAGGGGTTCAGGTTTAATCCTGCTGCAAGCCAGGTGGGACACACAGGGCAGAACGAGGGGGTGGAAGGAGCGGCGTCGCCCCAGGCACAGACCCACCACCAGCCCCAGCCAAGCAGCATGTGGGGGGGACATGGCGATGGACCCAGCACCTCATCCCCTCCAAGTCAGGGGGTCTGTGTGAGTTGAGCTTGGCCAAACACGCAGTGAGGTGGGGCAGATCATCCCAGGGCTGGTTTCTCAAAGAGACCAAACACCCAGAAAACGCTCCGTCGGCAGTTCTGCAGTTTCAGAGCAGCAACTTAAAACCAGAGGAATTCCTCTCCCTCCCTCTCCCTTTTGAAACCCAGAGGAACAAAACTCAAAACATTTTTCTTTACCAATTAAACCCCTGGTGCCTCCCCCCAGACCAGCTTGTTCTGTCGGACAGTGACCTAGTTGCTGATGAAAAGCACCAGCAGAGCCCCAAGGGAGCCCTGCCCCGGGCTCTGACACCGGCCGAGGTTCCCAGCTCCCCGACCGCTCGCGCAGCCGCCGGTGCCGGCCAAAAAGTCAGTCAGGAGATCCTTCTCCAAAGCCCGAACGTCATTTGCTAGCCACGATCCCAGCTCTCCGACGCGATGAAGCCTTGGCCTGGGAGCTGCAGGATAATTAGCAGTGGCACCGGCTTTTCGCTCCTCACTGCTTCTCCTTCGTCTTCTCATCGCCCGGGGGGTTTATTACCGCGTTTGCTCTTCGTGCGGAGGAAGAAAACCATGTCTAGATTAAAAAGGTCTTGTTTTCCAGCTGTTTGAGATAGACTCGACCACAGGCCTGTGCCAGCAGCTGCGATCAAACCTCCCACTGTGGGAGAGGCAGCTCCAGCTCAAGGCCAGGGCTGAGTTTCGCCGGCAGCTCCTACATTCACAGTTTGCCTTCAGGGTTTTCATTACCGGCCACAGAGCTTTCGCAGGCAGCGTCTGGAGTTTGTCTTGGACCTGAGCTGCAAAAGCACGGGGCAGACCAACAGCTCTGGACAGGTCCTGCGAGAAACATGGTGAAAGGAGGAGGAGGAGGCGGCGGCTGCGGCACTGGGGCTCCCCCTCATCCCAGGGATCTCCAGATGGGAGGGCGAGGCAAACAGCTCCGGAGCAAACCTTCCCTGTGTGGGTGATCCCTCACAGCATCCCAGCTCAGCTCAGTGCTGAGAGAACTTTGCTGTCAAAGGCAAAGGCATCAGCCCTCACTGCCCCCACACAGCAACCAGCCCCACGTGGCAGGAGGTGCTTCCTGTCACTGAAACCCCTCAAAGCACCCCAGAGGACTTTCTTGGCCAGGACACCCCCTGCCCAGCACCGGGAGCAGGTAGAGCCTGCCCAATCCCACTGGCTTTGCCTCTACCCAAAGAGGAAGGGGGCAGTGGGTGTGTGAAGCCCAGCAGGTCCATGTGGAGGGTTTGAGGAGCTGAGCAGCCAGTGGTTCCTCACCACCACCAAGAGCAGGTCCCCGCAGCTGCTCTTTCTGAGGATGGGATCAAGTCGCAGTGCTGTAAAACGCCGCTGCTCGTCCGGCTGCTGATCTTCTGGGCAATTATTTGGAAGTAATGAAAGCGAATGCATGACATTTAAAAAAGAACCTCTGCTGTCAGCAGGAAAGCTGCCACATTCCTCCTGCACCTCGGAGAATACGCTTAGCTTGAAATAATGTTCATTTTAGCAGAGCTGTAAATTACAAGTGTGTTAGGGTCTTGTGGGATTTATTACCATTTGGAAGGAGGTTACAGCCTCGCGCTGGTGCTGCTGCAGCTGGTGCATGGTACAGAGCAGCCACAGAGCACATCTTGGAGGCAAAAGAAAGCACCTTTTATAGCTGCTCTCTGGTGGCTTGTACTGCTGACGTTACACGCACAGAGCAGTGATGAGGAAGGGTTTGGAGATCTGCTCTCCCGGTCGTTTGCCCTCATTGATCAGATGTCACTAATAACCAGCGACAGAGCCTGGCTGGGCTGGGCTGGGCTGAGCAGAGCGTGGCCATTAGCCCCAACCCCTGGGTGCAGTATGAGAAGCGCCTGGGCGCAGGGCGGCAGCCGTCCGTGGGGACAACTGGTTCATTTGCTCAGGTTTATGTTCTTTCCTTGTTTTCTCCTTGCAGGTGTTTCATAAAATGCAGCCGCGGCCCTGGCAGGAAGCAATAACCTTCGGCTTCCTCTGCATCAACCAAAGGGATTTCTTCCTCCCTTCTGGCGAGGATGGAGCCCTGCTAATGTAAGATTAATGCTCCTCAGTCCTGACCCTGCTGTCTTTGGTCTGTAACTTGGCCCGTGCCATTAGCGATTAGTTCATCCCGGTGTTTATTTGATCCACTCCTATCAGTGAGAATTCCTGCTCTAATGCTGGTTTGATTCCTTGTGCTCCCCCCATGCTCCATGATGGTCCCCAGCACAGCTACTCACGAGGCCCTGAAGGAAGCAGGATCCTCCTGGATCCTCCGAATCTGGCTGGGAATGAACACCAGGAACACAACCAGTTCTGCAGGGACCTCAAGGAAGGGGCTGGGGAGCCTCTGAAGCCGTCAGAAACTACAGCTGAGGAAACGGATGTCACCAGAGCAGGACAGGGGAGTTCTTTGCAGGGACTGTGAGAGACAGAGACTGTGTTTTCACTTTTACCCGAGGGCTGGGAGGCGGCATCCAGGAAGTGTCCAAGCGCAGTGGCCATAAAAGCTGTGAGATGCTGCAGGGCCGCTGCCTTCACCTCACACCACAGAGCAGCTGCACCATTACCCGAGAACATCCCGTGCACCGCGTGGCCCCACCATGACAGCCGCCCTGATGTGCTGAGACCCCACTGGCTGTGGGGAGGGAGTGGGTGGGGAGGCGAGGTAGGTGGTTTGGCACCCACAGAACATTGATCTCCAGGACAGCTTCAGCCCACCGACAGATCCCACTCCAAGCATGGGATTTTCTTAGTCATGAGCTCTTCCCCCAATCTGTTTATCTCTGTGAATCCTATAAATCACGTTCTGTGCCTGGACAGTTTATAACACCCCATCCATCCTCTATGAGCGGTTATCGCACACCCCGACGATCCGTCAGCTAAATCGCCAGGTCAGCTGCAGCTGTTCCAGTATCCTCAAGAAATCAGATTTATCATTCCAGATTGAAAAAACCCCAACCCCACACAAGCCCCAGCAGCAGCCCAATCCCCGTCCCGCCAGCGGGCTGGAGGAGAAGCCCTTGTGTGTCTTGGCCCTGTGCGAGTCCTGCTGCTGCCGCCTTCCATCTGCAGCCCCGTGATAAATGGCTGCAGGGTGCCAGGTACAGTTCAATGGTGAAAAATCCCAATATGTGACTGAGGCATCTCATCGCAAGTCATTAATCTAAGAGGAGAGCGGTGCCAGGACAAGGTTCTCACTCACTCCATCGTCATCTGGAGCAGCTCGGCACTGCTGCTGCCAGAGGCAGGGGAGGAGGGAAGGGAAGGCCCCTGCCATTTTCCACTCATGCAAAGCTCTCTCCAGGCCATTAACCCTCTCTGCAGCCCAGAACCCTGCCCTGAACCCCACAGCTCACACATGGCTGTGGGTGCTGGGCAGTGCTCAGCCTCTGCCCCATTAACCCTTCCAGCCGCATGCCAAGGTCACCTTCATGGCACCAGACAAGGCTGCTGTGGCTGCTGCAAAGCTGGGCAACCGTCAAAGTGCCACAAATGCAGCCCTTCCCTGCCTGCCCTCTGTTCTGCACCTTGGGGTTTTAAATCACTCTCACAAAGAAGCTCCCAACACCTCTCCGGATCCTTCAGGCTTCTCTGATAGATTCTGCTCTTGGCAGAAGTCCTTGTCCAACCAATTCTTCAAGGGGCTGTGCCCCTCTGCCTTCAGTTGCTATCGAACCACCTGCAGGTCCCTCCACAAGCAAATCTGTGTGGCCCCAGGAGTGCCCTGAGCACAGCCCTGAGGAGCAGAGCTCTGCCCAGCAGCTCCGCGAGGAGCAGCCGCCGGGATGCCCTCAAGTCAGAGCTTGAGACACCTCCCCAAACGCACAAAACTTAGCGGCTGACCCCTCTCCTGCGCTTGCGGAGCTTCCCAGCCCTTCCCACTCTGCTGCCTGCACCCCGAAGCACTGCTGTGACTGGGCCCTTCAGCATCGCCCTGTGCCCCCACCAGCCTTTCCTTCCTGCTGAGATTCCAGGAGGCTCCAGCACTGGCTCCCTCTCTGTTTGGTGCCTGATGGCCCTGGGGACCAGCCAGGCTCAGGCAGTGCTCTGGCTGTCTGGTGGCCCCATCCTGCACCCTGGCTGGGGGGCCGAGTGCCCCGCCAAGGTGCCTCCTCCGCTCCGCAGCAGTCACATCCCGAGCCGCGTGCCGGGTGCCAAATTGAGTTGTAGCCGTGAATTATTTAGAAGCATCAGTGGAATATTGTTGTATCAGTAACGCGGACTATCAGTTTGTGGCCTTGGGGCTGCCTCAGTTACACACTCCATCACTATTTTCTCTCATGAATAATGTAGGAGTGGAATTACTCTGCATGTAGAGAATTCATACCCTGAGAAAACAAGGTTGCTCCAAAATTAATTTTCCGTACTAAAAGAGCGACAGAAAATCAATTAATCGCAGATTATTCTGTACGGAGACAGAGTAAGGGAAACAGCAAGAATGGCTGTAGCTATACATCAGCAAATGCTGTATTGGCAGAGTGCTTTGCAAGGCCCTGAGTTACAGCCAGCCACCGAGAAGGTGAATATATTCCGCCCGAGAAAGCCCTCCAACACCAGGCTCGAGCTCAGAGCCAGCTGGGCGCTTGCTGCCGCCTTCCCAGTCTGAGTGGAGAGCTCAGCGCCTTCACCTGGCTCCTGGCTTCTTCCTTTGTCCTACCGCTAGCGGGCTCAGGCTCTGCCATGGCTCTCACCAGCCCCATGCTGGTTTTCTGGGCTGTCCTCTGTGACCAGCACCTGGCAGCAGCTTGGATCTAGGTCCTGCTGTGACTCAGGCAGGATATGAGCATTGCCTCTCCAGGGCTGTGGGGTGGGCACAAGTCAGAGTTTGCAAAACTCATCTGAATGGAGCCCCTGCTCTGCATCGCGGAGCTGGAAACCAGGGGAGAGGAGCTGCTGCTCTGGGGATCCTGGCCGTGGGGTCAAGGGACCACAGTACTCCTGCCCATCGCTTCCAGCACAGCAGTGGGATCTCACGGCCAAAGTCTCTGCTCTGTTCTTAGCACTGATTCACCACCTGCTCTTGTCAACGTGACTTCATTTTTATCTCCTTAACCCAAACAGTAGCCAGCCATTTCAGAAAGGAGTGAGGAGACTTAATTAATAGCTAAAGCTGCTCTGGGTCCCAGAGCGGAGCATCGGTACTCAACACATTTCTCAGAAGAACCAAGTGCTCTGCAACTGGTGTAGGACTGGGCACAGACTGAGACAGGCAGAGGCAGAAAACCTTGTTCACTCCTTCTCCTGGGGCTGGGACCTGTGTCCCCATTGCCTCGGCAGCAGCACAGGGACATCCCAGGAGTTTGCTCCCACCAGAGGAGCAAAGCTGCTCGCCTGTTGGGATTAGTCCTCACAGAAGACCCCACGAGCGGGGCCACGGATGTGCCGCAGCCTTTCACCCCCAGAAAAGCTCTCACAATGGTGTGACCTGGATCCACCCCACTGCCTCGTTAGTTTTGATTAATAACATCCACGGGTTTAACAAATGGGAGGATAATGCAGGGATGAGAAATTATGAGGCTGACCTCAAAAAACTTGATCAAGCATCAATAGTGCCTTCAAGAATAAACCTCAGCAGTAACAAACTGATCTATAATGAAGACCAGCTATTCCTACTGCAGCTAATTATTTTTCCCTGAGCTCTCAATTCTTTTGTCACCCCCTGGAACTGCTCAAGTTTTAAGGGTCACCAGCAGCAGAGATCATTTTTCCAGCAAGAGGCTCTCAGGCTGTGCACAGCAGCAGCAGCGGCGGCAGCACCACCGGTGATTACAGGTTGCTGTCTTGGGGTTTATTACAGGTTCCCAGGCAGAATTTACAGGGGTTTTTGTTTTTCTTAGCTCTATTAACAGGAAGAATTGAAGAACTAATCCTCTGTGCCTCCACCAAGATGTCCTTTACCCTGTCCAGACGTGGCTAAAGATCCAGGGAAGGAACCAGAAGCCACTGGTGAACGTGAGGAGCTGCTGGGTGAAACCTGGCAGGTCTGACACACAAATTGCTGCTTCTGTCACCGAAACGGAGGGCAGGGATCGCTCGCCACGTCTCCAAAGCCACAATATCAGCAAGGATGAAAACACTGTGTTTTGTGTTCCAGCCCAGCAACCACAGCCTTGGGCCTAGGTACCCTCCACAACCCACATCTCTGCGCCTCAAAGCAGCCTATTTTTTGGGGGACAAAAGCAGCCTTTTAGCTTTCAAGAGCAGTCAGCGGTTGCTCTTCCTGCACTGGAGGGCGAGAGGCTGTGTCTGCGCTCACGCAGGCACCATCCACCCCGCGACGGGCAAACACGAGCCCGTGCAAACCCTACCCAGCCCCTCTCAGGAGCCGCTCGCCCCCAGCTCCTCAGCACTGATTTCCCTCCCGCTCCCCTCTGCGTGGCCCAAGCAGGGTGCACTGGGAACAGAGAGCTCTCCGTGGGGATGGGAGGGCTTCAGAAGTGCCTGCAAGTCCCCCAGCCGGAGCAGACATGAAAGGGAAGATGCTGCATGTGATTTATTGCGTGCTGAGCAGTTTGACAGTCAGACTGTTTGAAACCACTGTCCTCTGGCTTCATCCCGGCGAGGGGATGGCTCAGATTAATGGTGCGGAGGAGGAGGAGGAGATTTATGGCGGTACAAAGGCAGCCGCTGCCTCGGCCGCAGATGCCGGTTCCCCTCGCAGCCCCCCGCCAGATGTGGAGCAAGGGAAGATCTGCTCCAGAGGGTGCACCGGGATCCCAAGCCCTCCAGCCCGCAGATGTTTATTGACTTATAAATTCAGTCTTTCAAGAAGTTCATTAGAACGTAGATCTGCGGCGGCTGCTCGCCTCTCCCTGGCATGGCTGGCCCTGCCCTGTGGCTCCCTCATGGCAGGGAACAAGGACTCTGTCCCATCATAGAGGGGGGCACAGAGGTTCTCAGGGCTCAGCCTACTCACCAGCACTAAGGAAGGCACCAGCACCACTCCCCTGCTTTTCTGACCCCGATCTACTGCGAGTAAACCCTGTGAATCTCTGCAGCGGGGAGGGGATGGGACACGATCAGTGAGCTTGGCGAGTCGGGCTCCCTTTGCCCAGTGCATCATCTGTCTTCCCCCAAACTGGGGAGAGGCTCAAAGCCATGGGAAACAAAGAGAAGAGTCTTTCTGCTGTTGCATTCTTTGGCTTTGGGGACTCGTAATTTCCCTTCAAGCGTGAAGGATGGAAACTTCCTCACATACAGAGAAAAGAGGTCACATTTTCTGCCATAGCAGGACTCCGGCAGCTTTAACGACGACGATTTTCTTAAAATCTGTTCTGTGAGAACTGCCCAGCAGTGACCCGGCACCTCGCTGGAGCTGCAGCCCAGATTGTCCCCAGAGCTCTCCAGCTTTGTCCCACAGTGGCCTTTACTGGAGCCCCAAAACGCCTCTTTGTCCCCGTCCCTCAGGTATCAACACAGACACTTCAAACACTGGATTACTGTGTCCAGCCCCTTTAGACTAAATCTGCCTTGGAAAACAAATGACCCTGTTGGGCTCAAAATGCTCCCACAGCCGACTCCATAATGAGCTGTTTATTATAGTTCCCATAAGTGAAATCCATTAAGTCTGACAGAAATGCAGCTAAAGTTTACATCCAGCATCCGTTTGAGGGGAGCTGTGGGTCTGAATTAAATTTGCCCCTTCCCTCCTCCACCCCAGCGAAGCCGTGCGCGGTGCTTAAATGAATTTTCCATCGTTACTTTCCAGAATCAGGCTGAACTTTACTGGGCCCTGGATGATTTGGCAAGTTGTCCGACTTGTCTGCTGTGAATCTGAGCTCTCGCTCTTCCAGTGTCAGTTTTCAGTCTTGAAGACTTGAAAGGAACAAAGGTGGTTTAGGGATGGCGGTGCTCCTTAAATCTTAGACACGAGTGATTTGGGTTCTTGTAGTCTCCTTTCTAGATGAATACTGGTGCTTTACTATTACAACTGGCTGAAAAATGGAGTTTCCATTGTACGAGGAGTTCTGAGGTTTCAAAGAGGAGTAATTGTCCCAAACCCGTGCAGACAGCCAGCGCCTGTTACTGCATTAAAACCAAAGCAATTAATCCTCTTCTTGTGTATCCATTACAGCGTGACCTTAATCCAGAATGGGAAAGTCAAAATGAAAGATTTGGGGGTTTTAGAAGCAAAATGTTTCCATAGTTCTCAAGAAAAAGTTAAACAGAACCTACGTGTTAGCGCGGAACATTTTTCTGCCGTTGAATCATCGGGCTTCATCAGAAAACTGTTCCAGGTACAGCCTTTACTCAGGTTTCGGTACTGCCTGTCTAACGAAGCACAGGGCTGCCGGTGCTTTCCAGTGGTGAGGAACTGGGAATTGTGTGGAACAAGGGCAGCAGGGAACAGGCAGTGGGGCAACAGAGATTAGAGATCCAAACCGCCCCTGGCAGTGCCAGAGCAGGCACTGTCCCTGTAGGCTGCTCCCTCACTCGTCCCTACTGCTCGGGAGGCTCCTAGAGAGCTCCTGAGGTGCCCAGCATCTGCAGAAGAGCTCTGGGCATGGTGAGAGCATCACCCTGCATCCCTCCAGAACGCAGCAGAGGCTCTCACACACTCTGGAAATGGCAGTGATTATACAAACCCCGCCGTGAGTGCCTGATTGACCTTGGGAAAAGCACTTCATACCTCTGCAGATTGTAATCAGGTAATATCTGTGAAGTGCTCTGAAGTCTGCGGACAGAGAATGTGGTAAGATGATCCCAAAGGCAATAAAAAAGGGAGAACTGCTGTCCAGCCAGACCCAGAACTGAATCCTTGAAATTACATTTCCTTCCTCCCCTGTCCTCCTCCTCCAAACGTGGCAGCGATTTGTCAAGCCTGGACAGATAATCCAGAGGTGAGCGGTGAGCGCCTCTGCTCTGTGGCCAGCAGAGTCTGCGCCGCCGCAGCGCGAGGCAGCGCTCAGGCTTTCATTAACGCAGATCGATCCTCAGGATGTGTGATGGTCGCATCTCGTACCTCCAGCACCAACAGCCTCCGTTCTCGGGGGCTGAGTGCGGTGTGTGGGCAGCGGCGGGGACGGTCTGTGCT
Source organism: Phoeniculus purpureus (assembly GCA_028565055.1). Lineage (NCBI taxonomy): Eukaryota > Metazoa > Chordata > Aves > Bucerotiformes > Phoeniculidae > Phoeniculus > Phoeniculus purpureus. The sequence continues at coordinate 1,771,595 of JAOXOE010000852.1, read as the reverse complement.
GGCATGCAGACGCGTTTGAAGTGAGACAAATACTGGTGGCTTTGGCAGGCTGGATGGCTCTGGAGTCAGAAATGTAAACTGTTTAGAGAAGGAAACGTTTCTGTTTAAACCTAAGGAAAAGGCGGCTGTGGAAGGTAAACATCCTCCCAGAGCAGTAACTGCCGTCGGAACTGGTGCTGCTCTGCCGCGCGCTGGGAGGGTGGATGGCTGCGGGAGTGGAGGAGCTGGTACCCAGGGCACGGGCAGGCAAACCCTCCTGTGGGGAAGCTGTGGCAGTGGGGGAACATGTGCTGCGGGGTGGTTCCTCGAGAGATGAGCCCTAGGAGCAGCCATCCCTGGGGATGGTGTTCATGGCCACCCCGAGCTGTGCAGGACTATGGAATCGGATCCCCCAGCACCACCAACTCTCCTTTCAGATGGTGCTGGGTTATTCCAGACTGTAAAGTCACAGAGGGATGGGCCCGTGTTGCTGCTGCTCCCTCTGCCAAGGGCTGGCCAGCTCCGACAACAGCAGTAAGGAGGCTTCACAAGACTTAGCTAAGGAGCCACCCAAACATCTCCCTCAGCTGGAAGAGTTTAGGGTGGAATACAGCCTATTCTCTAAGAGAAGGGACCTCTGTAGAACCAGACTCTGCTTGGCCTCATGAGCTACTTAAGTGGGAAGGCAACGAGCACGATGGCAGCGCCCTAGCGAGGCCCCAGCTCTGCACGTGAGCCGGCCGCAGGCGCAGAGCGCCCACTCACTCCCAGTCCCGGCACGGGAACAAGTTTGTCCCAATAGCCAAGGTTTTGTCTGTTCATCACTCAGGGTTTGTTTTGGAAACAGCTGTTGGTCTGTGTGGTAAAACATAAGATGGAAAGTGTCACGGGAATGTGGTTGTCATGTGAGACCTGGCCCAGGAACGGCAGGGAGATTTATACTCTGCATTTGGTTCTCATTTGACTCACACGGCTGCGGATGCCTGAGATGGGGGAATGGGACTTGCAGCCAGGACGCATTTTTCAGGGATGGCTTGTGGCCTGATACAAGAGGAGAGCACATGTCAAACACCCCGTGCCAGGGAGGGACGAGCCATGTCACATCACCCCACACTCTGACAGTGAGGAGAGATGCCCCACTGTATCCTTCACTGGTTGACCAGCGGTCCAAGGCAGGCTCTGAGCTGCTTCTCTGTGCCACCTCCCAGCACTCTGGTGTCTACCCCACACACACCTGAACCCCAGGACACACAGAACCCACCAAAGGTGCCCATGGCTCTCAGCACTGACAGATCTGCCTGCCCACAGTCGCTCACCGCTTCCTTAGCAGTGACTTTATACCATTTTCTAACTATTTCATGCCCTGGTTTGGCCAGGGCTGCGAAGAGCAGGCTGGCTCTGTGGAATTAGGAGGTTAAATGCTTTTCCCTGTGTCCCTGCTATTGGGAAAAAACAAACACAAACACAAACAAACCCAAACCAGATGTGGCCTGTGCACTGGCAAGGGAGAGCACTCTGCGGGGATCGCACGAGTGGCTGTGGAGATAAACAAGACTGGGCTCGTAAAATGGAGGCCGGAGCTGTGTGGGGAAGGGAAGAGGATCTCATTTTCAAAGAATTAGAAAAATGCGATGCGATTCCTTTAAAAGATGCAGGGAATGCCACCAAAGTCATGCAGGCAGGAGCCTGCAGCTGGCTAAGTTTGAAAACAAATGATTTTAATCAGCTGCTATTCAACTACTGTCAGCCCTGATTTACTGTGTTCAGCCAATTAGGGGTTTGGGGGTTCAAAGGTTGGGAGGTGGAAAACAAAAGAGGAACACTGAGCAAGAACAAGAGAGGGGGGACTCCAAGCCCTGCCCTGGGAGAAGCCATCAGAGCTGAGCTGGACTCAGCGCCTGCAGAGCCTGGCGAAGGGTCTCACTGGGCTCTGGGTCACAAGGGCTGGCAATGGAAGCAGAGGGATCTGGTGTTTGCTGGGATGGAAGGGACACGGTCTCCCATGATGGGAGGAGCAGCGCTCACCAGGCACCTGCAGGCTCCTTTCCTGCAGCACCAGCACTGCCAACCAGCTGGTCGGGCTGGTTGCCCTGAAATAGGTGTCTTTGAACTCTGTTGCTGCTACACCTCTTGAGGTTACATTTCCATAACCTCAAAATGACAAACTAACTCGAGGTGTCCTCTCCCCTCTCAGATCTCACGAACATATTCAAGGCAAACAGTTCCGGCAGGGCCGTGAGATGAGCTTCCACAATTAATTAGTCCAGCAAAGTACTCAGCAATGAAGAAAATTAAAAAGAAAAACTATCTTCCCAAGCACAGAGATATCTGGGTGTTTGCACAACTCCCACCTTGGTGGCAGATAATAGTCTGGAGTCTTTGATCCTATAATAACTCTTAGAACTATTAGTATTGTTAAAGCGCTGCCAGGCTTTGGCTTACGGCAGCGGATTCGGCTGCGAGGATGCGGCGTGCAGAACAAATGTCTGCTGTGTCCCACAGATTACGGTCGGTGGGTCCTGTTTACCCTGAGATCTATAGTCTCACTCATAGCAGAACCGTGTCACCACGCTGTCTTTGTTCCTCCTATTTAGCACTTTGATTTGTGCAGCTCTGCTAAGAATCTCCCTTGCAGCTTGTTGACTTATCACTCATCCCCGTGAGTTCCCATTCTCTCTCCTCCTGACAGCTTTGCCTAATGTACTTATTCATTCAATTTAAATAAATCGAACAGGCCCTATGACAGCCGATAAGTGAGTCACACAAGAACAAACAGAAGGGAAGCACTGCAAATAGTCAAATGTCAAGCAGGAATGGAAAACTGTCCCTACAGCTCCAGCGAACCTTAGATGTCTAATATTTATGGCCAATTGATGTCATTAGAAAGTAAATAAGCCCTCTTATGCTGCATTACAAAAGATTAACTGCAAGCAATGGAGTTTAAATAGCACAGATAAGTGCAGATGGAAATAAACCTGTTTAAAGCTGGAAATATTTGCTGAACCTCCTTGCTGCTTTTAAGATAATTGATCTCTGTATATCTGTATTGAATCTCACCATAAAAGCTTTGAAACGTCTTCTGGCACAGCCCGGCTCGCCTGTGACTCAACCTCTCCTTATCTCTCCAGATTGCAGAGGGTTTTTTCATTCCTCAGCGTGCTGGGTGGGGAGAACACGGCCGGCATCAGCACTTTCCCTCCCGAGATGCTCTGGGCTGGGGTCAACTCATCCTCCCATGGAGAACCGGCCCCAGCTCCAGCCTTCGCCCAGCCCTCCCAAGCCAGTGCCAGCATCTCTAAGTCACTGCAATTTGCCCAGCTTCAAAGGATGTCAGAAAAATAAATAGTCCTTTAGATTACTGAAGTGAGCTCCAGCTGAGGATCTTTGGAAACAGCCCTGCGTGATAGATATTAACGAGTTACATTTTGCTGATAAGGAAAGAGAGAGAGAAAGGGAGATGTGATTTACTTCAGCGTTTTGCTTTCTCGAGCCCACACTGATCTCTGCAGCTCCCTCCCATCCAGGGCCACAACTGCTCTGCTGTTGGAACACACTCACAGCCCTGAGCCATCTGCCCCCAGAGAACCAGACGGGCGATGGGCTCCTGCGGCCGGGACAAGCCCGTGGGTGAGTGGGTACCTGGCAGAGGAGCAGAGAGGCCAGGGGGGTGCCAGCAACTCTGTCTGTGCTCTGCATGCAGCAAGGGTTTCACGCAGTGACTCTGAGAGCCTCGGAGCGGGTCGGGAGAGGGAGGACACGTGGCCAGGAGAGTAAGTCAAGCATTGAAGACAACTGCAAGACCCCACCCCTGAGGTGCCTGTGTCCTCGGCGGCTGCCCGCCGGGCACCATCTGCAGCTGGACTCCATGCCAAGCCGGCGCTGCACCACTTCTCCACTGCAGAAACATTTATTTGATCCTACAACATTGCTTTCAAGATGATTAATCTCTGCCCGGCTGTGTGTTTAGGCTCTCCATAAAGGCAGGTGCATGTGTTCGTGCGCTGCCGCTGTCAGGGCTGTTAATGTAAGCGTCTGTTTTACAGCCCAATTGACAGCCGTATTGTTCTGGCAGGGTTACAGCTCTGACATGTGGAATCAATCTTTTTAACCTGTCAATTAATCAGTGGGCAGCTGTCAGCCTTGCTGAAAGGCCTGAAGGACAGTGCCCTTTCAATGGATTATACTGGATGCTCAGTGGAGTAAAATTGAACGCTTCAGTTTCGAGAAACTCTCCCTGCATTCAGAGCAAAGCTCCACCTCGCCCGCGCGGCGAGGAGCCGACGCCAGGGCCTCCTGCCTGAGACCTGGCAGAGCAGGATGGCAGCCAGGATCCCTGGCAGTGCTTAATGCCTGGCAGGAGGCACCTCGACACGGGGCACAGTGCGGCAGATTCCTGCTTGCCTCCTCCTTCCCAGAGCATGGCCAGGCTGAGGGTGCTGTCAGGCACAAGGTGCTCTCAAGGGGTGTCACGGTGAGCAGACGGATCCCACAGCCTGTTCCTGGGATGCAGCACCCTGGAACTTGCAGCCCAAACTGCCTCTTGAGCCTCAGACAAGTCGCGTGGGGCCAGGCTGTGTGTCTGACTGGGCTCACCGCGGTCACCCTGAAGCACCTCCCCATGCTACGCTCAGCCCAGAGCAATGGGGCCACTCCAGGCAAATTCTTCAGGGTTTCCTGGAGAGAGAGATTTCCTTTCTATTTCCAAGGATCCTTCCTAAACCAGTGAATAGAGGGGCTACCTAACGGAGCTGACACCAGCCTGTAACACCATCTCCCTTGTAAACAGTAAACTGAGTCTCTCCATCAGCCCTGGAGCCGGTGTTGGAAAGGGGACAGAAAACATCCCTCCAAAGTGACAGGCGGTGGCCAAGGTCCCCTGGCAGCGAGCGGCTCAGAGAGGAAACAAAAGCATAACCTTGAAAATAGCTGCATTTCCCCAGTCCCTTCAGCCTAATGTACTGTGGTGCTACTTGAGCGGCCACTAATTTGATTCATATGAGAAGCTTGACCTTATTCCACCAAGTGTTTTCCAGCCTGGATTTCTCTAACTGCTTGTTTATAGAGAGTACATGGAGCATTTTATGTTTTTTCAGCTGTTTAGGAACTTGATTTTTCCAAGGCAGCCTCAAGAGAGCAGGGTACCAGCTCCTCCCGCCCCTCTCAGCCGTCAGGGTGCCCAGGCCACTTGCCGCTCCGTTGCTGGGATCAGAGGAAGGATCATTTATTTGGCGGCTGCGCCATTCCGTGGAGGTGACTCCAAAGGCCATTATCTTGCTCAGCACAAGCAGGGAGCAGTTAGCGCTCTGGGTAATCTGTCTTGGGATCAAAAACCTGGAGACACAGAAAAGCTCTTCCCCAGCCTTAATCTCCCAGAGGCACCATCTCAGCTGAGGACAAGGAGGGACCTGGGTGCCAATGCCTCGGCAATGATTTCACACAGCTTGGGCTTTCCAAACTGCTGTTTTCCCTTGCTTGCCTCACCGACATGGACAGGCTCAGCACTTGCAGATGGCCCTGCGTGAGATGCCTGTGGACAACCAGTCACAAGCTAGGGCCTGTTGCCCAGCAAGGACAGAGCGTTGAGAGCCTCAGGAGCCTGAAGCTCTGGATGTCAATCGAGCAGCAGCGGATGGCAAACTGTGAGGTAGGAGAGAGGTGCTGACCACTCGTATGCAACATCACCCATCGTCTGCTGCAGGGGCCTGGGGAAAATGGTGTGAGGAGCAGCTTGAGGTTGTCAGGACTTTGACTAAAGCACAGTAGCACCTTCAGAGCGAAGCTGGATGCCAAGGAGCAGCGTGGAGCACAAGCACAGGCTGTGCCGGGGAGGGGATGTGCAGCGAGAGCAGGTCTGGAGACAAACCTTGGGAGGGCATTGGCTCCCAGTGCTCTGAGAACAGCCCACCGTTTTCCCTTGATTTATTCTCACATTGCACTGCAGGAAATAGAGAAATATTATCTCCTGTTTACCACTGCGAGCCGAGATGAAGTGCCCTGTGCAAGGTCACGCAGGGAGTCTGTAGCACAAAGTAATTGAACAGGAGCTGCCTGAGACCCACTGCTGCAGCCCCGAGCTGCCCCGCACCAGGACAGACCCTCATGCGGCAGGGAGCTGGGCTTGGGGAGATCCCGACAGGCCCTTGATGAAAGACACTAAAGGCGAGTAAATAGTAATTGAAATATTTTCATCTAGGGCCCTGTTATAAAAAGGAGCGGCGCTGAGCACCAAATGCCTCCTAATTTGCACCTGACTCTTTTAATCAAATGGAGCTTTCAGCCCTAATCCTGCACCAGGCTTTTCAGAGAGATTGCAAAAGGATTATTCATCAGAGGAGCAGGAGCTCAGAGGAGTCATTAACACCTATTCTTTTGAGAGAGGAAAGAAGGGGTGACCCACTCTGCAGGGCAGCTCATGCCAGCTCCCTTCCCACCCCTTCAGCACCCGTCTGCCAGACCCTCCCCTGCTGCTGCTGAGAGGGGTCCAGCAGCTGCCATGAGTGGGCAGGAGGGTTCCTGAGGGGTCCTGATGCTCGGGGCAGAGCCTGGGCCCCTCTGCTGGTCTGGCAGGGCGTGTGCCAGGGATGGTCTGAGATGGCACAACAGGAGCCAGAGCAGTCTGACGGGGTAACTGTGTGGGGGTCTAACTCAGCTATGGCCTTGCTTCTTTTCCAGCTGGGGGAGCAGACCTCAAGACACATCCTCAGGGACATCTCTCTGTTATCACTGTGCCTCGATTGAAGCTGTACCTGCCGATAATTTAGATGCCAAACACCGTCTCCTCCAGCCGCAGAAACGGGAGGATTTTAAGGTGAAATTGTCAGATCAAAGTGAGTTTACGGAGCTGCTTTAAACAAATTTTTTACAATAATAATTTCTCTGTGCAGTGTCTGCAATAAAAAGACAATAGATTAGATAGCCACAGAGTGAGCCCAGGGCTGTAAATCACCGGCGGGGCCTCGGCGCTGCTTTGCAAGCAGCCTGCACTCTGCCTCGATGGTTTATGGTGTCATCCAAGCCCCAGAATCCCCAGAGTGAATTACAGCCTCGCAGGCAGCGGGTGGCCATCTATTATCCTACATGTAAACAGGTATTCAAATAGCAGCTTCAGAGCCTTCTCCCTGGCATTTAATCATGCCTGTAATCTAACCCCAGTCCTTGCCAAGGTCACAGCTCTGATTGCTCTTTCTCCAGCACTGCAGGTTTCAGCCAGCAGCACTGACAGCCTCAGACAAGCTGATTGTCCCCCAAATTAACTCTGATGCTCTGTGCAGAATAATTCAGTAGCAACACGGTCTAATCACAATCTGGAACCAGTCTCCATCCGTAGAGCACTCAGGGAGCCTCACGGGGAAGCTGGGGGTGCACAGAGGTGTCTGGCCACCGGGGTTAGGACTGGACATCATGCAGATCTCTGCAGACTTTGCTGGTCGGATGGGGACCTTCAGCCGCCCCAAACCCTGCTGCTGGTCCCTGCCTCTAACCCTGGCAGCAGGAGACCAAACCGCAGCCCTCTGCTTCCTCCTGCACCTTGGGATAGAAGGAGCAGCTGTCCCACCTTGGGATCTCAAATTAATTTTTGCAGAGTGGGGCAATGCTGGGGCCAGTGATGGGGTGGCCAGTAAAAGGGACATTGCCCTCAGGCCTCAGACTCTCTCCCATGAGACACAGTCTCCACGACGTGTAACCCAGGGCGCATCGCACAGCACCAAACAGCCCAGACACCGACACATCCAGCCCCTGTGCTGCACTGAGCTGAAGTCAATGAGATCTGAAGGTGCTCAGCAAAGCCTTTTGAAGGATCAGGTCCTTGAAGCGTAATCAATAATCAGTTCATCATCCTCCCTACTTCTCCTTCCCCCATGACGCCTTTCTAAAGAGCAGCTGAGAAATTCCTCAGTCTCTGACCAACCAGCAGGCAGTAAATCTGCAGAATATAAAGATGATTTTCATTTCCATTGGGCTACTCTATTTTTCTCTCTAAATATTTCAGGGGAGCTCGATTCATGGCCTCTCCTTTGGCGTTAAAAGAAAATAATAATAATTTTTTATTTAAAAGGTAGAGAGCAAAGCCCCGAGCGCTGGGGCCCTCTGTATTGTGTTTCAAATGGTTCCCAGCTTCATTACTAGCTCTAAGCAAGTTCTGTATACATCACCCGGTTTAATTCAGCAATATCATCAGTGTCAATGGGTATCCAGCGGCTGCCGGCTATTGGTCATCTGGACCTGACACAAACTCAATAAATACTCCATAACCCCTGACAGCCGCGCGCAGATTAGCCCGAAATGAACGATTGCACAACCAACACCTGCTGAACCAAATCACCGCCGTGACGGATGGGCCTGTACCCGGCTCTGACCACAAGTGAGAGCAGGGGAAGAATGATTTTATACTTTAAGAAAAGAATTAGAGATGGTGGCTGGAGTGATTGGAAAACCTTCACGAGGCTTCTCACTCCTTCCTGCCTCCCCCTGCCATGCCCACAGCCTCGGCACCGGCACGTTCCTCGCTGCGACCCAACCGACGGCTGCAACAACAGCAGCGCCTTTTATTATTCTATCCATTATTTATGTCACCGTCGGCAGCTTCACTCCATGGCTTCGGATATTATTGCTATAAATTATTGGTTTAAAATCTTTGGTGAGACTTTACCCACCGCTCAGACATCAGGTCTTCTTTCCAGGTAACTGCCTGCAAATGGCTCCAACAGCTATCAGGGCAACAGACTCAGAGCCTCCACCGCTGATTTTGAGATGGACTGAAGCTCAAACCGCACTCAGAGCTGGCCCAGCTCTCCTTCCAGAGAGCAGTTTCTGACTTCCCATGATGTTGCCCCAAGCGAAGAGCTAAGCTGAGGGCTTTGCTGACCTCCAGCCTCTCCTGTTACTGTCCTGAGAGCACAGTGGAGGACCTCACTAGGCACTAGACAACGTCTTGGAAATTCAGAGGAGCTGAAAGTGCAGTGTCTGCAGTGATCCTGGGCGGATACTGGCCCTGGGCAAGCACCTTGTGCCCTGATGTGTGAAGTTTCCAGCTGCCCAGTGCCCTGCAGGTCGCCTCTGTGTGGTGGCCGCAGGAGCTCCACCAGACTGGCTCTGAGCACGTGGCTGTGGCTCTTTCAGTGCCTCAGTTCCCCCATGGGCTGGCCAAGGAGTGTTTCTCTGCTTAGGGACTTTTTGAACTTTTTCTCCAAAACAAGACGGTTTTGGCTTGCCTGCATCCCTCGTGTCATCTTAGGAGTCATTTTGCACCAGAAGAAACAATCTGGTGCAGAACTTCGACTGACTTGAGCTCTTCCCATAGTGCAGCAGATAATTCTGCCTTTCCCCAGCCTGTCCCTGGTCTGGTGAGACGCAGAGCTCCACACTCCCACCAGCACCAGCCCTTGGTGTGGATTTTCCAGTGCCTGGCACCACCACAGCCCTCAGCCAGGATGGGACCAGTATGTGCCATGGCGATGCAAATGGGAGGAGGAGAGCTCTGCTTGTTTTATCATGTTCGCTTCTGTCTGCTCAGAATCTGTCATCGTTTTCACTACCCGGAATAGCTGTCACTCCAGTTTTGGCTCTAGGATCCTGTTTTGATTCCAGCCCTTATCGAGTTTATCTAGAATCCTTCTGCTCATTTAAAAGAGAAAAAAACCACCACCCAAAAAAATAGATCTCTTATGGAAAGAGCTGTGAGGGGTCTGTCTGAGCCGGATCCCCAAACGCTGTGTGTGGGTTTGATGTGCTCCAGCCTAATCGATGCCCCCAGCTTTGAAGCGCTGTCTAGATGTGGGACCCGCCAAAGTCTTTCAAAGCAATGAGATTTGCTGCAGGAGCACTGATGCACCCGCTGCCAGCTTAAATCAGACACCAGCCTGACCTCGGCAAGCAGTGCCTCTCCCCATAAATTTTGGCATCACACTGAGTTACATCACTCGAGCTGCGTTATGTGCTGTTACCGACCAGAAGTCACCCAAGTCAAAGTGGCATCTGGCTGCGACTGAGAGGCAAATGCACACGGCTGGAGAATCCAACCCCACCTCTGCCCTCACAGCCCTGTGGCTGTTCTGCTGACCCTGCCCATGGCCTGGGCAGCTCTGCTCAAGCAGGGCAGTGGGCTGTTTCTCTGCAGGCAGAAGTCCCTGGGTTTACTTCTGAGAGGCTTTTCCTCCCCCTCCCCTCTCTGTTTTTGACAAGGAAGATGAACAGCAATTCTTCAGCTTTGGGAGGCAGAAACTCGCTGACTAGAGCTCCATCTGGAGATGCTACTGGGCTCGAGCAAGTGTGAGCGCAGGGGGAAGGCACTGGGCAATGCTGGGACCCCCACTGCAGTCAGAGCCCCCAACAGGCAGGACACAGATCCTTCCCACAGCCTGTCCTGCACTGGGGCTGTGCCAGGACCCAAACCCCCGTGGATTGGCAACCTCTCTGCAGTCTCACCTGTACAAGAGCTTCTCAGGATCTGCAGCCAGACAGCGACTGCACATGGGAGGGCACGAGGCGGCTCAGACATCCCGTTGGTTCCTCGGTCTGGTGTGTAGGACAGTGCCTACACACACGGGCACAGAGAGCTGACAGTGCCACTCACTCCAGGGCACAGAGGGCAGTGCCATTCACCCCACGGACACACGGAACAAGCCCTCAGCACCAGTGATGGCCACTCTCCTCCCCATTTGCTTTGCAGCCCATGATGCTCCTGACTGGCAGCCCTCAGAGAGAGCAATCACAGCTCACAGACCTGCACTTCTCTCATTTCTGCTTAATTTGCTCCTCGCTGCTTTACAGAACCCCTCACCAATTAACCAATTAGTAGCTAATTTAATTTGCTCTATCAGGACTGCAGCCCACTGAGTGCTGCGGATGGACGAGGTGAGTGCTGGCTCCGTGTGCCAACCGCCAGCGCTAGATCTCGCCCATTGCAGAGCTGGGCACGGAAAGTGGGTCATGTCCAACAAAACCCAAATCCCAGATCCCAGGCACCTTCCCTGTCCTTCCCCAGCAGGCTCAGACAGACGTTTGCCCTCGAGCTCAGCCCTGCCTGCCAAATGCAGCCCTTCCAGGCACCTCAGACTCGTATCGCAGGGGGATGCTGCAGGCAGAGACAATTCACAAAGGCCAAATAAGCCCAAAAACCTGGAGCAGCCTGACCGGGGCTGCAGGGTGGTTGTTTTGGGGTTTTATATTGGAAGAGAGCTGGAAGTGGCACCGTCTGAGTTTGTCACAGACTTCACTCAGGTGTGAGAGGGCTTTGAGTCACTTTCCTTCATTTAATGCCAACTTCACTTCTCAGCTGTGTTAAACGTTCGATTCCCCTCTGTTTCATGGGGGCTCTCGCTGCTGCCCACTGTAAGGCCAGGAAAAATCGAACAGTCATTCTGGATTTTTCCTTTCAAGTAGCAAGGGGCAGAGAGACAGACCCCCACCTGCGTGCAAACCAGCTCAGGAGTGCTCCAGCACACCAGTGTCTGCTGCTGCGGCTGGAACCTAGCAGATGGTACGGGATACCACTGTGACCACCGGGGACAACCCAAGGCTGGAAGCCGAGCTGGACCAGACCTCAGGTGAGTGCTTTGGAGCAGCAGCCCCCTCCCTCATCCCTCTGTCCAGTGGGAAACACGAGTGTTGGACTCAGCACCAGGGGCTGAGGTTGGGCTAAATCCACAGACCTGGAGCAGCCTGTTAGTGAGGCTGAGCCCCAGACAGGTCAGCAGGGACCGGCCTCCTCTACCCACTGCCAGGAAACACAGATCTCAGAGACATGGTGGGACGAGGTGATGGGTAGGGAGGAAACAGACCGTAAGATTATGAAGCACCTGGTGAAAATCTACGAATGGATGGCTCCATTTTCTGTCTGCCCCGCTCTGCCTTGAAAGAGTTTCTCACTATAATTGTAATTGATGTTTTCTTTCGTCCTTGTAAAATGGTTTAGTGGTTTGGAAATGATTTAAAGGAGGAATAAATATGCAAAACTGGAGCAGGTTTCTGTCAGGCTGCAAGTCCTGCCTCTGCAGACGGACGACCAGGTACCTCGCGCAGATCGATACCTCTGGGCAACTAATAATTCTGTCCAGCGGATGTGACATCCCCACAACATTTCTGATCTAACACAACCTAGCCCAGGTACAGGAAGGGTTGCGGGTGTTCTGTTAGATCAATTTTAGGCCAGCACTGCTGGAAACTCACCTAGGGGTGGGCTGGCTCATGTTTGCTGGCCTGGAAAGCAAAGCTGCCTTCATTTCCGCTATTATTTTTCCCAGCTATTGAGTGAGTAGGGTTGTGCACACCCATAGGGACCCATAGCTTTCACCTACATGTTTTGAAAGCTGGCTACAACATCCTATCCTCCCCGACAGAACAAATATGGAGCATCCGACTCCAGAGAATCCCATTAACAGGGGATGAGAACAGTGTAGGGAACAGTCCACAGAGAGCACCTCTGAGTGCCAGCTAGCTCAGCTGTAGGTGGAAAGGAAGAGGGCAGGTTCCTACAGAAGACTTTTAGAAGTCAAAGTTACTAAAGCTCTCCTCCAGCCTGTGATGAGGAGCTCACCACAGAAGAGCTGCAGACAATCCAGAGATCCCAGGTCCCACCAAACACATGGAATGACTGGGGACCAGCCTCCTGACAGGGGTCATCTCTCCCCACGTCACTGTGTCTATCCATCTTGGAAAGATCACCCAGCTGGGATCAAGATCATCCAGCTGAGCCCTTGGATATTTCCTTTGATGTCTCCCCAAGCCATTTCCCATGTGGTCAGCAATAACCCGGATCTGATGCCCTGTCAAACCCTCTGCAGAAGACTGGGGAGTGTTTGCAAAGGCTGGAGAGAGCTCCTGGCTGACAGCAGGCTGGTGGCTTGCTGGCTGAGTGCCTATGGAAATGAGGATATTAATGAAGCAGAGTTTGTAATTTAATGGGATTTATTGTACTATTAACAACATTAAGGCACCTAGAGCCTTGGATGGGTGTCTCTGCTATTTTAAATCTAAATAACTAACTAAATTACTGCTACCTTTACTAGTTGGGTTTTGTAGCACAGCCAAGGCCAAAGTAATTTACTAAAAATAATGAGCCTGGCTCACTGAAGACCAGCAAGACTCGTGAGACGGCTCAACGGGGTTATATTTACTAACGGATCCCTTCCAGACGTCACGGTGACTGCTGGTGTTCACCGACCACGAGAGGAGAGAAAATAACTCTGGAGCTCAGTGTGGCCCCACACATGACCCTGCAGAGCCCGTTGCCTTGTGAGCTCTGGAGGCTGCCTGGAAATGCCCCTTAGACAACCAACCCCCCGTGAAAGGGCTTCTCCAGGAGTCACAGAGAGTCCTGGGATGTTGTTGTTATTCTTCTTTTTAAAAGTTACTTCTGAGCACTGCTGTGCCTGTGACATTCCCTTCCAACCGCAATAACTAACCTGTCACAGCCTACAAACGCTGACAATACAGCACCGTGTGGGGTTGACTTAATAAACCTCATTTACATTCATTTTGATTCGCTCAGGCATTGAAAAACATTTCACAGGGAAAAAGAAATAAGTAGGAACCTCTCCAAGCTGACATGATGTTTGCTGATAAGATACGAACGGACTTAATAGCGGCACGTATGAGAACATGCATTCCCTACAATATTTGCAAATGGGCTTCTTTTTATTTACTCGGCTTTTTCCCCCCCTCCTTCTCTTTTGTGCTGCTGCCTCTTGTGCTGAAGCAGCTGCTGTGACCGCAGCTCCGAGCCACCAGCATGCCCAGGTGCTCATGTCCTCTGGCTCCGCTGCTGAGGTGGCCCATGGGGCAGGGCAGCCGCTCTCCAGAGCGCAGAGAGGATTCCTGCTGCCCCTTTGATTTTGTTACTCCCCTATGTCCCTTGGTCAGGCTGAGCCTGTGAGCTGGTCCTCCTGAACAAGGTCAGTCCCACATTTCCATCATGGAGGGTCTGTCTGGGTCCCGTCTGCAGGACTCCAGACATCACACCGGTCACACTGAGCTGCTGCGCTCAACCCCAGAGGTCTGGCAGACCCCCAGGGCCAGCTAATGGCCAGACCTCCACAGCTAAGGTGACCCCTCAGGCTGCCCTGGATGAAATGTGTGTGCTGAGCTCGGAGCCACAGCTCTGAAACACACTGAAAGCTGCATTTCTCACACAGTGTCCTGTGTTCCTGACGTTTCCCCCACACCTCACATCCCCTTCCTCGCAATCCTCATCGTACACCGGTGCCTGCTGCAAACGCGTTACTGGGATTTCCACTGTGCAGTGCTGGAGAACCCACCATTGGGCTGAAGTTTCTGTTACCTTGAGGAGTGATAAACACCCCAGACAGAGTGTTTCTGTTATTTCTGCTGAGCTTTTTCATGCTGACATTGGTTTAAAAGAAGTTCTCCTTGATTTACGTCTGTCTGGGATCAGAGTGAAACGGAACGAGCGGAGCAGAATGGGATCCTGCAGATGAACACATGGGGCTCATTTGGTTTCTCTTATCTGATTTGCATCACACAGAGACAGTTTAATTTCAAGCATTGGCCTTGAGTAATTGAGAAAGGGAAATAAAACCAACAAACCCAAAACAAATAAAACCCAAACCCTGAGAAAGTATCACAACCAAGCAAGTCAGAGCAACACAGAGCTGGAAAGGGGGAAAACAAACCCTCGAGACAAAAAGCAACACCAAGCGGCCAGGAGTAAAGGACTTTCTGCAATACAACAGTGCTTGAGGAGAAATCCAGACCCCATCACAGCCCCTATCTATGTGCTGGGCACTGGAATCCAAGAGGCTAGAGCACACAGGATGGAAACAGCAAACACTTCCACGTTGTGATGGCAGAGGGTCACTGTGACACAGGGACAGGGTGTCAGTGGTCCCTACACCTCGTCCAGCCAGATGAGATGTTGGGTAGTGCCTGAGCTGCTTCCACAGGAGGCACCCGAGGACCTGGCCCAGGGAGGCTCAACTCAGCCAGGCGCAACCTTCCTTTGGTTTAGGCTCTACCTGTCTACTTCAGTCTGTCAGTGCTTCACAGGAGCAAACCCTTTGCTCTTGTCTCTGCCTCACAAGGACACAAAGGCACAGAAATCAAACCAAAGCAAAACTCACCCTGCCCTGTTCCAAATGACAACCCCATTAGACCTGGCCTCTTCCATGGCTGCTGGCTCTGGCTGCTGCCCACAAGTACCAACAAGACCCAGCAGGTCTGTGACAGCCCCAGGAGGGGTTTGGTGCTGGCAGACTGCGGTTAGAGCAGTACCCCAACCTAGCTCCTGAGCAGCCTGGCCACAGGATGGCTGGGCCTGGGGATAGGTCCCTGCCCAAGCCCCCCATGCCTGGTGACCCCCAGTGACCCCCTGTCTGACCAAACCGCACCAACTCCAGTGACAGAAAGTCCCCAGAGCAGAGCACATGGTGAGTCCAGCAGGAGCTTCCAGGACGGAAACTCAAGGGTTTCTCTTCTGTTTTGAATGAAACTCTGCAAGAACTCATGGTCAAACTCAGAACTAGAGGCCTTGGAGCACAGAAAGGCTCTTGCAAGCTTCTGCTGCCCACTGCTCCCTACTCTGCCCGGCTCCTGCTGCCAGCAGCTGCCGAAACGCACAACAGCAGCAGCAAACACCCGCATCTGCAGCACAGGGGGAAACAGGTTCTGATGTTCCAGCATCGTCCAGGTCCTTTAGAGCCTTTAGAGCCAAAGTGAGCGGTAGAGCCAGGAAGGCTGTTGGGGGGGTGTCAGGAAATGGATATTAACTACCGGAGGGATCAGAGCAGCCCTGGGATTATCTGACCAGCAGCTCAGAGTTTTCACTGAATGAAGCACAAGCCATCTCATGCTGAGCCTGCGTGTCCCTTCGCCCTTCCTTAGCCTGCGGTTGGGTTGTGGCTGGTTGGTTTTGAGTGTTTAGATGTTTTCAGTCAAATACTTGGATGTTTCTCTCTCCTCCCCGCTTCTCAGTGATCCTGCAGCAGCCACCACCTTCTCCAGACTCAGGCAAATTGACAGGGCAACAGGACCAGGAAAATTGAGTTGTATCAGTCCCCCTTGGGGAGTCTCACCTTCCTGCTTGGATTTGAAAGCGCTCATTTCCTACATCTCCTGATGAGAGTTCCCATCGACCGGTGACCCCTAATGCCTATGCTGGTCAATAGTCCCCAGCAGCTTATTGACAGAACTATTGACAGCTCTGCCGGCGCAGGAGAGCCCAGCCAGCAGCCGGCCACGCTGCAGCAACAGGGATGACTCTGAGCCAGTATCGACACTGCAAATTGAGACGGTTTACTTAGCACTCAGGGAAGAGGCATCATTAGGGCAGCCAATAGATTTCCCTGCTGTTTAACGGCAGCTGCCAGACCCAGGATGGGGAGTTTCCTTTGCACAGCGGCAGCGTCACCCCACAGCAGTGACACGGCTGCTCCCTGGGCTCAGAGCTTCACAGCTTGGGCAAGAGGGGATGAACATGCCCTTCTCGGCTCTGTTGATGGGCCTCTGCAACTCGTCCCTGAAAGCACCAATTAATTCTGCCAGGTTCTTGTCAATAACCCACCACGAACTGTCCTTGGCTTATCCCTGCTCTGGCCAAGCATCTCCCCTCCACCACCAAGAGACACTTCCCACAAAGCAGACACAAGCTTGAGAGCCCAGACCCACACCTCCTCCTACAGACAACCCTGGAGCCCACCCCACAAGCATCGCTATGCTGGGCTCCCTCTCCAATGAGCACAGAGACCCAGGCACCGTGCAGGTCTCCCCCCGGCAGTACCCACCTTGCTCCGCCCTTGCACGCCACGAGCGCAGGAGCCGCACACAGAGCAGCGCTCGGTGTTTACAGTAAATCCTGTGGCATAAGCCCTCAGAGCCCACCACTCACCCAGGCGAGGAGCCGAGGGGAAAAAAATGAAAGAATATTGAACTTGTAATGCACTGTAATTACCAAATGATCCTATCTCAGAAGCAATGGGGCCCCGTGGGATTTATTGCTGTATTAACAGTGGTTTGCCATTGCATTACTTAATGAATAATGCCTGGGCTAATAGCACTCCAAAAAAAAGGGGGGAAAAAAGAGAACACAACTCCAGTGTAATTATTATTTCTTCTAATGCAGCCACTTCTAACACAAACACCCATCTCTCTTTATTGGGTTCTTGTTTAAAAAATGTTTCACTATTAAATTGCCATTGATGCAAGGCATCCATTATGGTTATTAATTCAACTTTTGCTGTACAAAGTTGTTTTCCCCCTCCCCGACGCTCGTCTGTACCCAAGTGACCGCTCAATTCCCACCTACGGCCTGGGTGCCACCATCGGCTTTGCTACCTGGGCTCTCCAAAAGCCCCAAAGACTTCAGCTGAGCAAACAGCAGAGCCTCTGTTTATTTTGGTAGCCTCACAAAATATTTATGGAGAGTTATTCGAGCAGAAAGGCTGAATGGAGATCATTGCAATGTGTCAAATTAAAGAGTGCTTAATGCTGCCTAATCTCCTGGTAATTACTGTTGTGGCAGCGGATGGCATTAGAGCTGGGTAAGAAAGCTAATGATAGTGGGAGAGGAGCCTGGCTGGGAGCAGAGCTGGCTGCTCTCAGCAGCTCCAACAAGTGGGTCTTTTTCCTCGACAGACACCCAGCAAAGCAGCCCCTGGCCATTCCAGTGCTGTTCTCGCTCACAACTGCAGTGGGTTACTTGTGCCCTGAGCAAGTGGCTCGGGGCTGGGCACAGCGCTGCTGCCCCATGGAGCTCAGCATCAATTAGAGCTTTATCATCTCCACTGTAGAGCTGGGGAACTGCAGTACCTGGAGACTGAGAGACTCAACAAGCAATAATAAATGTACTGGGAGCTGCTGATGCCTATCGGAACTTTGCAAAGCTTGTGTCGCACTAATTACTGGCGCTGGCTCTGATTAGCTCTGCCCTCACTTGAGGGTTCTTGTGCCTATCTGGACACCCCATGCTGGGATCACCTGTGGGACAAGAGGGACTAGGATCTGCACAGCTCATCTGGGTTTTGTCCTTGAGGAGGTCAGTGCAAGCAGAAAAGAAAACGGAAGACAACTGGCCTGATGGGTTCAGAAGAGCACTGGACCAGTCCACAGAGGGACAGGTACCTGCAAGTACCAAGTAGTTACTGAACAGGTTCCTCAGTAACCACCAACTTCTTGCCAGAAGGACCCTTTTTTCTCCATTAAACCAGAATCCTGGTTTTGCAACAGCAAACCCATTGCCCTGGCAACAAGCTGTGATGTCAGAAGAAACTGGTCCTGACATCTTGAGGGGAAAAAGCAGACAATGAACCCTTAAGCATGAAAGATTCAGACTCTGACTGGAGTACCAGCACTGGAAAGGAGCTCTCTGAGCTCTCCTAGCACAGCCCCAGACAGGGGTGTTCCTGGGCAGACTAACGTGATTCAGCATTTCCCCATCACCCACAGCTCTGCGGCACCATGAGCACAGGACTCCCACCCTCTACACGTTTGGGACATGTGGATGCGCTCCCTCTGGGAATGAGGCACACACTGGTGCCACAACCTAGGTCTGCAGCAAACATGGGCTGTCCCGGGAGCCTTCGGCCTCTCCCTCTCCCACCACCTGCGGGACAGGATGTGGGAGCAGCTGCACACTGGGGTGGAAGGCAGGACGCAGGGATCCAGGAGAGGGGAGGGGGCTGAACCGGTCTGTTCCAGTTATGGAGCTCAGCAAGCGAGAGGTTCATCATTAACTGTCAAACAGCGGTTTTAATCAGCCCTGCTCCTCGACGCAAGATAGATTTAATATCAAGGCACATTTTCAGAGCCATTAGTTTAATTATGACAGGTGTCTGCAAACTGGATGGCTCCGCTCTCGAGCTCTGAATGACAGCGTTTAATTCTCTGGGCCCACGGGGGCCACCAGGGTACTTTACAAAAATGAGCTTCCATTAAAGCCTAAGTGTTCCTTTCTTTCTTCCTCCCTTTCTTCTTTTTTTTTTTAAATACATATATAAATATATATTCCTCTCCTTCTGCTCTCCCTTCTCTGCAGGCTTCACAATGAGAGCTGATCAGAAAATTGCCCTTTAGTGGAAGGCAAAATAATTTCCCTTGCCCATTAGGACTTGGATTGCAGGTTAGGAAAGCGGTGCCCTGTGTCCTCTACCCAGGCACAGGCACAGCAATCTGCTGCTTAACCTTTCCATTATCCATCTATCTTTGGTGTTTTCCCAATAAATAGGGACATAAACAATTACAGCAAACAATGGAAGCACTGGGTGCCCACAGGATGCTGCCTACCCCAAGCAGAGGTAAAGGCAGGTTACTCCGAGCCCTTCTAGGTCTGTGGGTGAAACCATCTGTGCAACCAGCCCCATGTCAGGTGAGGAAGGTGTATGTAGGGTTCACCCTCTTTCAGTTCAGCTGAGACAGGATGTGCTGACCAGAGCACCACATACACATGTATTTCAGGCCCCCTAACCAACAGAAAAGTCAATGTGACCATTTCTTCTCAGCTCTGCTACCCAGAGGACCGGTCAGTTCGGTTGGTTCAGACCACTCTCCACACAGAAGCCCTTCCTGTGGTTATAGAGGGACTGTGGTCCCTCACACTGGGCTGCCTGACAGTGACAGCAGCAGATTCTGCCCTGGCACCCAGCCTTGCCAGCCGCTCATGGATCAGCACCTCTGCGCACAGCTCTGCAGTGCAACCACAGCCTGACCCGTTCCCACACGACTGCTCTGTAGGGAAATGCCAGCCTGGCACACGGCAGGGCTCCCCAGGCAGGGCTGGTTTCACAAGTGCTGGCACAGCAGCAGCGGGCAGGGACTGAGCAGGCACTTCCCCAGCCTGGCTCTGAGGTCTCTCAGCACGAGGTCAGCCCCAGACCAGGGTCTGTCAGCACTGGGAGCCCTCAGGCCCTCACTTGCAGCCTCTGTGCAGTCTGGAGCCTTTCAGAGCGCTTGGAAAAGGTCAAAAGGAAATCTCACTTCTGCTTTTCCCCAAGCCTGATGTTGAAACACTGAAGTCTCCAGCCAGCCCTAAAAGCTGCTGTTTGTTACTCCTAATTCACAGGGTCCCTTGTTACACCCCCAGGCCTGTGACCTTTCTGTCATGTGTTTAGGAGCTGATGAAGGTCGTTAAGACATGCCAGACTCACTGCACTGGTGACACAAACCACGCCAGTCTCGCAGGGCATCAGGGAAATCACCTCCAGCCCTTCCAGCCTCTGCCCCACACACAAGACGCATCATTTTAGGTCTCCCCCAGCACAAACCATCAGGGCTCCAGGTAGAGACCACAGAACTACACTGGATTATGCCAGCTCAGTGTCTCACAGAGACTCCTGTGGACTGACTGAATGTTAATGTCTGTGGAACTTGTTTTTCCACCCATTTACACAAGGAGCTTGTTGAAGGGCCATTACCAAAGTGAGGGATGCGTGAGCAGTCCAGATGGACACCCCGCTCAACACTCAGAGGCTCAGAGACTTGAAGTTTTTAAAAATCCCATCGAGTGACCCAGCATGAGCTGGTTTGAAATAGAAATCAGCGGCACGATGTGTTTCAGAGGTTTTTCCAGCCCTCAAACACCCAGTCACCTCTTCCATCCCCAGCTGCTTTGTGAAGGTGGCCTGTGGGTGCTGAACTCCAGGGAGCCACCGGGATTTCATAGGAGAGAGAAGTTTTCAAGATCCATGAACAAAGTTAACAGCAACACTGACTGAATTTCTGCACAACTTTCCAACCCTTTAATAAAATGAACAATGCGTTTCTTGAGAACAGCCCCCCCCTCCCCTTCCTTTTCATCCCCTTTGGAAGTGCCTCTGCCTTTGTTCCTCCCCAGGAGGGGTCTGGCAGGTTCTAGCACAGGAGGAACCAGGGAGAAACAGCAGAAGTTATTTCAGTCCAAAGACATAAAATTACACACAATCACAACAAAGAGCATGGGAACTTGGCAGGAGGAGAGGGGTGTCTGAGTTACCAGAGCAGCCATAACTCACCAGCTGACAAATACTGCGGGTTGGAAATGACTATTTGTTCCAGTATTTAATAACACAAACCCCATGTGGAAACTACTACAGTCCTACATCCCATTGTCTCCAGTGCCTCCCAGTCCCTGAGTGCTGTAAGGACCGAGCACTGTTGTGGTTTATGGAACCCTGTGCCTTTCCTGCAGTATTTTAGTGTAGAAAAACACATAATGGGCAGGGAAAGGGGTTCCCTGCTCTTTCCTGGCTGCGCTGTTTCCCAAACGTTGGGGAGGCACTGGACAGCACAGGGCAACTTGTGTCACACACAGCCCACCAGCACCCCACCAACCCATCTCTGTGCTCACAGCTCCACCTCCAGAACATCTCTGATTTGAGTAGACCTGACTCAAGTTATTGGCATTGAGCGTTCTGTCCCGACATGGCAGCACCTGACCCTCTCTCCCGCAGAACCACATGTGAGCTGGCCCAAGACAGGGTGCTGCTCAGCTGTGTGAAGTCCCTACTGCATCCTATGGGAGAAGAGAGCGACAACACTGAGCAAAAAGCCCAAGTGCCAACCGTCAGCAGCTCAGCAGGAGGATTCTGGTAGAACTAAGAAGTGAGGAATTAAGGTGAAGTCACCCTATTATTGGTGTTTATTACAGTCTCTGCTACCTCACAAAACTTGCTAAGAGCATTCTCTGCCCTGGATTCAGGCTGTGGCATCACTGTGGGTTACCCTGGGGTTAGGCAAATGTGAAACAGCCCTGTGGGCTGCTGCCTGGTCTCCCCTGTGTGTTCACCAGCCTTTCGTGTTTTATTGTAAACACCACCCAAATTACAGAGGGGCAGATCTATGTTTTGCCAAGTGAGTGCTGCTGCGATGACTAATTGCTATGGGAATTCACTTCTTAGTCTCATAAATCCAGCCCAAGTGAAAGCAAAAAGGGATCTGTTGTTCTAGGTTTGTAATGATGGGGAAAAGGGGTTTTATGGCTCTTCATGACCTTTACAAGGTAACTCAGCATGGCTGGACAGAGCCAAGAAGACACCAGTCACGCACCACCTACCCACAAAATCTGCTGCTGGCTCAGACCCAGACCCACACTGGGAACTGCACAGAGCTCACCCAAATCCCACAGTGGATAGCGAGACAGAGCAGAGACAGTGCTGGCAGGTGATGAAATTGCTGGGGTTATCCCCCTATCCTGGGGTTATGATCTCTTCACACTGATCACCTCATCCACAGCAGCTAGCTAACATGCACTGGGCAAAGCTCACACAGGGCTTAGGCACCACACAACTCTCACCCAAACCCTCCAGAACCAGTAAGATCCCAAAAATCTTGTGTCTGTTTTTGCTGTAAGGATGAGGTTCACCCTTAGCTGGGCACCCACTGCCACAACCAAACACAAGTGAATACAACAAGGATAAAACTAACCATCTCATTGCAAAAGGGGATTAACCACCTAGAGCAGGAACCACAGAATGTTCCTGTGCAGAGACATGGATGGAGCCTGCCAGTGTGAGGTGTCGCCTCCTGTACCTTAAATACTGCATAGAACCAAGTGAGGAGCAGTGTCTGGACTACCCAGCCTTCAGACTCATGACCAGAGTGAGGACCATCACACAAAGAAAACCTGGGAGATGCTGTGAGCATCAGCACTGTGTGGCTGGGAGAGCTGCTCCAGTGCACGAGAGCTCTGCACTTGCACATTGCGTCCACAACAGGGATCTACCAGAACATTTGTGAATCAGCTTTTCTAGGGCAGTTCATCTTCTTCCCATCCTCTTCTCAAGAGAGGAAACACAACGCAAAACTCCACAGATTATCAGCTGAGCCACAGAAAAGCATCTTCCCAATATTACACAGAGATGACAGCAACCACTAGGGAATGAAACTGCTGCAGAAATACAGGTGCATCAAGAGCAGCTACTTGCCACCAAAATTCCAATTTATCTCCCTGAAAAGGAGTTAAACAGAGGCTGTGACACTGGCTTTGGGTAGTTCAAGGTTCCTCTGCATTGCATGTGTGGTGCTACAGGAGATGCTCACCAGGCACCTTGAACTTAGAGCAGCTGCTGCCCATGACGAGAGCGGTTTTCTTTCTGGGAAGTGATGCAAGGAAGCCACAGCAGCCTGTGGAGAACCTTCCCTCCCTGCTTTGGCTGCAGGGAGAGCCTGGGCAGCACCAGCCACAGCAGAGGGTCTTTGCAGCCTCCCATCCCTAGGCCAGAGCCTCTTTCTGTGCACTCAGGTAAAAATAAACTCAGGGCTATCACAGACAAGGAACTGGCAGAACAAAGCTTGAACAGAATCCCCGAAGGCTTCAGGCACGCACAGCCCCGTATCAGTGTTTCTGTAGTACCTCATTATTGAAGGCAAAGCACAGGATTTTAAGAAGCTGACTCAGGGCTTTGAACACTCAGGGTTGCCAACACTGGATGTGCACAAACGCTTTGCAGAGCTCTGATCACCTGCAATTCACAGCGAGATGTGGGGAGCTGGCACTTCAACCAGCAAACCTGTAAGTTCACATGCAACTGCCGTTGATTTCCTGCCTTCTCCTCTGACCTGGGCATTTCTGGGGTCCCAGGGAAATGGAAGAAAACTACTGCTTTGCTCCCATGTGGAACAGTTCCAACTCAGAAGAGGTGGTGAACGTTTTATGCCTGGTGGCAAACACAGCCCGTAATCCCGAGTAAAAAGCTTTACCTCTGGCAAACAGGCTTCTGCAGTGGCACAGGGATGTGTTCCCTCGGAGAAACTGGCAGGAATGCTCTTAAGGCCAAGCTCTGACTCCAGGAGAGGCAACACCAGATTTTACAGGCTGGCAACCTCATGGCTGTTCGGAGCACCAGGAGCTCATCCATTTGTCTTTCACTGGAGTTGGAAAAAGAAAACAAAAAACAAAACCAAAGGACACATCACCACAAGCACAGAGATCAGCTCTGCAGAGCGAAAGCTACGCTGTATAGGTTACACTTTCCTGCTAAAAGAAACCCCCTTGCAGTATGATTTCACAGGCCATGCTAATTATTTTTAGGGCAAGCTTAATAAAACCCAGGTGATTTGCCTTCAGCAATTTCTTCTTATCTTCACACAGCTCCGGATCATTTACCCACACGGCACGCAATTACAATGAGCCCTGCAGTTCCTAACAGACATCTTTTGTCGAGCCCCGGCAAGAGTACACAGAGGTTAATGTGCTTCTGCACTACAGAAATCTGGGCATTGTCTCGCGTGCTGTCAGCCTGCCCCTGACACGCCGAACGCCGCGGATTTACAACATCAGCAAAACACAAGGTTTTCCCACTGGGAGCCTTTTTCTAACTCTTTCCTCATCGGGATGTTGGTGTGTGGGAGCCTGATCCGTGCTGTCCACTTGGGGCAGGAGCAGTGGTTCCAGACAGACGCCCCTCTCCTGGCTCTCTGGCAGTGCCCCATGTGCCATTGTGTGCTCTGGCGGATTCCCAACACAGCAGTGGGGTGACACCAGAGAACACAACCACTGCCCTCCTCCTCCTCCCATGTGCAACAAGAGATGTTCATTCCGGCCAGTTTGGGGCAAGCCAGACTGACCCTCCAGGAGCTTCAGGAGTTGGGGTGAGCTGGGTGTGATTGCTCTCCAGAGGAACATCATCACCTTCTGCCATCCTGCTGGATGTGGAGAGCAGGGCACACAGGGCACCCAGCCTCACTCCTTTCTGGGGAGTAGGGTACCTGGGATGCAGACCACCAGCAGCATCCTGTGCTCTGTGTGTGCCATGGGGCTCAGTGAGGAGAACTCTGTGTTGCTGCACTTGGCTCTTACCAACGTCCTCACCACCAGCCCTAGAGGTGGGCACCAATGTAGGTGGGGAACAGTAAAGCTGCTTAAGACATAGAAGATCCTCAACCTAGAGGGAAAGCAGGGCTGGTCTCACCCTTGGAGACTACAGCCAGTGTCTCCTGAGGCAGGACAGACCCAGCCAGGCCACGGAGCAGCTGCTGACACCAGCAGCTCTCCCTCTTGTGCTCCAGCCTGTTCCTGGGCCCCAGTCCTTGGAAGTGGGTCTGGAGCAGGATATTGTGTGAGAGGGAAAAGTCAGGGAAAGGAGCAGAGAAGTTCATTCATTCTGCAGCACAGGGCACTCATGGCTGCTTTTACTAAATCCCATGTCTCTCTGCAGGGTATTAAATGTAACATACGGTTGGGATACCTCTGCTGCGCCTCAAGAGTAGACAGGGAATGTGTTTCCTCAGCATTTATTTATATCAAAATATATCTTTGTATTGATGAAGTATCAGCTGTCAGGCTACCAGCACAAAATCACTCCTGATGCAATAAAACTTGCAGCCTGTTCAGCTCTAACAGTAACCCTGCCCCAGCATTTAATTGCCATCGCCAGACTGACAGAACCAACTCAGTGATAGGAAGGGAAAATATGCACCAGCACCGGAGGACCCTACACCATGGGGACGGTGCTCAGTCCCAGCGTGTTGCTGAACCAGCCACTGACAGGAGGAGAAGCCTGTTGTAGGGCATAAAAAATAATTAAAAAAACCTTCAGAAGGGTTGGCAGCACAAAATTTCCTGGCTCTGTCATCTCTCTGTTCCTGCGAGCAGCAAAAGATCCATAATTCTCACACTTAATGTAATTCCAAGGCGTCTAAAGTGATTTACAGTCAGTTTACTCAATACTTTCAGCTTTATTTAATGTAACAGTTATGGCACATAAAAAGTTTATTGAAAATCCTTTGGGAGTATGATTGAGTAAGAAACAGTCACTGCTAATGCCATTACAAGGGCTGAAGAGAAAGATCCCAGCATGTTCTCTCCGTGACCTCTATGGCTGCACGATCCAGGGTCACACAAGGAAATTCTCCCTGGCTCTCAGGAGGGGATCGGAGCCACCTTCTCTTCTTCTGTGGGGAACAACCAGCTCTGGAGGCACTGATCTCCTGCCTGAGCCCTGGGTCTGCTCTGCCTCAGTGGCAGGATGGGAAGGGAAGGGAAGGGATGGGAGTGGAAGGGAAAGAAAGGAAGTTCTGGGGGGGTGGGGGGAGGAATTTCCCTCCTGCCAAACTCACTCATTTACAGTTATTTATTTTCAGATTTGCCATTTGTGAGGAGAGCTGAATAGCTCCTCTGAAGAGCAGCAGAGCTGTTCTGGGTGGGGATGAGAGGAACCTGGGGCTGCATGTGAATCCTCTCCAGCTCAGCTTCCCACAGGGCCTCTGTCTCTTTCAGCTTCACCAGTCTGTTCAGCTTCTCCCCAAATGTGAAATGGCAAAAGATGTTAATTTGCCTCAGTGATTAACAAACATTACTTTTACCTTCATTATAGCAGTAATATCACTTAACAATTGCTCACACATCAGTGATAACAGCCACAGCAGTGAGGGTGTCTTAGCAGCAAGAGTACCCACAGCGGTGACAGTATCTCAGCAGTGGTGGTACCCACAGCACTGAGGGTATCTCAGCAGTAAAAGTACCCACAGCAGTGAGGGTACCCACAGCAATGAGGGTATCTCCGCAGCAAGAGCATCTGCAGTAGTGAGGGCATCTCAGCAGCGAGAGCACCCACAGCAGTGAGGGCATCTCAGCAGTGAGAGCACCTGCAGCAGTGAGGGCATCTCAGCAGCAAGAGCACTCACAGCAGTGAGGGTATCTCAGCAGCGAGAGCACTCACAGCAGTGAGGGTATCTCAGCAGCAAGAGCACTCACAGCAGTGAGGGTATCTCAGCAGCGAGAGGACCCACAGCAGTGAGGGCATCTCAGCAGCGAGAGCACTCACAGCAGTGAGGGTATCTCAGCAGCAAGAGGACCCACAGCAGTGAGGGCATCTCAGCAGCGAGAGGACCCACAGCAGTGAGGGCATCTCAGCAGCGAGAGGAC
>JAOXOE010000852.1:1659863-1744728 GCA_028565055.1 Phoeniculus purpureus | reverse complement strand
GAGGACCCACAGCAGTGAGGGCATCTCAGCAGCGAGAGGACCCACAGCAGTGAGGGCATCTCAGCAGTGAGAGTACCTGCAGCAGTGAGGGTATCTCAGCAGCAAGAGCACTCACAGCAGTGAGGGCATCTCAGCAGTGAGAGCACCTGCAGCAGTGAGGGTATCTTAGCATTAGCCTACCAGGGCTGCCCAAAACCAGGGAAGAATCACATCCACCTGAAAAGGGCAGAAGAAGGACAGTAACAGGGGTTACTGTCACTTTGGGGCACTGAGAAGCTCCATTCACAGACCAGACCCCGACTGTCAAACAGAAAGTGCTGCAGTCCATGCTGAGGGCACTGGCAAGAGCGCTGAGCAGCCCCATCCCTGTGCCGGGCTCAAGCTTTGAAGGACTGGGGTGTGGTGAGTGCCCAGCTCCATGTGCTGGGAGATATCGGCAGGAAGGGCAATGGTCCTGCAGCTGGGCCCTGTCCCAGAGCTCCTCTCCAACCTGCTCTCACACACTACCCTGTTTCCAGGAACCGGGGTTGAAAGGTGTCGCAGGGAGGTGGGAAGGGCCAGCAATGAAAATGAGGAGTGTGCTGAATAAACTGGAATAACAAGAGGAGAAGAAAAACATGTTCCACATGTGCCTGTTCCATAAACAGAAGAAAGGTTACGTTTCTCAGATAAGGCGACTGTGATGGGTTGTTTAGCTGTATTTGTCAATCAAGTATTAAGACTTGCAGAATTAAAATCAGTGTGGTTCAGAGATGGATTCCAAGCTCTCCAAAACATCAGGTTTGGCATTTCGATAGCTCTCAAGCTATCATCTCTAGACAGACAAACAGATAGATGGATGGATGATTTGGAGAAAAAGATGGAGACATTCTTTTAAGACTTCTTTTTTTCAAGAGATGGTTTGCTTGTGCCAAGAATTCAGCCTGGGGAAAAGTCCAAGTGCAGCATTTCCTCCAGCTTAAACTGGGGCTTGGCCCAAACCAGGCTTTGGCTCCAAGGACCCGCTCACAGCAGGGACTGGGAGAACAGGATTCGGTGCTTCCAGCCCACCCTTGTGTCAGCAGAGCGGGGATGGGTGTTGTGAGCGGAACGGACACCTGCCTCTGCCCCCACAAACACCCGTTACAGGTGCCCAAACGTTAATGCTGAACAGATGGGTGGGAGAAAAGCAGCAGTTCATGCTGGAGCTGGCAGGGCAGACTCCAACAAGTCCACTATTGTTAGACAGAAATTCCTAGAAACAGATGCAGCAAATTCGGTGCTTTAGAGCCAGTTCTGAGTCTGGGGTCTGCTGGGAGAAGCCTGTGTAGCTTATGGATTAATGTGCTATTATTACATTACTCTTTAAGCTTCAAAGGTCTGCCAGGAAACCTAAGCCTACTATCTATTGAATGACATTTTAAGAACAAATAATACATTAATATATTTAATTTGAGAATAAACACATACATTATAGGAAGGGATTTTGTCTATGCTGATAAGTCAGTGCCTGACCTTTCCGCTGCAATCCCCGGGTGCTGAGCCATGGAGGACCTCTTCCAGGAACCTTTGCTATGGGCTGAGAGCCTTAACGCTGGTCCTGCCAGCACAGGGCTGCGGCCGACACGCTGTTTGGAAAGGGGAGCTCGGCCGTAATTATCCCTTTGACTCTAATCTACAGCTACACTAAATCTTGTTGCCTCAAATTAGTTAATCAATTAAGTGTCAAACCACAAAATGTTAGTGATTGTGGCCTGAATTTATTGCCTTGGCACCCACTGCCATCGGCTGACTCCCTCCTGCTCAGGCTCTGCTGCTGCAAAACTTTGGGGCAGGCGCTTCCCCTGGCTCATTAGGGAAGGGTTAATGAACACAGGGGTTCGAAACACAGAACTCTCCTCCCAGGGAGGAAGAACCCTATCCTCCAGAACATGCTGGGGGCCTCCCAACTGGAAAGCAGCTTGTCCAGGAAGAAGCTGAAGGTGCTGGTGGACACCAAGCTGAGCCAGCAATGTGCCCTTGTCCCAGAGCGGCTAGCAGGGGCCAGCAAGTTGAGGGACATGATCCATACCCTCTGCTGAGGCCACCCTTGGAGTAGTGAGTCCAGTTCTGGGCTTCCCAGTACAAGACAGAGACAATGACACATTGGAGAGGCTCCAGAAAAGGGCCACGAAGATGATTAAGGGACTGGAGCATCCCAGACATGGAGAAAGGCTGAGAGTCTTCGTGTGCTCGGGAGGGTCTCCGTGTTGACAGTAGAGCAGGAGGTCCCGGTCCTTGCTCAGGACAGCCTGGAACATGTGAGGAGCTGCTCAGTTCTGCTGAAGTGCTTTCAGCTTCAGAGAGGGTTGGGGGTTTTTTTAGAATTTCACTGGAAAGATAAAAACCCGATAACTGAAACATCCAGCTTTTCCCAAAGTCGAGAAGATATTCAGCTTTGGAAAACATTTCTGGTCAAAAAATAAAATACTCTGTTTGCTTGGAATCGGTTTCAGAAAGAACTGTCAGCCTTTTCAGTGCCTGAGACTTCTCCAAAGCAGAGTTTTTAGTTTTGTTTGTTGTTACTGAAAAACAACAACAACAAAAAAAGACTTTTCAATGGAAATGTGGGTTCTCACAGAACAGCTATTTTTCATTCAAATGATGCTGAGAAGAAAAATATTCACCCAGCTCCAGTCCCCAGGGCTAATGTCTGCAAGAACTGTGTGGCTGGGGGGTCATCTCCTCCCCATTTACAACTCCTGGAGCCAAAGCTAAAGGAGAAAGAGATGAGTATTCGATTCTTGGGGTGCCCAAGTGAGATGAGTGATGCTGGGCCAGTTATTGCCACACTGGGAGCAAATGAAAGCCTCCTGCTCATCGTCACTGTCATTGTCCCACCACTGATGATCAGTTAAAAATGTAAATACGCAGGGCAGACTTTGGGAAAGCCGGCGCAGGACGGGGGGAAAGATTGCAAAAGCGAGGTTTATTGATCCCCAGTCAAGATTGATGGCACAATAAGAGCAGGAGGCGAAGAGTGATTTTGCTTTTGAAAACGTTGATGAATAAGCACTCAGGGGCAACAAATAGCTGGACTCACCGAATGATGGACGGCAGCAGGCGAACAAGATGCATTTTTATAAATGGGTGAAAGGAGAGGAGGACTTATTAAAAAAAATGAATGACCACATGTGGCAGGGATATGCCACTGGGGAGAAGGCAGCCATTGATTTATGTGCACTACTGGCATTTGAAAATTCAATAATAACATTGACAAATGAGAGGCAAAGCTGGCCAGAGGACAGCACAGAACTTGGAGTGGAGAAAGAAAATGCCAAGGTCAGGATGAAGGAACAGAAAAACATGCTTATGTTGGAAAGGTTTGGAGTTAACTCATCTATATAAAGACTTTAAGAAAAATCACTCTGGGAGCAGAGCTCACCATCCTGACTCTGTGGCATCAACTGGGGAGAAGTAACTAGAGGAGCTGTGGCACCCAGTGGAGCTCTCAGTGGGAATATCTGCTTCTTGGCATGGGGCACAGCCATCATTTCATCTTCCCCTCCCGATTTTGATAAGCTGGTGCCCAGTGCTCCCTGGCACCTCTCAAATTAAACATCCTGCAGCTCCTGAGAACTATTGGCAGAACAGCTCACGCAGGAGCACTGCCTGCACTAGGCAACTCACTGAGCAGCCCGTGGGTTTGCTCCGTGTGTTGCTGGCTGGGGACTCAGCTGTGCCTCTGCCCCTCCTCACAGACAGCCCGCCCCCCCCCAAACCACGGTGAGAAAATCAGTGAGATGCACGGAGACTGAGGGAAAATGAGATGCAAAGGGCTAGGATGGCGGCGTGGAAGCACTGAGTGCACAAGGCAGGGACTGGCCAGCTCTGGAGGTTCCCAGCCAGCTGCTGTCTACACTTTGCAGCAAGTGGCCAAACAACTTGCAGAAAAGTCATCTTAGCAGAGACCATCACTTGAAAACCTCCTGCAAGGGCCCCTGAGAGAAGGGTGCACCCCGAGACAGGGAGCAAACACAGTGGAGATGGTTTTCAAGCTGCAGTCAGGTTACAGCCGGGCAGTAAACGGGAGGAAGATGCTGCTCACGGAGCTGTCACATCACATCATGTCATCCGAGCTGAAGATTCTCACATCCCAAAGAGGCAGAGACTGGGAGCTGCCAGCTTTTCTGGGCTGGGCAAGGCTTCCCAGGGCCCAGGAGTGTTCAGCTTTTCTTTCACCTGCTCAGGGAAGGATGGTGGCAAAGCCCTGGGGCAACAAGCTCTGCTGAACCACAGAGACCTGGACCTTACAGACCTTTACAAGGGAAAAAACCAGTAATTAAACTTGTCAAAGCCATCTCTGGCTACTGCCTCAGTAATACCTTGTCCTCAGCAGCCTGCACGTAATGTTACCTTAACATTTGATCTACTTAATAAGGCCCCGTTTTTGCTGGTCCATGTCTTCTGGCTCTGTTACAAATGGCAGTAAAAGAGGACAACCGACAGGAGCGACTGCACAGGGCACCCCGGGGAGAACGTGGCTTTGCTCTTTCTCGCCGTTCCTGGCCTCCCTCCGTG
The DNA here is from genome assembly GCA_028565055.1 of Phoeniculus purpureus. Classification (NCBI taxonomy): domain Eukaryota; kingdom Metazoa; phylum Chordata; class Aves; order Bucerotiformes; family Phoeniculidae; genus Phoeniculus; species Phoeniculus purpureus. Next base: position 1,740,189 of record JAOXOE010000852.1, on the reverse strand, counting down.
CTTGTATTCATCTCTGAAGATGTCTTTTCTAAATGCTGGGAGGTCAGAGGTGTGGATGGAACATAACTCTGTGCATCGGTGTGCTTGGCTGCATCGCAGGAGCTCTCACTTGGAGGCAGAGAGGGATTTCTGCAAGGACTTCACAAAGCCCTGAGGTGGCCCAGCCAGGCCAGTGGAAAGGACTGCAGGTGTGTGGGTCAGGGACTTCTCACACTGAAACTCCTGAGGCTGGTGCCTGGTGTTTTGGAACATGAAAGGGAGGGTACAGCTCCTGTCCTGGGGCTCAACATCACCCTGCCCTGCTGAACAATGCAAAGGCTGTGATCAAAGCCTGAAGCAATCTGCAGCATCAGGCTGCCATTCATCCCAGTAGAGACTGGCTGGAGCCTGGGAGCAGTTCAAGCCCTCAAACAGGACTATAAACACTCTATGTTTGGGTTTTTCATTGCCCTTTTTGTAAAGCAGTTGATTTCCATCTTCAGCAAAGCAGCTGAAATGCCTGTTTGGGTGCTTTGCTCAGTTTCCAGCCTGGTCAGTCCCACTGACAGCCAGCTTTAGTTCCAATACCAACTACCCCTACCCTCAACGGAATAGCTGCTGTGCCCCACGGGCTGTGTATTTCAGGATGTGTCCCTAAACAAGTTCCAAGCCAACTAATTCTTCAATACCAGGCAAAGTAATCTTTTGGACCAGCTCTCCTCCAGCAGAGTGCTCTCTGACCAGGAGGTTTTAGGGAGGTTCCACAACACTCAACAACACAGGAGGCAGATACAGACAAACCCCACTTTTCAGTGCTGCCCTGGCAGAGCTGTGGATAGCAGGATGGCACACAGTGCCATCGAAATGGCCTCTGCAGAGCACAGCCTGTGTGCCTGTTACAGACTCCCATATTTAGGTTCCGTGTTGCTGTTACCACTCAGCTCCTCTCTATTCAGACTTGCCTGGATGTGTTCCTGTGTGACTTGGTGATCCTGCTGTGGTGGGAGGATTGGACTAGATGATCTTTCAAGGTCCCTTCCAATCCCTATTGATTCTATGATTCTATGATGGTTAACAATAGTGAGGTACAGACACCCCAACCAGCATCACCTTGTGTTCCTCAACCCGAGGAGCTCAAAGCAGCTCTTACAGGCTAAGTATCTTCTACAGGAAGGAAAAGTGAAGGGAAATTGTTAGAGTTACCCAAGTTTTATAGTGACTGCGGATGGAAACAGACTGAGACTGTTGCAGAGATGGCCGAAGCCCTTTCCAGCCACTGGAAACATCTTCCTGCAGATGTAGCTCTGAAAATGTCCCAGTAAGAGTTCTACACAAATAATTAAGGTTGGCAAGAGGTACCCAACTCCTTCTGGCTGCTGAAAAATCATCTGCTCAAGTCTGACACAATCGAAATAATTAATGAGGGAACAAAGTTGAAAAGCTGATAAAGTGCCTGAAAGCTCAGCCCTGCACCCTTCCTGGGTAACACTGAGAGCTGTCGGTGTCAGCATCGGGGTTTGGCAGCCTGATTTGAAACAGTGCAACCAAGGACAGCAATCACTTAGGGTTTGGAGACGGTGCTACAGAAAACCTACAAACCCAATCCACAGCTGGGGTAAACTGGTGTAACTGCTCCTTTGAGGCTGGTTTACTGCAACTGAGGATCTGGCCATGGCATCTTACCCTGACTCCCCCCAAAGGGCTGCAGCAGCTCCTCAGAATCACTCCAGAGCCCATTAAAAGAAAAGTAAGATACCTCCAATCATTATTACTCATTTTTATGGCCACGTTGTTCACAAATGACTGAATTTAGCTGTCAAATGTATAGAAAAGAAAAATAAAATCAAAGCATCAGCCATCTGCGCCCCAGAAAATGTTTGTGTTCTCATGGGTTGTTTATGGCGAGAAGGTCTCGGCTCCTTTGTTCCACATCATATTAGTTATTGCATGGGAAATGAGTGCTTCTCACTTCGCCATTTGTAAGGCTCCTGCATTCTCTCTCCTGTGCACATTCGCTCTCCCCCTATATGTATTTTCAGTCCATACATCTTGGATTGACACGTGGAATTGTGTTTGTTTTACTGGTTCTGTCTCTCTAATAGTTTTTCATTGCAAAGGGGATCCAATGTTCGTTATTTACTCTGCTTTCTTCCAGCGCCATTATTGCGAGTGCTCGGTTCAATCAATCCAATTGCCTGATAGCTATGAGGTTCCCTGACCTACTTGAGTGTGAAGGAAACAGGAGCAGGGAGAGCTCTGAAACCTGCCTGGGCTCATCTCTGAGATGTCCACAGAGCTCAGCTCTCTGCAGGCTCAAGGGATCGGTGCTGCGGGGCAGCTCCTCAGCTGCAACCACCTCACCTCCCACCTGCTGCAGCACCCTGTAAGTAGGCTTCTGTGGCCAGAGAGAGGAACCTCCTCTCTTCATCATCTACCTTGAAGCATTTGGGAAGCCCTTCGGTCTTCCAGCAAAGTTTAGTGGCTGCACGGAAACTCAGGCCCTTGCAGGGCCTCTCTGGAGCAGAGTGCCCCAAACCCAGTAGCCTTTTCACAAAGTCTTGGCCAAAAGGCATTGAGGCACAGCTGCTGCAAGTAAGAGTTGCACTCCATCAGATCATATAAACACATATTTAGCTCTAAGTGGATAAATAATCCCTCTGAAAGCCACCCACAGCGAACACTTCTCAAGATCTGGCGTCGGGTGAGCATCACGTTTTTCCTCTTTCAAACTCCCCAGAGGAGAGCACAAAGCCCAGTTAAAATCCCAGTGACTGCCTCCACCTTCATCCCTGCCCTCAGCTCACATTTTCCAACCTCACCTGGCAAAGTGCAGTAAACAGCAGGAGTGTAAATCTGCCGAGGTTCCTCGGCACAGTAAATATACAGCGCACCGGGGAGGTCTACTCTGAAACACCGCTTGGGCCCTGTGATACTAGCTAGAAGCTGCAGGAGAAGGCAAGGAGGAATGAAGGGCATCCGAGGCCCAGACAGCTCCGTGATGGAGCCAGCACCGGCCCCTGCGTCTCTCCAGAGTGAGAAGCTGCTGAGAAGTTTGAGGACACATTTATATCCCACCAGAACCCAGCACAAGTGTCTCAGGTGCCCTGACCTCAGATGGTGGTTTGCAGCAAAATACCAGGGTTTTAGCTCAGCCCACATTTTCCCTCCCATCCCACTCAGCCAACAGCCCTGCGTCCACCCCAGCACAGTGGGGAGCAAAGAGGGGCTCAGAGCAGCCATCAGAAGATACCTGGAGTTACATTTCAGGCCTTTAGAAGCTAATGTCCTGTCCTGGAGGTGTTTTGATCGCCCTAACCAAACCTTTGAACAACAGCCCCTAGGTCCCTGGAAGCCGCATGCTGGGGTGTTGCTGTTCCTGAGGTGCCAGGAGGGCATCGCTGACCCCGCTGCAGGACACAGCAAAGGCAGTTCAGCCTCAGAGGAGGCTAATAAGCTGCTGTCAGACAGGAAGGCAAGACCAGTAAAGAGGGTGTCGCCGACACACGGGGATGGTGTCACCAGCAGCACCCGGGATGAAGGAGCATCCCTGCTCTTACACCCAGCCAGAGGCAGCAGCGCTGGGTGGAAATCCTGAGGACGGCAAGAGAAGAAATGAATTCCAGGCAGGCAGCTGGGGCAGGGGGAGGGACGGGGTGTAACCAGCATCTCTCTTTTCAAGGCAGCTGGGCTTATTTTAATGGGCAAGGTCAGCAAAGAAATGACCAGGAAGAGAAATCGCTGCCATTACAAATCAGTTGCGATCCTGTATCAATTATTCCCCGCGCAGTTCCCTTGCCTTGGGCTGAGGCAAACACGGCCTAATCAGTTTTACATCTACGTTTAATTTTATTGGAAAGAGGAGCCGGCAATGCATCATGGGGCTGCGGCGTGACATGAAAGGTGACCCCTGCCAACTTAATGACACAATACATAACCCTTAATGAAGTCACTATCTTGTCCTTTTTTTGCTGTCTCAGCCCGATGATTTATGATGGCATCATTTTGCTTTGCCCTCTTTTCATTTCAGCTTGACAAAGTGGATGAAACAATTATCTTCGTTATCGGCCAGAGCAGTAGAAATGTGATGGTTGAGGATTTCTGCAGGTGGAAGTCTTGGCTACAGAGTCAGTGAAGAGAAAACCATGCTCCGGGTCCCTCCCTTCTTTTCTTTCTCTCTGACTGTGGCCTCCTGAAGATGGATGGAGGATCCCAACAAGCCCTGCAAGCCCTGTGTCACTGTGGCAAGATGCAATTTCAAGAGAAAGGGATCTCTGGAGCAGCAGATAGAAGAGTGCTGGGAGGTGTCAATGTGTTTTCTTTGAGTTTTTCCCCTTCCCTGTCCATCCACACCCACACTGGTACCACAGATGCCCACAAACCTGCCTGGCAAAGGTTATCAGACCTTCGTTTTGAGCAGCTAGATAAAGGTATCAACTGGTAATAAGGACCTGTGTTTGTGCCAAATTTTATGTCTAATTAAATCAGCACAGGGCTGTACGCAGTCCTTCAGAGCTCAGTCTACTTCTCCGTGCTCACAACATGTTGTGGCTGCAAGGACACTGTACAGCTGCTGTTACTAAGTGCAGCTCAGTGCTTCCATCAAAACCACAGCCCAGCTTCGCTTCCCATTTCTAGAGCAGATGGTGCCTGTTTTCCCCCAGTACCTGCAGGGGTTGTGTGAGGGAGGCCTTCCTCTGCAGCCAGGGATGCCAATGAAGCTGATGGCAGTAGCTGAGCCCTGCCTAGGCAGAAGAGACCATGTGCCCACCCCAGCCCTCTGCCTGATGGCACTTGGAGCTGCCACACCAGCACCTTTTGGCTGGTGCTGCCCAGAGTCTGCTGTGGCTGTTTGCTCAGTTTCCCCCCTACACTGGGATGGATCAGGATGGCTGTGAGCAGACCCTCCCAGCACTGCTTGGGCACATGGACAAATTGCTGCAATTTGTTAAGAGACAAAAAGCACAGAGTCAGCTATTCCTACCATGTCCTGCCAAGGGCTGCTCCGTGCAGTGCCTTCCTGAACCCCAGGCAGGCACAACCATTCCTCTAGGCCACAAGGTGACGGAAACCTTCCTTCCACCTTTCACCAGCAAGGTGCAGCCTGAGAGGTTTCTGCTCCATCTTACCCTACTCAGCCACCCCAACTCCCCAGCCATGAGCTGCTACAGAACCCCATCAGCAGAGTTGGAGTCAGAACATTGAACAGCACTGAACAGAGCCCTCACCAGCTCAGCCCCACCGCACTGCCCCTCACTGCGCACTGACATATCCAAAAAGACCTTTTTTAGCCACATTTGTGCAAATAGTAGTCAGAAGCCTTCTGGGACTTTACAACCACTGCTTCAGCTTCCAGTTTCTTCACTCACCCGTGTAGGTCAAGACCTCTGTACAGTGAAGCAGTCAGATCACCTCTAATTAAGTTATTCTGCCTCATTCCTGAGTAATATAAAACATCCTCATCAGTGCAGAGCCTGCATTCGGGCTCCATCCTCCTCCTCTCCACGCTGTGCTGAGGAGGGTTTCTCAGGGAGGATGGGGAAGGAATGAAAAGATAAATGCAGTTTGGCAGGACATTAAGGGAAACCACAATATTGCCTTGTAATGCAGCTCCTATCTGATCAGCAGAGTCAAATGTGGTGCCGGAGTTATGTCTCATAGGAAGTGGAACCAGCCGCCCCCGTCAAACCGATTGCCGAGATCTTCCCTGAGATACTCCTTCTGTCTGTCAGAGATAGCAGCTGCTGAGGAATTCCCAGCATGTGCTGCAAGTGACCCCAACCGTGCTAATGCAGACCCTTCTCCTGTCCCTGTGGAAGAGGGAACTGCCTCATGGGCACACAGAGCGGCCGGAGAAAACCTGGCCTGGCTAATCATGGCCATTGGAGGATGTGGGAGTGGGACATGACCATCACCTTCTCTTACAGTGACAGAAAAAGCTGCTGTTCTTGAATCACTCCTTTAATTCCCTAACACCTTCCTCCTGCCCTCGCAGGAGGCGTTTCCTGCTCCGCTTGTCAGTTTGGACAGCATCCTAGGGATTCATTCGCACGGAAGGAGGTAAATGCGATGCGTTGGCAGAAAGCAGGCAGCAGTAGCCTCCAGTACCTTCACAACAATCTGCCAAAATTTAACTAATTAATTCTCAGAGCAATCCTCTGCAGCAGGTAGGTAGGAATGCCCTTGCACACAAGGCCACAGCCACCAAGGTGCAGGGTCTCAGCTGACCTCAACACCAGCAACAGGGTGCTGGACACAGTCAAACCCGGCCGAGCATCCTCCTAGCATCAGGAACTGCAGTTGGGGAGCTACAAATCCTGTTGAGATTCAACTACATCAGAGAGAGAAGAAAGGGCTCTCTGGAGTGACTCCTCTGTCCGGATAATTACAGCCAAGATTAGAACTGGTCAGAAAATAGGAGCATTTTATAAATGAAGGAACAACCAACTGTAGGGCAGTTTAATCATAATTAATGGAACACACCACCCAACGAGCGGTTCGAGCAGCCGAGTGTGATGTATGGTGGCTGCTTCTTAATCCCCCTCTCTTTATGTGCCCATTCCTCCTCATGTCCTTGTGTTAAGAGGTTTTACATCATGGTCCTTGCTGTGGGATCCAGGGATATTTGACTGCCACGGTTTGATACACAGGCTTTGGAGTTGTGAACAAAGAGCGGGGAAGGGGCCGAGGGCTCTGGGGGTTAACGCACCCCTGCGCTGAGCTTGTCGAGTGCCAGGAGCCTTCGTCTGCTGCTGCCTCCGCGTGTCAGCGGAGGAAATCCGTAATCTCCCAGCTACAGATTTGGGGAACTTTGACATCCCCTAATGAGGTAAACACATTACTGTCATGTACAAACAAACAGCAACAAATTACCAGCTGACACGTGAGGAGGCCCCGGCGCAGCAACACGCAGCACATTTACAGGCAATTAGAGCTGCCGGCGCTGCTGCTCGGTGCTCCCTGCCCCAGCCGGCGCCTCGCTGCCCCTTCTCCATCTGCCTCTTCCTCCCCCTTCTCCTCCTCTGCCATCCCAGCACGCAGTTGGTACTGGGTGTGATACAGCTATGGGCAGGTACAACGCAAGAAGCTGCTGGACAGACTGGGAGCAGTGATGTGGATATTGCAAACAGCAGAGCTGGGGGGACCCTCGGCTTCACCCCAGGGCTTTGCTTTGTCCTGCACATGCGAACGTGTCTGAGCCAAGGGGACAGATAGTGGCAGCCTCACAGAGCACTGGACGTCCTTCAGGAACCAATTTCTTGCACTGTCACCCGTAAGATCCTGGGTCTTTACTCTGAGTCTCTCACTGGAGACCTCATTGCAGGAAAAGGGCTCAGTGGATGAGAAGAGACAGGAAGGGGAGCTGCTAGAGAGAGACTTTTGTACTTTGATTCTAGCAAAAGCCATCTCTGTCAGGCGAGAGCCAGGGCCACAGCCCCATGGTCAAAGGGCTTTATTATTGTAATTGCTTTGCCAGGGCAGAGGCATCGCTCAGAATAATCACCATGAAAAAAGATAAATAAATAAAGGTAGGATCCAGCCAAAAAAGGAGCTCCCATTATCAGCCATTAAACCAATAATCCATTAGTGACCAAGGTTGCTGAATAATATAGTACTTTCACAGTGCCCATAATTTATACTGCAGACTAGAGAATAGACACGATTATTAGAGTGAGGGCTACTGGATGACACATGATGCATGACCGCGCGGCATTGATCTTCACACAACAGGAAGGTGTCTAGACTGGGAGATGTATGGCCGTGCGATTCAGCGCGGGGCATATTTCATGCAGGGCCTAATGGAGTAGTGGAGGCCGTGATGGATGACTTGCCGAGTTTCAGTAGCAGCGCAGTTATAGCAGTGCTAATGCCTGACCTCTCCCGCTCCCCGCGTCCTTCATTCAGTCAGGGTGACCTCATTTAGAGGGATGGAAAATGAGAGGCGCAGAGTACGAGGGGGAGGGGAGAAGGGGGAGACAGGGGAGGAGAACTAGAGAGGAGAAGAAAAATAAAAGATAAGGAGAGGGTGGGATGCAAATGAGTTTCTACCCTGCTTCAGGCTCTCTCCAGCACCACTGTGGCACTGGTCGCTATGGGGCTGATTCCGCTCTGCACCAGTTAGGATCCTGCTCCTGTCTGGACAGGGTTACTTGTGAGAGCACAGCATGGCCCCAGTGGTGAGAGCCTCAGTCCTTCTCCTTGTGCACTGGAACGCTTCAACAATGCACCCTCCATCTGACCTCAGCCACCAACCTCCTCTGCCAGGCAGAGGCAGCTGAAACAGGGACCCTGAGCTACCCCAAAGGTGCCATAACAGTAAAACATGCAAGTAGGATGGAGATTAACCAACGGCAGCAGCCCTAAATAACTGGAATCAAACCAGGACCCTGTCATGAGTTTTTGAAATGGACCTGATCTAAAAGCAGCAGCCAAATGTGGCCTCAAAGCCCAGCACACGGGGCTTGCAAATGCTACAGAGCCCACAGGCCACCTCAAAGCTCACAGGGCTGATGGAAGCCAGAGAGCACCTGCTGACCTGCACCGAAAAGGACTGGGTCCCGCTCAGGGTTCTCCAGGATGGAGGAAGAGCAGGAGGGATGGAAAACGTGACTTTAGGCAGAGCTGGAACATTTTGCTAGGACAATGGAAAGGCGGCTACATGTTTCCAGATGTTGCTGCAGCCACATCAGTGTGTCTGACCTGGAAGAGTTGGTCCCAGCACATCTCATTGTCTTACTGGCTTCGGAGATGACTGGCAGCGGCAGGTCCCAGCCTTTCAGGTGCTCCACACTGAGTGCTGGGCCCTGTCTTTCAGAACAACCTTCATCGATCACCAGAAGTATTGGGGGGGTTGCTTGGGGTTTTTTTTTTGGTCGGTTGGTTTGAAACTTACAGGAATTCCTTGAAGGAAAATGGCCCCTAAGGTATTTTAACGGCATTTTGTCATATTTTCACACCTAACAGCACCTTCTGGGAGGGAGACTCCTTGTTTGTTGGCAGGAAAGATGCCCAGACTGATAAAACAACAAACCCAAGAGCTCTGAACTGGTTTGTCTCAGGGAACTGGTGGCAGAAGCTGCATGGAGCCCAGCAATCTTGCTCTGCCACAGCCTCGGGCAGCAAAATCCGACTGCACAGAGAGCCATCAGCATCTCCCTTCCTTCAGTCCTGAGCTGGATGCTCCCGACTTCTGTGATGAATTCAGTGCTTTAGTAATGAATCCTACAGGGTCCCTGAAGGTTAAATAAAATGATCTGCTGAAGCTGAGAAGTGAATTGATAAAAAGGAACTGTTTGCTTTCGCCCTCCTCTTATGATTCTCCTTCCCTGATCTCCTGTCCATTGTTTCGGTCACCCTGGATTAGTGCCCAGGGCTGTTGTCAGCCCCGTCTGTACCAGGAAGAGCCAGTCTCCACCCTGAAGAACCTGTGAGCTTAGCAGTGCAGGCAGTCGGATAAAAGGCAGGATTACTGCTGCCGTTCAGGAGTAGGAAACCAAACCCCGGTGAGCACACAGTGCTGTGGTGGCCACGAGGGAAAGGCCAGAGCAGAACTGGGAGCGAAGCCTCAAGCTCATGGAGCTTTGAACACAAGAACATCTCTCCTGTTCTCCACAGCAGCACTTAAATGGGGCCAGGACACAGGTTCTGTGCTGGAAGACAGAAACAGCTCTTTGTCAGGTCCTCGCAAGGTCTTTCAAGTGAGTCTCCCTGTGTCCTCAGCCCCAGACTGTGCGGACCCCGTGCCAGCCTTCCCAGATCTCACAGCTCCTGCAGCACCGTCTCACTGCCCACTCTCCTCCCCAAACCATGTCCAAACCCATACAGACCCCAGCCACGCTTCTCCCCCTCCAAGAAGGGGCTCCAACTCCCTGAACTGCCTGCAGGAACAGGAGAGAACGGCCACTGCTGTGCTTCCTTCACCATCTGGGCTTATTAAAAACTGCGCAGCAAATTAAAAATAGGTGGGAACAAAGATGGGGGAATGACATAGAGGGCTGTAGAAAATTCTCTGTGTACTTTTAAAAGCTGGAATTGCCATATGGACTGGCAGAGAGACATGTTTTACATTTCCACTGGTACATGACTGACATCATTTAGCATTAACTTCTATTTGAATAAAATGGTAGTAGACGTTTAGGTAATATTACAGGGCAATAAATGTTTTAAAGAGCCTTGGGGGGATGCTCTTGAAACACAGTCCAGACCAGAACTCTAAAAATATGTCTTAATATGTATTAACCTCTTTTAGGACTTTTGGCTCTCAAACAAATAGACCGGGGGGGCAGGGGGTGTCCCCTCCCCTTCCCCTTTTACTCTCTGAATTAAGAGTCCCTGGCTGTATTTTTCCTCTTTAGCTGTGCTGGGAAGAACATGAGGGAATGTAGTTAAAATTCAAAAAGGTTCCCCTTTATCATTACCATGAATCAACACAATAAATGAGCCCCTTCAGAGCACGGTAATAAGAATTTGATAAATCATCAGCCAAAAATTAACTAGATGTCAAAACAATCTTTGGGAAGTGTGATGGATTAGGGGCGATAGTGGCAATTAATCTCCCAGCATGAGTTCACAGGAGAGACTGAACACTGGGAGATGGATAGGGGGGAGACCAAGGCCTCGCAAGGTCAGGACACTGCGGAAAGGAACGAGAGAGGGAGAGAGAGACGGAGAGAAGAAGAAAAAAATTCCACTGAGTCGGCAATACCCAGGCCCCCGGCAGCCGAGGTAGAGGTCAGCCACATGCCTTTGAAAACCTTTCTGTCTCCAGCTGCTCTCCGTGATGAGGCAAGCACTTTTCTGCTCCTGCTAATAAATGCCACAAGCCAGCTCATGGGGTACAACACATGGCTGGAGAGAGCCCGAGAGCCAGGCGGGCTCTGCTCACGGGGCTCTGCCCTTTGTAAACACCAACGGGGGTGGCTGGAGGTGGCAGGATGCCGCAGGGGGAGCAGAGGGAGACAAATCCTCCTCTAATGTGTGAATTCATCCATACAAGGGCTGGCAGTGGGTGCGCGTGGCTTGACTAATTCTGCCTGAGCACAGGAGGGGAGAGAGCAGGAGGAAAGTGCCGCTGCAGTCATAAATCCCCATCCAGCTGGCAAAACCACTTCCTCAGGCTTCCACCTCACAAGGTTTGCAGCCCTGTCGGAAGCAGATGCAGCTGTGGGCTGGGGTAGAGCTCCCTGCCCCAACACTAGTCCAGCTGCACCTCCCAGGGCCAGGCTGTGGTCCACAAGACCTCTCTGACTGCCTCATGGGGAGCTGTGGGCAGGGAAAGGCTTGTGGAGTGGCACAGCCAGGCTGCTGCCAAGCTCCTTCTGGGCCACCTCATCTCCTATCCCAGCGCAGCAGAGGCTCCCGGCTCAAGTGAAGCATCGTACGAGCAAAAATATCCACCATGAGTCAGCTGCTGCTTCGCTGTTTTGCTGCCCTGGGCAACTGCTTGCTCTGCTGGCCTCGCGTAGCTGACCCAGCACAGCAGATGCCCCCTGGTCCCCTTTCCCATCCCTTGGTAATTCCGCATGCACCAGCACCTCTGCCCTGAACCAGAGCTGGGCTGGCAGGACCATCCAACCGCGTCAGCTGGGCTAGGGCCAGCGGCTCCACAGCGGGGAGGTGCCATTCACTGCCAGCCCTCTCCCCTGTCTGCTCTTCCTTCTTTGCACAAAATCTGTCACCCGGAATCCTTCACAATCCAAACGGGGCGGGGGAAAAAAGGGTGACGAAAAGCAAATAAGAGTCAGGCAATCACCTGGCAGGGCTTCTGCTGACTCCTCACACTGTGCACTGGGCCTCAGGGCATGGAGCTCCCAGTGACACTTCTCCCAGTAAACCCAGAGCCTGAAGCTCACTTGGGATCACACCAGCCAGTCAGGGGGACCCAGGGAGCACGGACAAGCCTGCAGCTGGTTGGTTTAGGAGTGACAGTGACCACAAGAACATGAATAATTGGCCTAGATCCCGTGCAGCCACACTGCTGCGGTTCTCCGTTTCATCACTCCAAGGCTTTGCAATCCTTTCCTGAGCTGTTTAGCATCTCTCCTCACATTCTCACTGCTGGAGCACTGTTGGCTTTGATACACACTGTGCTCTTCCCCTCCAGCGACAAGGAACAAATGTTCACGCAACACGGAGTGCGCCGTGGGGTGAGCGAGGGGAGCCCAAGACTTAGTGAAAGTGGCTGCGGCTGCTTCTTTCACCGCTGGCTGAATTCCCACTGCAAGGACAAGAGGACCAGAAAGCAGCAGCTGGGGACCGTGTCTTGGCCCACCAGAGGCTCCACTCCTCCACCATCACCCTGGCTCACGCCAACACCAGCTGAGAGGAAGGACAACCTGGCTTTGCTGCTGAGAACCCGAGGGCCTCCAAGGATGATCAGGAATGTGAGAGCTGGGCAGAACATCTGGCAGCAGGCAGGAGTTTCAGAGTCCCCACAGCTCTAGTCATGACTTGAATGCCTCTCAAAATGGACAGCAGTGCAGGAAACTGCTATTTTGAACCTGGGTTCTGAAAGTGGAGCTTGGAAGTACAAGTAGTTGTGAAGTGACTCCAGAAGTGGGAGCACCAGCGAAGCAAAATCTGACAGGCAGTGGGAGCTGCTGTTATCTCTCCTGTCTCAGCTCACTAGAGGGGCTGTTTACGGACTGAGAAGATAAAGACTCAGCTGCAGCTGTGGCACTGGGCTGTCAAACCTGGCCTGTTTGCATCGGCGTGGCACACGGACTCAGTTATTCTGGAGACTCCACTGCAGGGGATACCCTACAACCATGAAATGTCATCCTTTTCCCAAAGAAACAGGTTGACCATGGCAATGGTGGGTTTTGTTTTTCAGTTAGATACCTCAGGGCCAAACACTGCTGCCACTGCTGTAGGGTATGTGGTCAGCCCACTGATGCTCTTCAAGGGAATGGGCTGCCAGTGTCTTGAAGTGGAGGCAGTACAGGAACCAGGCTTAGGTGGAGCATCCTTGCTTGCGATGCACAACGTGCTCTGCAGCTGCCTTAGGGATGATGCAATGCGAAAGTCACTGACTTGCCCATCAAGATAAAGCTAAATAGATGCTGTGGTCACCTGAAGGAGCGAATCCAGCTCAGTTATGTCTGCCACTTTATCTGACAGTCGTGTATTCACCAAAGTAGGGTTAGCTGGGAAGGACTGTGTAGCTTTCCCTTTACTCCTTAATAGAAACTCAGTTTTAGAACAAAACTCACTCGCTATTACTTGCTGTTAGAGGCTAAGGATAAGCCTCCACTAGCTCTGATAGCTCTGCCCCTCCGTGTTCCTGCTGTTGGTGGCACCTTTCTCAAATATTTGCATCCTTCAGAAGCAGCTTTTCTTTTTATTTTTTAGATCTTACTGCATCTTTCATGATTTTCCCTGGGTTGCTCACACAGTTTTGTGTAAGAGACAAATGCCTGGCAAATGTTTGGATACTGCTGGCTGCTTGGCGCGTATCAATGTCAAAGACTTCTGGTGGGGAGAAAAAAGAGAGAGAAGAAAAAAACAGAGAAGAAAAAAGCTGCCCAGCTGGAACCCTGTCCCAGAATGCCTGTCTCTTCTCAAGACAGACAAGGCTTGGACAGAACAGATGTTTCCACCCAAAAGCAGATGTGAAGATGTTACTTTCCCAGGGAGGAAATGTGGTAGGGTTTATTATTAACCAGCAGTCCCCATCTGACAGACTCCCTTGACCAACAGTTGGAAAATCTGGAAGAAACCATGGTCCTCTAATCCGTGTGGTGGCAGGAAACAGCCAGCCCGGACAGACTCCCTTGATTTATTGTTATTAATTGCAACCTGGAAATGACCAACAACATCTGGGAGAGCCAAACGGGAAAGAGAAAGTAAGTTTGAGCCAAGGGGCCAAACGTCTGATTCCACGGCAGTGTCAGCGATTGGTTGGACTTTGGGAAAAGCAGCTGCAAAGTCTGTTGGAGTCACCTCTGTGAGGTGGCGGAGAGTCTAGCAGAGCAAGAGGGGGTTACACCTCACATGGGGACGTGGAGCAAGTGACAGCCCACAGTGAGTGCACTGGTGTTGTACGAGTGTGGCAGTAATTGGAGGTGTCACATCGAGGGCTCAGAGCCGTTTCCCCACACAGCACCCATGCAACAGGCGCCCAGAGCTGAGCTGGCAGCAGGGTCCCACAGCCCTGCAGCTGCAGCACATTTCCCGCTGTAAATGGGCTGATGGAGAACAGGCTGCAGAAAGAAGAAAGTTCAGCCCAAACCCCAACCCAAATGTAATGAAGAAGACCAGAAATCCTTCGGAGAAACAATAGCAGAGTATTTCAGCGAGAGAACAAAAGGCAAAAATGATTTTCAAAATGCAAAACATTTGAGAAACGAGCGGAGCTGTAGTGACGGGACTGTGCAATAGACAGCTCTGAAACCAGCTCCAGAGGGCTTCACTGAGTGAGATTTCCAGTCTGGAACTGGAACACAGCAAACCATTGCACACAAGGCTGATCAGAAGTGAGTTTGCAATAGGTAACACAAAGCACATGGTGTTTTGCAGCTGCATGGGAAGAGGAGCTGTGAGCAGAGCTCTGAATGAGCCACGTGCCAGCACCAGAGCAGCATCGCTGGTTGAGGTTGCTCCCACCTGTAAAACCAGTTTGGGTCTTTCACCTGTGGCCCTGCCCCAGCTCTGCTCTGGAAGCACTGTGCCCTGTGCCCACAGCGAGAGCAGGGTGTGTGGGGGAGCTGTGATCAGTCTTTGGGGGCTCAGGGCACTCAGGGCTGGGTAGGTGCACACATGGATTCTGCTGAACCGAGAGCCAGCTCAGCTTTGGTAAGAGCTTTGGATCTCTGTAGTCCTTTTCCCCTACAGAATCCAGACACTTTGTGATCTGAAAACAGAGAATCAGCTGTTACCAGTGCTGGTGTAACATCAGCCGTTCTGTGCTGCTCTACCCACAGACCCACTTCAGGACACTGTCCCACCAGGTACTGGAGCGCGCTGGTTCCCCGGCACTGACACACGCCAGCTGTGGTTAACTCACAACCTGAGAGCTCCTAAAACATCTGCTTATATTTTCAGAGGAGTATTAACATTGCCAGACCGTGGCAAATCTGCTTAATTTTAATAGACACATGTTTGACACACAGGCCAAAACACACTTGAAACGGGACACCTCAGGAAATAAACAACTGCTCACTAATGAAAGAGAAAGGACGCTGGCTCTTGCGCTCCTCTCCCACACACGTCCCCTGAAGCCACAGCTCCATCATCTCCTCCGCGTGACTCCTCTCTGCAGCCTCACACCCAAGAACGTCCACGGAAAAACTAAGATACCTCTTCTAATGGTGACAACATGGTTTGGGAGAGAGTGCAGCTGGAGGCAAGAACTCTGCCTGCATTGGGGTTTTCAGCCGCAGCTCTGATGGCTGACATGAGAAAGTAAAGCACAACAGCCCTGTGAAAAACCAGCCCCCCCAAACCACAGACAGAACAGCTCTGGCTCCAGCACAGCAGAGCAGGGGCTGCAGGAGGCAGCAACGGGTCTGATTTTCGGTTGTGCTGGTGGTGGTTGCTGTGCTGAGAACACTGAACCAGGGGATGGGAACCAAGGGTCACTTTAGAGCTCCGTTCCCATGCCAGGATGGGGAAAGGGGCTTTGTGCACCAGGACCAACACCTCCTGCCTCTGACTGCACCTGGGATTAAGTATGGTCATGTTTCTGTTGGAGGTTTTGAAGTTCCTTCTTAAAGGGGAGCAACAGTCCCAGCCTTCAGTTCTCCAAACCCTCTCTGCCTCTGTAGAAACTGAACCTGAACGGGTTACTCCCACCCCTGCCCTTTCCCTTCCTTTCCTCTGTTCACAAAGCAACTGCACGGAGGTGAGCAGAAGTGCCCCCTAATTGAGAACAATATCTCCAAGGGCTTTTCCAACAAGGTGCAGATTTCTCTGGCATGCATTTTCAGAGCTCAAGTCAGCGTAATGAAGTCCAGAACTTTTTGGTTTCCCCTTTAATGCATCCATCATGTCTCGATCCATTATTGACATGTTGACTTTCTTGTTTCTGATTTAAGCTGCCAGACTCGGTAAAATTGCCTTGACAGCTTTAGCATTTGTGGCAGAACACTGACATGATGTTACTTACAGCTAATTAAAGTTGAGAGCATAATAAACAATCTTGGGATCCTAGCAACCTAATTTCCTCGGGTATTGAGTTTGCTGGATCTTGACCCGAGTTCTCCGAAGCTCCAGCAAATTCTGCGCCTGACCCTGCTGCTCTGCGGGTGCTGGCTCTGTGATCAGGGCCCTTCCGTCCCACTTGGATACTGCCAAGAAGACGCTGGCCCAGCCTGCTCAGGGAAACAGTGAGTGATGGGGAGAGACAGGGATGGGTAACTGGCAAGGAAATGGGAAACTGTGAGGTTCTGGAAGCAGGTTTCTGGGGCCATTTCACTGTGGAGAAATGGGCCAATGGGTTATAGATGATTAGCAGCAGGATGAAAGCAAGCGAAGGAAAATGTAGACAGATTACTATGAAATCTTTCCTACTGGTGAGCTCTGCTGGACTGCAAAATACTCTGTGAAGGGAAGCAGTGCAAACCGCATTGCTCGAGTCATTTAAGACTGGCTGGACAAAGCACCACAGCAGTGCTGGGGGCAGGGGAGCGAGTGTGAACAGGGTGACCACACACAGGTGGATCTTCTGTTACTGGTGCCTAAGGTCTTGGAAGCTTTAACGGCATCGGTTCCGTCCTTCTCTCCTAGGCCACCTCACATCCCGCTTGTTTGCCACAGAAGCTCCTGCCACGGTGGGAAATCACATGCTCCAAATCAGAAGGATCAGTTCAAAGGCAAATTTTCACCTTTATTCTGATGAAGGTTTTGTTGTTTTAACAACAAAAGAATGAACCTCACCCCAATCAGATTCCTAGAGCTGACTCAGCCAGCAAAATCAGCATTTTTTCTGTCTGCAGTGAATCAAAAATCACTACTCACTTGTGCAGAATCAACTGAAACTTGAGGTGAATTAAATCCAAGATCTCCCTCTGTTCCTACAAATGACTGACATGCCGCCTTTAGTGCCAGTTTCTTGAGTGCTATTGGACCCATTTCTCCCCTTCCACTGTATCTCCTCATTCTGCAAAGTAGGGCAACAACAGCATTTCACATCTCTCTTGCAGAGACACAAACGCAGCGACACCCTCGCTGCGAGTGGAGCCACTGCAAGTCATCAGAGCAAACAAAAGTTCAGTTGTGTTAAATCTCAATGAAAATTGTTCTCGTTGAAGGATTTCAGCTCGTGCTTGTGTGTTGGCACAAGAGCAGCTGCTGAAGGCAAGGGAAGAAGATGATGTGTCTGAGGTGTCAATAGATAATTTTTAACTGAGTTAGTTGAAGGCTGTGGTGGAGCTCCTTGTCCCTTATCCAGCTCAAAATAGTCTGAAACCGAACCTCGTGTTCGCACACGGGGTTGCTGCATTTAGAGTGGTTTGAAGACAAATAGTCCTAAACGGACAAAGTTTCTGGGCACAGACAAGGCCCTAGAGGCAAACCAGAGCCTGTTCATGTTGGAAGAGAAAGGAGCTTTGAGCCCAAGCCCTTGCCTGCAGGTATCCTTGTGCACATCCAGAAACTCTACGGAGGCCAAGAACATCATTCATCTGTATCACATTGCTCTGAGTCTGCACTTGTAGGATAAAACCAGTATTTTACACTTGGGAGGATGCTGCCCTGTGTCTGCCCTTGTGGGCTCCACCTGAGTGCAGGGGAAAGGGCATTGCCCTATACAATGCCTCTGGCCTGTGGCTTCACACTGGGGACTTGGAGGATGTTTGTAAGAACACAAAAGCAAACAGCCCCAGCCTCAGTCCACCCCTAAGGGTTATTTACCAGAGAGGAGCCTGCATTGCACCACAGCAGGGTTTCTGGGCAGAGCCATGTGTGGGAAGAAAGCAGAGAGTAATTATTGACTGAGTGAAGTGAAAAGCTTGGGGTCAGTATGTCTCAAGGCAGAACATCTCCTGCGAAGACCAGTGACATCACCAGTGAACACCACTCACTCAAAGGGAGGAGAATTAATAATGTGGGGCTGGACTCATGCCTCCTCCCAACTGCTGCTGGCACGGGCTGGGAGGGAGGTAACTACCTGGAAAACATGGCTTGGAGCGGCTGCTGCCATAAGACTGCTGCAGGGGACAGTGGGACCTCAGGAGAAAAGGCACCACAGGAGGAAAATGAGGTGTGAGTCCTCCTTTCCCAGAGACAGTGCTGAGCCTCAGTCCAGAAATGCAGAGGAGGTGACTGCCTGCACCAGTCTCTCCCCTTGGAGTCCCACTGCAGTCCCCTCCATTCCCAGTGCTTCATAAACACGGAACTTCACCTCAGCCTTCTGGCTGCTGACCGGTGGGTACAGAGGGGCTGGGTGCTGGAGGGATGGCCAGGGCAAAGGAGCATTTGTATTTCCCAAAGCCTGTGCCCAAATCCCCAGCTTTCCCAATCCTGGGGGCTGCACCCTTCCCTGTCCCTGGAGCAGTTAATGCAGCACCAACGCTGAGTTCACTGCAGGGAAGGAAAAAGCAGGGCTCAAAAGCAGTGTTTCCTCCCTTTTGTCTTGGCTGAGGCTGCTCTCAGTTCCTGATGGTTCAGCCTCTTTATTCCTCACTTTCAGACTCTTGTTCACTTCCAGCTGGGCTGTACGTGTGCTCCAGAGATCCAGTGGGAAAGGTGCTGCGCAGTGACCCCCAGTCATTAATCAAACTGCCTGAGCCAGGGCCTTTTCACAGCCAGAGCCTGATTATTGGCTCTTGGGAGCTGCGTAATAAAATGACAAGGGGAGTGAGTCCATTTCCTGCCGCCAAACTGCTGACATTAATTCACACTGGGGGGCTTGGGGAAGGCAGCAGGAGGGGGGAGAGAGGGGAAGGCGAATCTGCCTGTGCAAGGGAGCGCTGCAGAGCTGCGGACGCTGCCCAGCTGCTGCGTGTGAGCAGACGTGTGGCAGCACAGCCATGCTCGTGCATGCACTGACTGCCCTGGGCAGGCTAATGGTTTGCAGAGAAAACAGGTTTACAAAAGGCCAGGGGAAATCTAGGACCAAGCCCAGGATCCATCTCTTCACCCTCCATTACTAGTGCAGCCCCTTGCTTTATCCACACTGATACTACTGATAGTCCCCCACCTATGCCTACCAAACTCACCCTTTTCCAGCAGTAGCCCTCAAAGCCAGCAAGAAAATTGGGTCAACACCTGTAAGAGGGTTCCCAGAGTGCAGCTCTGCCTAAGAAAAGCCCAAAGAGAAGAACTAACCTCTGCACCCATTCTGATTTTAGACTAGCAGGGTGTTAGGGGTTTGCCCCTCAGCACCGAACTAGGCAGAGCCTTGCTGCCAAACACCTGCCATGCTTGTAGGGATGATGGGATCCACCTGAACAGCTAGAACAAAGCCCCCACAACTACCATAAGATCAACACTGGAAGTACTTGAGATACTAGAGCCCCTGTGTCTAGGAAAACTGGGCAGTTGTGTCCTGACACCCCTACTGCCAAGGAGCTAAGCGGCTGTAGGGACAACTGGTAACAATTTTCTAAAATTGCAGAGATTTCTTTCTTTTCATTTTCTCTTGGTTAACAGTTCTTTTGTCCTAACTCTAGACATTTTGCTAATCAGTCTCTATCATATGGGAGCTATCAGCAGAGACAGTCAAGCCTGGGGATATGTAAAACCTTTCCATTGCCTGAAGAATCCAAAGAGACCTTTGACACCTGCCAAATTCCCTTGCAAGGGAAGGGCAAGGGAATAAAGTCAGAGCCAAAATCTGCAAACTCATTTCTTCATCAGCCTTCAAACAGAATCCCAGCGCTTTCCTGTGCTGATGCCATGGTGCAACAACCAAGGAACAGCTTCACCAGGGCCACTTCTTTCCATGCTGCTGGCTCTGTCCCTTGCACACTCCTATGCTTGCCTGGCCATCTGGCCCCTTGGCTGGCTCAAGGATGGCTACTTGAGAGCTAAGGAGCTTCAGGAGCTGCTGCAGCCCTCAGGGCCAGCTGCTGGCCTTGGAGCAGACAACACAGCATGAGAATGGCAGCACAAACAGAAACACCTCTGCTGGAGCACTGCTGCTCTCCTGGAGCAGTGTCCTCTGAGAGGACAGGTTTTCATCACCGCTTGTAGCTGCACGTGTAGATCACTCCTTGAGCGTGACTGGTCCCTGACGTGATTCTTACAGTCAGTAACAACGGTGCAGAGAAGCAGGTAACACCCTCACATCGCCCTGAGCATAGCACAAGAGAAGACGGTTCCAACAAGGTCCGCAGACGTGTTTGTGTCTGCATGATGCACTGGGGAATCAGGTTGAAATTATTTCCTGGAACACCCCACGAAGGATCAGAAATGTCAGCCTGGTGTTGTCCTTGCCACCAGAGCAGAACCAGCCTTCTAGGGTTGGCAGAACCTGAGCACACACACTTCTCCAGCCACCCAGAAAGACAGAAACCAAAACTACGACAACCAAAAACCCACAAACCCCCACCCCGTCACGAATGAAACCACACAGGGGTTGACGGGAGGTACCGCAGCAGCCTCTGCTCCACAGTCCAACACAGCTTTTCCCTTTTCAATGGAAACAAATGAAACACGGAAACTGGGGGAACTGAACCCAGTCAACTGAGAGCAGCAGACCACAACCCCACCACCACACACTAGTGGAGCCGAACTGCCTTTGATGGAGTCACACTGCTCTGCAGCATCAAAGAACCCAGGGTGTCACTGATTATCAAGTACATCGAGCCTCGTCGAGCAGGCAAGCGAGCCCAGGATTTACTCCCCAGATCTGCAACGCGCCAGTCGCACCAGCAGCCTCCCAGCAGCCAGCGCTGCGGCCTGTGGCTCGGTTGGGCTGGGGCCAGTAAATCAAGGTGTGCCAAGGAAACGGTGTCGCCAGCCCTCACGTGTGCAGCTGAGCAAGGAGCGCCTGATAAAAAAAGACCCATTTGCTGTTGCAACTATATCAACCCTTCCACAAAAAGTCACTCTGAGGTCACTGTTTTTGTCCAGTATTCCAACACATTAAATGCAATTACTTCATTGTTGATTTACCTGTCATTAGAGGCATGTGTTTGAACATGATTTATTGAGTGAGTTTTGTGCCAGTTGACTTGCAATAGATTGCACAATATTCAAAAAGGCTCATTTGCTTGGCATTACATTAGAAGCAGGGTGATTGCAACACAAAGCAATGTAAATGAGTTCTGAGAGGCTCCATCATTCATGTTGTCATGTACTGAATCCTATTATTATTTATTACCATAATTGTACTGTGTTTCCTGGGGCGATAAATTAGGACTGATGGGTCCCGCTGACAGCCAAGGACTGGACTCGCTCTATATAATTTAATAGGGATACTGTTGGATCTCTGCTTTGAGGAGACTTAGGAAGGAATTTAGTAACTAAGCAAAATCTTTTCTTAAAAAAATTTGAAAAAAAATAGAAGCAGTGAGGTTCTTTCCTTCCCCCCCCTTCTCCCTTGGCAGCAATTTAAGTCTTGATAAAAGCTGCAAAGGAAATGGGAGCACTCTGTCTTTCCTAATAGGATTGTTAAAAAAATCACTGCCCTGTGTCACAATCTGTTTTATGCTCCCTGCTGACAGGCAGCCTCACGACGCTGGGAACAGAGGGACAGAGGATGACTTAAAGGGAAAGCAGTGACAGCTCCTGACCTCTAACGTACCAACTCCAATCTAACCCACAACTGCAAAGGAGAAAGCAGTTCCTAACCGATGGCTTCCCTGTCTCACACGCAGACACCCACACACCAGTCAGCAACCCCAGTCTTACCACAACTCTTACACGAGGCTGCTGACCAGCCCAACAGATTCCCTTCTCACCAAGGGCTTCTTCGACAGAGCTCAGTGCAGGCTCTGAAAAGCCACCTCTGCTTTGGTCTGCATGGCTCAGCCCTCCTTCCACAAGTTTGCAGTCCAAGGGTCTCATCTGACCATATTTTAGACCTTGGGGAAGTTTTAGGACTAAGTTTGATAACAGAGTCCTAGCTGAAGCCAGTTCCTCCTGCTCAACTGTCAGCTCAAGCAAGTGAACTCTCAAGCCCTGAGGGGCCACTGCAGGGCTCTCAAACAGCCCCAGCAAAGCTTGCAGAGCTCAAAGGGGAGCCACAGCCCCAAGTGTATCTGCAGCCACTACCTGTGGAAATCAAGCAGTTTGCTTGTCCTAAAGCTCCTGCAGGGTACAAAACACACAAGGGGTCACCCAGCTTGGCTCTTGTATTTAATTCAACCAGCCAAAGCACTGAGTGGGTGACTGCAGTGACAACAGCAAAGCCAGGGCAGTCATGTTAACATCAAGGTAGCCACACAGTGGCTTGTTACCATCATTTTGGGACACTTTGGTACTAGAGCTGGGAAACAGGAAACTAAAGGTTTTCTGGTCTTGAATTGGAGCTTTGAGAGCTGCTGCTGGGAACTGACCAAAGCTTTCTGTGCCGTGGTCATTCCCAGATGTTGTTCACCCTGTGGGATGGGGACTGTTCATCAGCAGCTGAATCAGGAGCTTTCTAAGGTCAAAAAGATGGAAGTATTGCTGCTGTTTCTAATGAACCCATCCTTGGTTACCACAAAGAGAACAGGCTGAATCAACCACTGCAGCCGTGTTCTACCCTCAGAGCTGGGGGACAGTCCCAGCTGATGAAAATACACAGACAGCAGGAGCACGGGAGCCACTACACAGAAGCAAAAGCAAGTCCTGAGCCAAACCCAGTAGAAGTGAGGCTACGGTGCTGTTTGCAAAGCTCAGTGAAGAATCCTACAAGCAGGACAGGAGAAACAGGAAAAGCACGTCTCGGGCTCTGCTATCCAGATTAAGATTCAACAGCAAAGTTCCTGTACTTCTCATGCTTGAAAACACCAGCAATACTCAACCTTTCTACCACTTTCCTTGGCAAGAGGCTCAGAGCAGCAGAACCTCACAACTGCTGGATTAGAACAGGTTAATGGTCCCCACAATCCTGTAGGTTGTGTTTGCTAGCAACCAAACGTCCATAAATCCTCCTAGTGGACAATTTTATGGAATAATCAACACATCAAGGATATTTCCTTCTAACCTTCCTTGAGTTAGTGACTGGCTTATGCCCTGAGGCATGAGAGCTTATTGACTGGATCCATCTCTTGCTCAAGTCAATAGGTCCCTGTCAATTCAGGTCAATTCAAATGAGATTTTATTGACAGCAGAAGCTACACAAAATGTTGCCGAAGTGTGAGGAAACAACAGCACAGCCCTACCCTCCACGAGCCATCTGCCTGCGCTGGGCTCACAGAGACACTTACTCCCTACTTCATCAGATAGAAATTGCCCTTGATTTATCTTCAATGGACCTAACTGAGCTATGCTAAGCATAAACAAGATCCTTCCTGCTTCTCTACAGACACCATCAGCAGTAGCACAAGAGCACTAAATGGCTGAGGCTGCAAACCTCTAGCTGTACATTAGGAAGAGGCAAGCACAGCCACCCTCCTGCCAGAGAGCACTGGGCAGTGACCGCAGGCAGAGCCCTGCAGCAGAGCCGGCACCTACAGCTGTCAGTCGAGCAGCATCCCTGGGTGCCCTCCCTGCCGACGGCTGCTCCGGCTCAGATTCTCGCTACCCCACGCAGCCATATGAGACTTGTCACTCAGACATCAAAGGCGCTTTTTGCTCGCCCTCTCCCAGTGGTGACACATTTTTGGCCAAGCACATCCCGTTAATAGAACTCGCTGTCAAACAGGAAGGCTTTCAAACAATGGAAGGATTGTACCGTGCGCGGCACCGATGGGCAGATCACCAGGTAACGTGATGCAAGAGCTATAAAATACCTCACAGACACAAGCAAGAAGCACAGCGCCTGGGTTTGAAGAGGGACTTGTGGTTTGTGCAGACATTTTTTTTCAGTATAAATGTGGGAACAGACCCTGGCATTGGCCTTGATTGGGTTCCCAAACCAGCCGTAGGTTAACAGGCGTGTTTCCTCGAGCCACGTGGAGTTTCCTTGTCTTCCCCAGCACAAACCCCTCAACTTTCATTTCATTACTTGAAACAAATTAGGGGCCAGGTTCAGCTGCCTTCACGGAATCAGGGCAAGTCCCTAAAACCTGCCGCAGCGCCCCGTGACCTGCGCAGGAACAGCCCCGAAAAGCTGCGCTTCACCTGGCACTGCTCATGCAGTGGCTGAGCCCCAGGAGCTGCAGGGACAGCTGCTGTGAGCAGCACAGGGCACCTGCATCAGCTGGGATGTGCCCTGGAGACCTTCCCCAACAGAGGCCTTCAGTGCTCTGGGTGATGATCAGTGAGAACAAGGGCTTATGGCTTGCTGAGTGTGACAAGTCTCTTACTGGTAGCTAACAAATATCAGCAAATGGTATAAGGACAAAGAAGGAAAAAAACTGTGCACACGGCTTTAACCCGAGCTCAGCCAGGAAGGGACCCCAAAGGACTTTTCCCTCTTCCAGAGGCTCACAAGAGCTGGGTGGGGAGTGTCTAGGCAGTACATGCTGCTGTGGCTGGGCCAGTGGCATTGGGGCACCGCAACAAATTCCTACAGGGATGTCAACCTGAATGTTGTTGGAATGTTGTTGGGGGCTGGATCTCACTTCCAGGCACTGAAGTGCCTCACGCAATTGCAGTGCTGTCCTGTGCCTGGAGAGCCCTGGCAAGGTCTGGTGCTGGATCTCTGTGTTGTGACAGGTGGGAGTCACTGCACCTTCACAGGACAAAGCACAGCTCATGCTGCTCCTGCTGCAGGGCTCCTCCAGCACCCCTGGAGAGGCTGCAGCACTTGGTTTATGTTCTATTAAAGACGACACAGATAGGTCAGAGCGCTCGAATCCACCTCTGCCTCAGCCACGCAGGCCACTGAACATCCATTAGGCAGGAAGGGTTCCTGGCCCTCGGTGACCTGGCCTGGATTGAAATCGGTGACCTGGCAATCAGAGGCTGCACAGCCCATTAGCCAGCGAGCTGCCTCCTCAAGGGCTGTTCCGCGAGGCTTTGGTGAGCTCTCAGCATCTACCCGTCCCTTCACACACCTCCAGGAGGATTAGTGTGACACAGTCTGACTGACGGGAGAGATGAAGATATTAAGCATGTGTCGGTGTCAGTGATGGCCATTACCATTAGCGCAGCAGCTACTGTTCCCTACACTTTCCTTCTAGGAGCGTTTACCACTGAAACATTTTTAATGGCTCGATGAATATGAATGCAGCATTTATAACCATTTACACACACGAGACTTAGGGGCACAGCCATCCTTTGTGGCAGGCGCACAACCTCCCATCACCGCACTGCCGCACCGGGGAGCGAGCGGGGAGAAGAGGACCCCACCTTGCAGTGAAAGATGGGGACATCACCGCTGCCTGTTTTGTAAAACACACGCTCAGGAACGCTCCGTGTTGACACCACAGGCTCCTCTCCCCAGTCACGCACTTGTTTAGACTCCTCAGACTTTCATTAACGCCGGGGAAACGCAGGACGTTACATCTGTTAGCAGACATCATTTCAGACAAATACAACTCCTTATCAAATCAGCCTGCAATAAATGTTTCATGAACAGAACCCTTCAATAGGACTCCCAACACTAATTTAATGAGAAGTATCAAATGATTTTTTTTTTTATTCTGATATCTCCCCTGAGACAAATGATCCTGCGCAGGCCTATTTTTAACAAATGAATTATTGACTTAAACTGGCACAATTAATCACAATATAATGGGATCAGGGGATGTTAGAGGCTCATTCAGCACGGCAGATGATGAGTACTGACTCTTCCAAGAAATGAGGCTCTTTAATCACTCCCAGATTAACAGCTACATGCTTTCAAATTTCAATCACAGGGAACTGGCAGCATGGAATGAAAACGGCCCACTCCAGCAAGAAGGAAGAAAGCAGGAGGATTTCTCATCCCATGAGAGCCCCGGTACTCGCTGTTTCAAAAATAGGCACCTGACTTCCCTTGGGAAAGGGCACCTTCTACATCGTGATGCAATTCCAGGAGTTCTGAACGTGCTCACAACCCACTGGGCTGTTAACATCTGTCCTTACGGGCCAATCTTCACAACTTAGTGATAAAATCCTCTGAACTCACTGTCTCCTCATTAGCACAATGGTCCTCTAAATGTTTTGCACCTCCGTGCCGAAGGTGCTGCTGCACTGCTGCAACCTATGTCAGAGGGCTTGGAGTCAATCCTTGTTTTCTTTGGTCAGCTCCATAGGCATACGCAGACGTTGCTCTGAATTACAAGGCTTTCCCCCTACCCACAACTCCATAACTGGATTCTTTCTGCTCCCAGTCCTGCATCCAAGAGCAATCAATCCCTGCAGGCAGTGGGGACAGATCTATCCCTAAGAGGACTCTGCAGCACTGCAGTTGCTCCCAGTACTCTCAGTACCCAACCCCAAATGGCAGCCCCCAAGTAAGACCAAAGAAGCCTGATGACAGTCTCAGCATCACCCAGCTCAGGTGCCTAAGAACAACTGTGGAGCTGAACCCACTGCAGGACTTCCTCATTGACTGAGGAGAGAGAAGTTCCAACTAATCCTATTTGAACCTCTGCAGACAAAGGGGCTAGTGAGTTCTGTGCGTGAGCACCCCGCAAGAGGTACTGCAACGGCTACAGTGTAGGCCCCCAGTGTAAAATCTGCTGCTCATTTATGTCCTCGGCTGGGCTCTGACAGATCACAGCAAGAGGATTCCTCACACCAGGGACTTGGTGCAATTGTCTTGCCACAACTGAGACTGAAGCGTCTTCCAGCTCCCCAGACAATGTTTGACCCAATTAAAGAGTAATTCAGCAGCTTTTGTGACAAATGATAACAAACACCGAGTGCACAGATTAACTTTTCAAGCCAGAAATGGCAAAGGAAATGGAAGGACATTAACATCAAGGCGAAGCAAGTGCACGCTCAGACTGCCAGGGAAGGCAAATCTCTGCTTTACTTTGCTAGTCTTGAATTTAGGGCTCTGCCTTTTCTCAGCGACAGTTAGTGACACCTCAGACACCTTGAGCAGAGCTTTCCCCTTCAGCCTGTGCTGCTGGAGGTGCCTGCAACATCCTGGAGTCTTGCAGGGAAAAATGCTCAATTCGACAAGAGACTTGGCAAGAAGGTGACGGGTGAAGAGATTCCCAGCAGCTGAGCTTCCAAACAAGAATGCACTTAGACAAGGAATTAGCTCCTTTCTAAAGCGGAGAAAGGAAGCCATTTCCATGGTGGATCATGTGCATCATCTGGCCTTATCTCCTGCCTCTGACAGCGACCCACATCAAACACCTCGGCAAAAGAATTCAACAAACTTCATAGCAAGATGTTCAGCAAACAAAAGGAACTGCACTCACACCAGGCACACAACCCACATGGGTTCCATCTCCTCCTGGCCCCTTCAACTCATAAACAAATGCAAACCCAGGAACGCACGTTAGGGGACTCTGGCAGCACTGACTGCTGTTAGTGCTACACCTCCACATCTGAACAGTGTTTAGATACATCTGCAAACCCCTTTGATTCATGTGCTGAGACAGAAACACACAAGCCTTCCAGCTAAGGGCTGAGGAAGGAAAATACTGGCTGCCTCCACAATCCTTGTCCAGTTTCACTGACGCCAACACTGGACTTGCACTACCAAGGTCTCAGGTTTTTTTCGGGTTGAGAAGAATACTGAAGGTGATTTTCCCTTCTGCTCCCTCTACAACAAGAGGCATTTGCCAAGAGGGTTATGATCCCACAGGGTTAGGCTTAGGGTTCCCAGTAATCTTTGCCTACTTGATGCACAGTATTAGACTTTCAAAGAAGCTGAAGCAGGACCTGATACGACTGACATTGCACATCCACAACCATCAGTATGGTAGAACTTAACACTTTTCCTTCAAATAAGTTTTACATGAGAGTCTGCAACAGTCTCCACCAGGATTTCACTGCCTGAGAAGCACCCAGATTATTTTCCCAATCTATAACCACCTCAAATGTTCTGACAGGGAGAGGCTCCAGGTTTCTGTTCACCTCAGTTCCTGTTGAAGCTGAAGAAAAGGCCCTCAGAATGGCTTTGCTATGTTCACCATGTGGCCTGAACAGCTGCACATCCTCAAGGACGGAGGAAACAGGCAACTCCCATTATCCCTACATTCACACAGAACGGGAAAAGCCATTAGCAGTGGGAAGAGACTGGGAAAGATGGCAGATGCACTGGGCTGTGCCAGACTGTTTCCACATGTCTCACTGTCTGCAAGGCAGAGTGCAGGAATGGGAAGCAGCAAGTGAAACCAGTCTGTGCTCTAGCATGCTTGAGCATACTCAGAACCAGGGCTGCTCTCAGAAATGGGGGCCAGCTCCTGGGTCTCTAGTCGAGGGCTGGTAGCCAAAAACCAATCTTGTCTTTATTTTAATTTATAGGTCTGTCAGAACGTTGGAATTGATTGGGAAGAGGCCTTGTTATACCTATGGTGGGAGGAAATCAAGTGATGTTAGCAGCAACGCTGGGCACATTATCATCTGCTGGTTCCATTTAACAACTCCTCGCAACATGTGCAGTTTACATTATGGTATCCTGCACATGTAGTCTTTGGCTGAAGATATCCTCCAGAGCTCTGAATTTATGGTCATGCAAATATTCAGGGAGGCAAGAAACAGGCACACCAGAGAATGAGAAAGGAAGGTCTTCGTTGTTTCTGCTTCTAGGTCACTTTAACTCCAGCCCTGCCGTGCTGCAACGCAACAAGAGCCGCTGGTGTTTGAGCTGCACACCCTCGTCTTCGGCAATGGCAGTGCCTCAAATACCATCACCTTGCACTGTCTGACTTGGCTCCCGCGGGCAGCTGGAGCTGGGCCTCTGCAAAAAGCTCTGATTCAGCCAAGCTGTCTCTCCTCCCGCGGCAGCCTGGCACGACGTCCTCACTCTGCCATTGTTCCACTAGCCCTGCACCCTGGGAGTGCCAGCACAGCCATCGGGGAACCACTGTGGCCAGAACTCCCTAAGCACAAAATAAGGACCTTGCTCCTCACTCCTGTCCTTTCTGCTGGTTTGTTCTGACATAAAAGTTCAGCGTCACACAGGAGGGGACAGAACAGGATCTCTGTGTCCAGCGTCCAGCAAAGACCCAGTACGCTGCTCCGCTCCAGCGCAACACCCCAGCCCCAAGATCGCTGCAGACAGAGGATGAGGACCCTGAGCGGATCAGCCCCCCCCGCCTAGTTGATGAGCTTGGGCACAATTAAGCCGACTCTGGAGTTGTGGCCTCAACATCACTTGGGTGTCTCTGTGTGGCGCTAGCCGGAGGCTGTAATTTTTGTCACAGTAGAATTGCAGGTTTAATGAAAGAAAAGAAAAACAAAAAGACTTTGTTCAAAGACCTCCATTTCCCATTAGGGCACCAACAATGCACATGCGAGCAGAGCAGCAATCTGTCACCTGTCAGCTGTCGGCAACAGCTTTGTGGGAAATTAATTTTCAAGTGCAATTTCAGGAGCCTGTTGATCTGACGCTGTGGAACAGCGGGAATGGATCAAACGTGAAGTGGACCCGTACGTTTCCTTACGCCATGTTTCTTCACCGCAAAGACACAGCCCGCTACAAAATAAAACCCTTCCTAAGGAATTTTACCTCTTTGGCACTTTTTCCTGTGCTAGGTGGACTGTCAGGTCAAGTGAGTGAACAGCTTCATGTCTTGAGAGGAGCAACCTCATTTCATACCCAAAGTGACCATGACCCCCTGTTCTGAGGACTGGTCTTGTGGAAGAGGAGGGTTACAGCAGCAAAACGTCATCTGGATTAAGTCACTGGGATCACTGGTAAACCCTTAACACTTGTCACCAACAGCCATATCCAGAGCTCTTTCCCAAGGCCAGCAACCCCATCCTGGCTGATGGTGGCCGAGAAGCCCTGAGCAGGCTCTGCTCCCTGCTGCACTGCAGAACACAACAGCAAACAGCCGTTTCCAGCGCTGACTCCCGACCAACCCACACTGTAACTCACCGTCCCTTCTGGCCACACACGCATTAACCAGCTGCAGCTTGGTCACAACTACTGCTCTGTATTTTGATAGATTTAATTACTCCTAATTTATATCAGGCAGAGCTGCACTTAGCATGAAGTACTTAGCACTGTCACTTCCACGTCCTGCTTAATACACATTTTTAGAGCCTTGGTCATTAACTACACCATAGATTTGAGCCCTGGGCTTACTATATGGTGCTCCAAGGCCTTGCACAGCTTTTGGAGGATGCTGCTGCCTCATACACAGTGTATGATCTGTACAGCCGATGCAGAGCCCATTCCTCAATCCTGCTATCACCAGGGAGCAGCAGTGAACCTCTGGGTGTGACATGGGGGCTATTTTTACAGATTCTGAGGCTGCAATCTTCCAGCCAATATAAATCCATGTGCTGAGAAATAAAAGCCAGTTTATGCTTCTTGGAATGTTTATTATTGTGGTAGTTCAAACATGAAATCTCGTATTTGTGAGAAAAATATGGCTGGAGTTGCTCCTGTGTGGATAGAACTGACCCACATTCCTCCTTTCCTCTTAATTTTTTAATAAGCTGATTCATTCACTGCACGGTATCGCTGCATGTCGGAATCTTTATCAAAACCATTAATAAAATATTCACTTGTATTTGTTTACTGAAAGGGCCTTTTATGGAGATGAAATATTTCTAAACTCTGCTCGGTTATGTTTTGCACTCAGCAATGCATTGAAAAAACAAAACACAACTTGTGCTGGGGAATCTGAAAGAGTTTTGACAGCAGCAACTTGTTTTGTGAAAACTGTGTTGGGGGGGGAGCAACTCCTTCAAATCCCACAATTTTCATTCCTTTTTTAAACCACACTGTTTCTGTGTCTGCTCACTGCTGGGCACTGTGTGTCCTTACAGCCACTGAGGCACTGCTGGGCACTGCGTGTCCTTACAGCCACTGAGGCACTGCTGGGCACTGTGTGTCCTTACAGCCACCGAGGCACTGCTGGGCACTGCGTGTCCTTACAGCCACTGAGGCACTGCTGGGCACTCTGTGTGTCCTTACAGCCACCGAGGCACTGCTGGGCACTGCATGTCCTTACAGCCACCGAAGCACTGCTGGGCACTGTGCATCCTTACAGCCACCGAGGCATTGCTGGGCACTGCTAGGCACTGCATGTCCTTACAACCACCAAGGCACTGCTGGGCACTGTGCACTGTACAGCCACTGAGGCACTGCTGGGCACTGCACATCCTTACCGCCAGCGAGGAACCTGCTCTCTGCTGAAGCACAAATCTGAATGAACTTGCTCAGTGCTGACTGTGAAACCATCCAGCCCATCATCCCGAAATGGCCATCTAGGGCGATCTCCCTGAAACTCAGAACTGCAACTCTTTTCCTTTCAAAGGTCCTTTCTACAGGGCACTGAGGAAAGCTGAGACAGAAGAAGCCAAAGTGTGAAGGTAATGGATGCAGACCAGATCTCTATGGCTGGGTGAAACTGCAGTAAACTCCAGCCCTGTTATTCTGCAGGAGAGCAGCCAAATTGGGGTTTGACAGACTTGAACTTCTGTCTGCAATCTCATAGCTACTCCTCGTGGCTCCCCACACAGAGAATCCCTGTGTACTGAGGAGCCTGTGGGCTGTGTGAGCTGCTGCAGCACAGCTGAGCTCTTTACGTTACTACTTCAGTTCACTGAGCTGCCCAGGACACTGGCCTGTACTCACTGGTCTCAGGATGGGCAGGTGGGAACCTAGTGACCCACTTCTGTACTGGGACAGCACCTGGGTCTGTTCCTCCCTGCTCAGAGCAGCTCCAGGGGCACAGCCACCAGAAGGATGGTGCAAGTGAGACCAGAGCAAGGTTCAACAGTTCCTTCTCTGGGCTTTCTGCACAGCGCAGCTGTTCCATCCTGCTCTTTTCTGATGGCACTAAGTAGGACAAGGAAAGTTTTGCTACAGAAACTGCAATTACTGGTGGTGTCTGTTACTAATCCCTTGTTTATTTGTGAGAACTAATAACAGAACAACACAGCCTCCCCTTCCTTACCCCCTTTCCTCCTAACAGAACGATGCAAGTGAGCGGGCTGTGCTCACCAGCACAAGGCAGCTTTTACAGACACTGACACTGCCTGAAAATCCAGGGACAAATCTCACTGGTGACTGACAGGTGCCACAGTGATCAATAAGGGCAAAGAAAACAATCTGAAATCACTGTTCAAGCTGCTCTTACACAGTTTTGGCAAACAAAGCAGAGTCTCCCCTGTCAGCAGTGAGTGACACTGGCATTGTCTCACGGTAATCAATACCACCCCGTTCATACTCTGCTCTTCCCAGGAACCAGCTGTCCCTCCAGGGAAAGTCACGAATGACTGGAGCGGGACACAGCTGAGAAGAGATCAGTGAAGAATCAGGCATGAGGGACTCTGCTTCGTCTGCAAGCAGGTGTTAAGTGAATTCCTCCAAAAGGACAAGATTCATTCTTTTGCCAGCTTTGGGATGAATTAGCATGAATTCATAATCCATAAATCCTGGTGGCAGCAGCACAGCATCCCTCCTGTTGTTATTTATTTTGAGATTTTCACTGGGGCAATAGCTTTACGTTTGACATTTATATAGGTCACAGTGAGCTAATAGCCATCTGCCATCTGGGGACTTTTATAATGAACATTGCAGAAGACTATGAAACAATCTCTGGCATTTCCGATTTGAACATAAGCTGAAATAGGGTTGATCTTTACAATATGCTCTGCTGTCTCTCTTCAGGTTTGCATTAGTCATTTGCCTGGCCCCGCTACACACACGCGTGCGCTCGCGCATATGGGATGTGGTGGGCTTCAGCATTTGGTACTACTGTTTAATCACAGCAGAAGCACCCAGTACCTTGCACAGCTATAAAAGGCCTCTCTCACCCAAAAAGTCCTCATACACTTCAGAAACATTAGTGACTCCCCAGCCCTTCTGCCTTGCAGCACAGGCACAGCAGACCCAGCTGCAGTGCTGGCTTAGCTGCTGTACCTACTTGTGAAACCACTCCTGCAAGGTCATACAGTCTTCAACGAGCACAACCTCATCGCCCCAAGCACAAACCAGACTGAACTACGACATGCAAGGAGGGGCAGGTCCCCAGGAGAACAACAATGGAATTGGAGCAGCTGCCTGCCCCAACCCCAACTATTTCTCAGCTACCCCAGGCATTCAGCCAAGTGCCCCCAGGACTGCAGTCGGCTGAACCACCACTGCTGGGGAAGGCTGCGGCAGGGTGGGTCTGGCCCCCAGCTCACCAAGGAGTCTGTGCTGCTCTCTGGGCTGATGCACACACAGACACACAGACTTCCTCACGCTGGGATGCACCACCATGGCTTCTTGCAGATGGGGAATTGATAGAGGAAAGGATTAAATGACTTTCTGCACCAAATAAACCACCTACCAGAGGCGAGTGAACCAGGTGTCCTGGATTTCAGGTCAGCACTCAAACTGCAAGGGCAGCCCTTCTCCCTGTACCCTCATGCTGCTTATTTTACGATGGCAGTGTGAAAGGGCTGAGTGTGCTCACACAGAAGAGCATGTCCCATCTCAATTAGTCACTCTCCAAAAAGCCTCCTAGGGGGCCCAGCCCTCCTTAATGCTGCATGTTCCTCCTGAGTTCCTCAAGCCTCAGCAGGCCTCAGGGTAATAAATTACATTTGTCTCTGCCTTAACAGCAGCAGCCTGGCCGAATCCTTCTTGCCACGACTCGACTCGTGATGAAATGCCTATTTCCTGGTGCTGAGGTCTGTGAAAATTGGTCTTTTCAGGCTCCCTCCTGAGGGACGTGCCTCAGCACAGCGGCCAGGGGCATCTTTGATCACATGAGCTTTCCTCCCTTGCTCTGCCCCCCGAAGCAGACGCCGGGTCCCAGGGTGTCCCCTGTTTGTGTTTTGTCTTTCAAGGGCAACACACAGAGCACGTTTGAAATCCAATCTCTCTGGTGGAGTTGTGGCCATGAGAACTCGGGGAGATGCCTGAACGCTGACCAGGTTTGACCTGGTCCTACAAGGACTCGGGTTACACATTAAGCTGTGCAGGCTCTGATAACCATAAATCAAACTTCTGCAGAGTTCAGCGGGTGACAGCTTAAATAACTCCATGTTCAGCTGCTGCCTTCTAATGCTGCCACATGGAGGGGGCAAGGCAGGCTGAGTGTGGCTGGGATGTCCCCCTTCCCCAGTGTCACCACTGCCTGGCATCTGTTTGTTCCAAGCAGCAGGCTCTGGATCTCTGTCCAGGATAGCCTTGGGATGCTACAGTAGCCCTCAAGGGCTCAGAGACTTCAGGTGATTTCACATGCTGCAGCATGACTGCCCCAGGCTTTGCAGCCCCTCCTGGCTCCAGCACCTCGGTGCTGACTTGACTTTTACTGGCCTTGAACCCAGTGGTGTCACTCTGCACTGGTGCTACTGCAGGGCTCTGTCTGAGTCACAGACTCCCTTCCACAGACATCTCTCCAGACTCTGGTCCACTCGAGAGTGGTTTCATTACAACAGAAGGCATAACAGGGTAAATTCTCTATCAGCCCTCTCTCTGCCTCTCCCAGCACATGCGTGCTCCCTGTCCCACAGCACAGGGTATAGGCTGCACTGCTGAATGGAGATCACCCTTCTCAGCTCCACTGGTAATCATTAACGCAGCTGCCCTGGAATTGTTATTGATGTCTGTGTCATAACTGCATCCATAGGATTTCCAGTACACCCAGGGATCTCAGTGCAGAAGAAGCTCGGCCCAGCCCATCTTCCCCAGCAGGACCTGAGACCCAGCTCTTGCTTTGAGTTTACTGGAGAGCAGGAGAAACAGAAGTTTCAACTAAGGGATCATCAAAGAGTGCAGAAATGAAAGCAAAGAGGTCATTCCTGTGGCTAGGCAGATACTGGGTAAGTGTGCTCTGTTGCTTAGTGTTCTCCTGCATCCCTGCCCTGCTTCATACCCAGCCTGCAGCATCAGAGGCCCCTTCACTCAGTGTCTGCACCCTGTCCCTCTCAGCAGCCTCCAAGGAACTGCCTTGTCCCACCTCTGTGCTCTGCACCCCACTGAGCACTGCCTCTGCAATCTGGTGTCAGTCCCAGCTGCTGCAAAGTGCTAACTTTCTACATCCACACTGGTGCTCCCTGAACAATGGGCTGCTTTGATCCGGGTAACACAAGCAAAACTAACACAGCCCAGCCCCTCACCTTCCCTCCCCTTTCCTGAAGCCTCATCAGCCCCAAGCTTGTAAAACCAAAGCAATTGCAGTGTTTAATTTTATTTCCTTTATTTCCAGGCTGTTAGTTGCTGGTTCTGATTAGGGACACTCTGAGCAGGAATAAAGCTATTTTAAATAAAAAACATATTGAGCCTTAGAGGAGAAAAACCCCCACAACCGTTATCAATTTAGGAGAAAAGACTTCAACCAGTGCTGTGGACAAGGGAAGAAACCTCTCCCTTTAGTCACATAGTTTGTACAGTTTAGAGACCAGAAGGGCAGTCTGTGGGTGCAGTAAGAGATTCAAGAGGATGAGGGCTCCAAGCAGTTTCAGGAAATGTAGTTTTAGGAGCACATTCGCAGATAACTCGTTACCTACTTCTGAGCCTCACAGCAGCAAAATGAGATTTCACTTAGACTCCACTTGTGTCAATATGAAATCACAAGCTTTATTCCAATAGAGTGCAACTCAGTCTGTTCTTCATACCCTGCTAAAGCTGGAGTTGCTGCACTGGGATGGCTCCGCAGCCTCCGAGCTCGCTGAGGCTCTTACAGCTACGCTAATCTGTGCTGCTGAACAAACAGGCTGCTGTTTGCAGTCGAGCTGCCTTGGACTGCTGCTGCTCTAAATGAAATCAAATACGGCCCAGCGGTTGGATTTACAGCGATATAACTAAAAATGTCATCGTGCCTGAGAGCACGGCTCTGGCACACGGGGTCCCGCGAGCACAGCTCCCTGACCAGCGTAAATAGACTTCCCTGGAACAGCATCACTTCTGAAGAAGCTGCCAGGCTGTAAGACACAGCAGCCTGTCCTCCAGACACACGGCTCTGTGACACTGCACGGGGTTGTATGGCTGGGGAGAGCTCAGGACCAAACACTCCATCCTGTTCAATTTGGTCAGCCTGACTGCAGCCTCCCGTTCAAAGCGACTCCTGCCTGCTCTGGTGACTCTGGGTAGCAGAACCTGATCTTTATTTTCATCGGTCTGTCATTCCTGATTTCTACCTCTCTGGATACGTGTGCTCTCCTCCTTCTCCAACGCATCCTACAATCTCAGGGTCCTTCAGTGTGCAGTGCCAAAATCATGTCAGAGCTGAACTTCTGCTCCTCAGCAAGGAGTTATTGGGATCTCTCATGGGTTAGGATTCAGATTAAGTTAAAAAGGCAGGGAGATAAAAGCTGGAGCAGGCTCTTGAGGAGGAGATCAGGGACGGCTGCCACAGCACAACACAAGAACCTGACATGAAGTGTGCTGGGACCCACTGAAGGTCCTGAAAGCACCCAACAGCTTTATGTGGGTTTGGTTTTATTCATTACTTTTACCCTGGTTAAAGACAGACTGCAGTGGCTGCATCAGGACTGAGATAAGAAGTTGTACAGACCTCAAGGTGAGTTTTTAAAGACTGATCTTAAAGTGAGACCTTGTAAGACTGTAAAAAGTTCTGGAACCAGATTTAGGGTGAAGAGTGCACAGGAATCGATCCCTTTTAAGCAACTGGCCATGTTCTGGTAACAGCTATTATTGTTGGATTATTAGGGTGGGAAGAAGCTCCTCCTCAGAGCAGGGTTCCACTGTGCTACCAGCTCGACATGGAGGAAGAAAAGACGGTTATCCCAAAGAGCTGGCACCCACGTGCTTAGCCATGGCCTTAAAAAACTGCCTCTGGCACAACCAGTTTCAAAGTCTTTTCCTCACTCAAAATGTCTCAGTATAACATGATTGTATTGAGCAGATAATGTGACATCTACGGGAAAGGGGTGTTTCTCAAGTGCTTAGGAGTTTGCTGCATGACTGATGCCAACACAACAACACTGGCAGACACAGAGGGCTCAAAGAAAACCCTTTTCTCTCCTTTCCCTAAGCCATGCTTCTGTTGTAATTGATATTTCCACTGCGATAGGTACAGGCAGCCTGGGACCTGAAACACCGTCACACAGTCCTGATGTTAGCCCTCCTGGACCACTCCAAGTGCTGACCCAGCGCTGGCAAACCAGACTGCTCCAGAGTGCTGAGCAGGAAGGGCAGCAGAACAGGTCGGTGGCTGCTCCTCCAGATGCTCATTTGCTTTCCCAGTATGAGGATTAGTT
This sequence comes from Phoeniculus purpureus, assembly GCA_028565055.1. Taxonomy (NCBI): domain Eukaryota; kingdom Metazoa; phylum Chordata; class Aves; order Bucerotiformes; family Phoeniculidae; genus Phoeniculus; species Phoeniculus purpureus. Next base: position 1,702,956 of record JAOXOE010000852.1, on the reverse strand, counting down.
TTATGATATCAGCATTTTGTAGCTGAAAAGCCATGGGTTTTCTCCCAGCACAGGGAAGGTCAGCACCCTCTGATGGGAAGGCTGGAGTGCCAGGCCAGGGCTGGGATGGCCAGGGGCAGGTGCTCAGCTTCCAGCAAAGAGCTGGCCCCTCTCCAGTGCTTCCAGGTGGCCAACCCAAAAAGTGAAGGCATCTCAAGACAAACCACTCTGAAATTCCTTCACCAGCACCAGCAGATCCCCTCTGCCTTGCTCCCTGTGCACAAGTGGGGAATGTGCCGAAGCGGTCAATGCGCTGGGCTTCGAGAGAGGGGCCATGGGCCCCATGCTGCCACGAGTGCCATTGTGCCTCTGCTGGCAGTTGCTGCATTACTATGACAGCTGCAAACCCCGATGAGTGAATAACCTAATCGAGCCATTAAAAGAAACAGAAGCCCTCTGCCCTGTTTGATTTCTCTCTATAATGATGTAAAGTGCACTTTAATGGAGTCAAAGTGGTCCTGGGCCATTCTTGTTAAGGCCATTTGATGCAGTGCTATTGAGTCCCACTGCTCGCGTTCATTACCTCCCTTCAGCTCCCTCCCCTGCTGCATTGTACTTCAGACTTCCCAACACAGTTTCTCTGCTGCTACAGCCCCTTGCCTGCATTTTGTCTACATAAATTAGACCTTGTGCAGCATATTGGCCTGTCAGGGGACTAGGAAGAAACTGTATATTGTTTCTGGCATTCCCGGGCCCTTCTGCCCCTGACATCTGCTGTGTTTGTGACAGGGAATACATTCCTGACTCATTATCCGGGCAAGTGGAATCCCTCCCTGACAGCACCATTAATCAGAATCAAGCAGTCCGGCAAATAAAAAAAAAAAAGGAGAGAGAAGAAGAAAAAGAAAGCGGGGAAAGAAAAGAGACAGTTCCTAACTTTCACTTCTGTGTCACTCCAGTGTCTGGACAAGTAGCAATCCATCTTCCTGAGTGACAGCGCTGATGGATGGCATTATTTATGCTTTTGTGTATTAAAAGACAGTTCTGGCACTCGCCTGTCACTCACCAGAGATCTGAAAAAAGTTGAAATTTAATTTGAAGGAAAAGAGGGCAAAGATCAAAGGATTCTGGCTAGGGAGTGTTGCCTGGGAGGGAAAGAGATTACAGTGGGAGGGAGTGGCTGGAAGAGGTGTAGAAGTGATGTCTAAGGAACGAACTGCCCTTGCAGGTGCAGACACTTCCATTTCTCACTGAGTATCTGTATCAGATTCTTCCTGGGCAGGAGAGGTCTGTTGACACAAGGCAGGTTTGATGTTCCTTGGAGGGATGCACCACTCCAGGGTGAGATGGGCACATGCTGGATTTGCTGTATGCCATTCATATGTGCGTGTGTACACAAACACCATGACATATGCACATAGAGATGTGGCTGCATGTGCATCTAACCCAGGGTGTTTCTGAGGCACATGTGTATTTACACTAATGAGTCTTAAATACAGGCGTTCTGTCCGTGCACACATAGCTTCAGGGTATGAAACATGAATCTAAATACCCACACACACACAGCCTCGGGGATACACCCTGAGACAAACACACACTCATGTTTTGACCTGCTTCCTTCTAAAGAATGTTTAGTTGTTGTTCCTGTCTTGGTCAGCAAAGTTAAGTACTAAGGACAAAACGCACCCAACCTGATCTGTCCTGTCTACAGTTTTGGGGGAAAAGCTGCATCTTGCTTGGCTTGGAAAATGACTGTTACTCTGGTTTTATGTCTTTACATTTATCCACACACAGGCCGGCTGAATGCAGAAGCTCTACTACAAAGACTTAGATGCCCACATGTCCATTTGTACCATACCTGCCTGTGGCAAAAGCTGGTAACTGCATGGGCAGCACCAGGCTGGGGAGCTGCCTCATACCAACCCCATTTATAAAGTCGGAATTGCAAGGAGAGTGAATCCCTGCCTTGGCTGAACCATGGCTGAGAGATGTGCTGGTGGCTGAACCCGCAGGTATTCACACAGCACAGACCACAGTGCACAGAAATACTGGAACACAGTCTGAGTCTGCTGGTGAGGGGATACTGCACACAGTGGTACAAGAGGAAATGAGCAGAGCACGTTCACTTCAAGAGCAAACAGGTACCTTGTTCTCAATATTGCTGATCATGTGTCTTCATGAAGTTTGCTCTACATATATTTATGTTTCTGCAGCCCTGATTACAGCAAGAACCTCTCAGGACCTGCTGTTCCACGTTTGGATGGAACAGTGAAGACTTACCTCATCACAAGACCACAGTTAAACTGTTAAAGGACATTAAATGAATACGACAATCCAAGTGTAGGTGTCAACACAAATGAAAAGCAGGGATCTTACCTGGAAACCCTAAATTTATTCAGGAAGTTGATGGATGCACATCTCTTTCTTCGCCTTCCTCTGATGTATCTTAGGACTGCACAGAGGGAACTGCCTGTACCTTGCTGTGCTCCAGTGAAGGACAGCGATTCAGAGAGGGACTGCTGCCATTCGCACAAATCCATCTGTAGGATATAAAATTGAAGAGAGTGATTTGGCCACAGCAGAGCTACCAGCCTCAGCCTGCACAAGCCTTTCCTCCCTGTAAGTGCTCAGCAGCCTGTGGCTGCCTGGCTAAGGCCACACTCTGGTTTCTAGGTGCACACTGGTTTGGGTTTAGGATCAGGGACACACAAGTGATGGCACACGGCTCTCTGTAACACAACACAAGTGTTCCACTCAGTACATCCAACGCGTGGTTTTGACCCAAGGAATCATGAAGTAACAAGAAACTTCCCATTTCTTATTCCCATTATTTATAACTTTTACTTGTGGATGACCCATCTCTTGGCTATTTTGACTAACATCTGCTAAGGAGCCCATTAGCCAACACAGAGCATTTGCTTCTAATTAATACAGATTTGTTTCGTTCCCAAGTCTCAGCAGGTTTCACTTCCCCTCTCTCAGACTATTGGCACCAGCAGCAGTCACCCTGCCACACCTAGCAAGTCCTGACAACTATAAATCCAGGGCAAAATCCCAGACACTTCAAACAACTGCCAGAGCTCTTGGCGAAAGCCAGGAATGGTGCTGACCCGCAGGCCCAGCTGGATTGTTCCTATCATCCTCTTGGACTCTTCTCTCCTTCCTGAGGGTTGTGTATCTCCTGTGCTCACCCACGGGGGTTTTTCGGCTCAGCCTCGCTGTGATACTCAAGAAGAAAAATCCTAAAATCCATCCAACAGATTGACTGAGCTCTGTGGATGGACACAGCGGGAACTGCTCTTACTCATGAGCATCTGAAAACCCAGCAGCACTGCTGTTCTGGTGGAGATGGAGGTCACGAGGAGGCCCAGGACCATGCACTGACTTAATCTGACAGTGTTCCCTGACGGGATGACATCACAGAGATCGCAGGCAGCAAGCTGTCCCTTCGGGGTGTAAAGTTGTGGAATAAACCTATTCTTTCAAGTTCTGGAGCTTAAATTTCAAAGTAGGATGTGTGTGTAATTCCCTCAGGCTCCTCTGAAATCCCAAACGGTGTTTTGAGAGAGAACCGGTCATTTTTCTACTCACAGTCCCAGTCTAGCAGAGACCGTGGGTTGGCTTCTTTTAACCACTGATACCATTGAAATGAAATGGGCTGGGTGCAGGGCAGGCTGCAGTTAGCAGAGAAATATGTGGAGAGGTTTCTCTTTGCTGGCTCGGAGAGGCAGGTCAGGCTGGCCTGTAACTGCTCCAGAAGGAAACACAATAGTGATCACTCGTAAGAGCCAGGCACGGAAGGAAAAGAGAGGCACCGTGTCTGTCGGTCGCTCTGTGCGTGTCTTCTCGGAGCTGCACTGCGCAGCACAGAGACCCAAGCCTGCCCCTCGGCTGGGACAAACGGTGCAAGCTTTCATGGCTCCAGCGCAGACGATTTATACCTGGTAAAACCTGCCCCTTGATCTCCAAAGCCAAAGGAACATAAGCTCTTGCGTTTTAAGTGTGGTAGTTGGAATGTTTAATTCTATTCTGTCGTCTGTCAGAACAGCAGGCAGAGGGAAGGAATGTGCTGGTGTCATATGGAAACCACGGCTTGATGACGGACAAAATTAAATCCTTGCATTTGGACATAAACCATGGTAACACAAAATATGCAGCAAGTCAGGCTTGGTTTTCAATACTGAAAACACAAGGCCCCTCTTGGCAGGCTGTGGAGGGGATATTAGTCAGATTTAGACATGGTTTTCTTTGTTTTATTGAAGGATAAATAATTATGTGCTGAGATATTCCAGACTCATGTTAACACAGTTGTGTGTGAACCACAGCAGAGAGAGCTGTGTGACTAGCAAGGACTGAAGGTCCTTTAACCTACAAAGTATCTGGGAATGCTGGAAAAGTTTTGGGGTTTACTTGTGGAACACAAGCCCAAAGTTTCCTCACGTGTAGGTGACACGCTAATCTCCAGAAATTAAACCTGCCAAGCGTTTGCTTTCTTGCCATTCTTTGGTTAACCTGTGATTTGAGTCTGCTCAGTGTTCCTGCTACTGCTCCAGCTGGGGCTGTGCTTGAGCAGCAGGTCAAGTCCTGAGACCCCACTCAGCTTGAGAGCTGAGCTCCCACCCAGGGGCTCTGGGAACAGTGACTCTGCCATCCATCCTCACAGCTCATCTTCCCTTCTTCACTTTTTACTGAGGACAAGTAAAAAGCAAGAGAATGTCCTCTTACAAGCCCAGAGGTGTCCTCTTACAAACCCAGAGGACACCTCCAGACCGTGTAAGAGAAGATGAGCAAACTGAGAGTGCAGTCATTAGCTGCCTGGGCAGACAGGACTTGTCCTGTGCTGATGGCCATCCCAAGGCCCCAGTACCAAAGTGGACCATGGACACATCATCTGACCTGGAAATAAAAGGGCTTCATCCAGCTGTGTGGCCACCTCTGTGTGGTGGCACTGGCCTTAGGCTGGTCCATCTAAACTGCTCTGTCTTCACCAATATGCTACTGTAGAGGATGAACTGTCCCTCTCTTCCTTTGCCAGTGTCCTCACCCCAGTGATTTATGATCTTTTGTGCAGACAAATCTGCATTTCTCTTGCCTGACAGCACTAATGAGATGTGCCGAGACTTGACAGTAGTGACTGGTCTCAGTCACTCGTGTTCCCCGTCCCTGGTCAGCCTCCTCTGCTGGCAGAACAACTTTAAAAAACTGGAAGGTGAAAGCCACAACTCACGGATGGAGTCCTGCAACCAAATTTTTCTAAGAGATAAGCTGCACCAGTGCCTGCCCTCTAGAGCTGGGCTGTGATTTGCACCACTCCATGAGTGCTGTGGTTGCTTCCTTCTGTCCTGCACTGTCCTGTCGCACTCACGAGTGTAAAATGGAACTTGTAAATCACTATTTGGAGAAGACGAGGGACATAAATGTCAGCACAGCAGAGTGAGCTGACGCAAAGATAAAATCAGGCTGAGTAGTGCAGATACGGCATGGAGCTGGATTTCACATTTCACTGATGCTCTTGGTCCAGAGGTTTGCTCATTAACAGGGCTATGATTCTGTTATTGAAACTCATGGTAAGTGGTTCCTTAGGCAAAGATCCAGCAAAGCACTTAGGCAAATTCATAAATTTATGTCCCATTGACTTCTGTGCAGCTATTTATGTGCTCACAGTCACGCGTGTGTTAAATGCATTTCCAGATCAGGCCTTGCGCTCAACAAACAGTCTTTCTGCAGCATCGTAAACCCCAAGCTTTCAAAATTCATGAGTTCAGGCTCTCATTTCCCCTAAGTTGCCCTAACTGCAGTGCAGAATGCACACTCCGAAATTCAGACAACGCTTTTAAAAAGAAAAGTCTTAGTTTTGAACTTCTAATTCTCACAGCTCAGGACACGAGCCTAGTTTCAACAAAGGAAATGAAGAAGAATGGAAGCCATGACTGTCAGCTAGGTTCATGTCTTTAAGGCATGAGAATTTTAGTAAAACTACCCAATGGTGTAAAACACGCAATAAAATCCCCAAAGTAAAGAAGATTGCTCTTCACATTTGAAAAGATGGAGGCCTTTGCAGCACTCTCAGGCTCAGTACACCCCAAGCTGTGTTTTGGGTGAAGGAAAGAGTCCAACTCAGTTCTTGTGCCTCGTTGTGCTACTTCTCATTTCCTTCTGCTTTGAGCACACTCTCTGAAGTGTCTGGGTAAAGGTCATCTCTTGACTAAGTATTTAACTGCCTTCATCAGCGACAAACAGGGAAGCAAAGTGCCTTTTAGCAAGGAATCCCAACTCATTTTTTGCACCGTGTACTTCTCTTATCACCCTTTTGGCTGCTAAGTCAGAGCTGACTCCCACATCCGATTAAAGCAGATGAACTGAGCACTTGGGAGAACCTTTAACCGATCAAATACTTTAAATCCCAAAGTGACATCCTGCAGAAAATGATTTGTGTCAGCTCAAGCTGTTCTTAATGTAAGTGGTAATTTCATCAACCTAAAAGCAATGGTGATTTATTTTCAATTATAATCACTATTTCAATGCAGGAAGCTGAGCTGTAACTGAGCTTTGCGTTTCCTGCTGAGCTTGTCCTGGCCCCACGCAAGACCTGCGTACGAGGTGTGAGCTCTGTCCCAGTGTCCTTTACTCGGGCTCCAGTCTGAGACGCTCTGGCAGTACCTACGTGCTCCACCCTGTGCGCTTGGCTGTTACAAACAGGACTTGATCTGGTCTGGTGCTTTGGCCCTCCCCTCCTGACAGCCCACTGATGTACCTCAGCTCTCCACACTGCTGCATCTCTGCTCCTGGCTGACAACCATGGGGGACCAGCGGACACTGACGAGGAGTAACCAACAGGAGAATTTAGAACACTCCAAACTTTTCTCCAGCTTCTTCTCACCTGGCTTTTCAGAGCCCGATCTGCCAGGGGCTGCAAGAGAGGAACATGCAACCAAACTGTCAGGAAAACTTGCCTCAGCAAAAATCTGTGGACAGAAAAATCCCAGGGCTTTTGATATTTTGTGGGATTTGGGCTTCTTGCTGCTTTCCTCCAAATAAAGTCTTTGAGGAACAGATTAACTTTGTCTCCTGGAGAACTTCAGCTGCAGGAAACCCCTGCCTCTTGCAATCCCTCAATTTCCCTTGGACAAGCCCCTCCACCTGCTAAGGCTCCCAATCCACACGGCCTCTGCTGCTCTGAGGGGTCACTTTACACTGCATCATCGTGCAAATGGAAACCAGCAGTGTCAGGGGGTAGAACATGAGCTCACCAGGCCACTCATTTCCTGGCTGCACTGCTGTAGGTACCTTATTTCTGAATTAGGAAAGAACCCTGCAGAGCTGAGTATCGTGGATTTGCCTTTTGCCCATGAAGCTTTAGGGGTGAGCGTGGCTGCACGAGGAGGGGCTGACAAAAGGTAGCAGCCCAGCCCCTGTTGTAACTTTAACGTTCTGAGTGAAGGTTGGTCTGTTCTCAGGTCACCCCCTATCATCTTCCATGACCACACTTTTCATTTCACTGGCCTGATCATGAAATAGGTGGTGCAAACCTCAGCAAGGCGACTGGGTCCACAAGGCTGAGAGCTAAGCGCTCAGGTGCTGGATTTCATGCAGCAGTGATTAACTGTACATCGAAAGGGCAAAGGGAATGCACCCACAGGCCACTAATGTGCTCCCCAAATCTGAGCTGATGCACAAGCAAGCTGCCATTTCCATCACCCCTGGCTATCAGCACCCAGCCAATCCACAGACACAAGGCGTTTTGATGAAGATCCTGCAGCCCAGAGAAGCACAAAAGTGATTTGAAATGTTCTAATCTCATTAATCTGTTTCTTCTCCCTAAAGATGTTCAAAGCCCAGGCCAGATCCTTAGCTGGCAAGTGAAGCAGAAAAGTACTTAAATAAGACCTTAAATTTAAGCTCCTGCTTAAATTCTATTTACCACAAAGTTCATTTCGAGATAAGTTCATGCTAAAACAATATTTCTAAGCACAACCCCCCCTACACCCCCACTTAAGCCAGAACCTTTGCAATATAAACAGAACTAATCTGCAGTAGATGAGGCTTTTCTGCTTCAGGACTTTTTTCCCCACTCTTCTGGGGCTCTTTCAACTAGCAAAGGGAACAGAAATTGTTGCTTCGGTGCCTGGTCCTAGCAAACCACTTCTGCTGGGATTTAGCACATTTACCTCAGCTGCTGGAAAAATCACCGTGACTCGGTTTTGCAAACAAACCAGAGTATTGCTGCTTTAATTAAGTGAAACCCGGTGCTTCTTTACAGCCCAGAAAGACCCATTCTCTGGATTTCCTCAGGAGCTGCATGTACTGCACTGGTGTAGGGTGCTATGAGGTTTGCTGAGGATACAGAGAGGTTTGCCTGTGTCTCTGAAAATCACACCGTGTAAACCTGTGCCATAGCATCACCCACAAACACCCTCCCTGTATTTTCACTGTTACCTACGTGATTACCAAGGGGTCCTAAGCCTGAGCCAGCATTTAACTAGGTACCATAGCAAGGGGCTACGTGACTGCCAGCAGTCATTCTCCAATGGAACAGGCAGGTTTCCACAACCTGAGTCCTTTTCCCAACCCCACTTCCAGTGACTCTTTGTGTGGTCTGGGGAAGCCAATGATCTGTGTACATGAAGTGGGTCACCAGTTAGATACTAATTTTGTGGGTGCTGGACTACCTTCTCCTGTGCACTTGGCCACTCCTTAGTCCCAGCGTGATCCGACTTCATGTCCCTAAGGCTCAAATATGTGAAGAAACCAGTTCCAATGTCTGTAATGGCAGTAACACTCAGCCAGTTGCAACTGGAGGTGCTGTGTGAGCACCAAACACTGCCTCAGTACCATTATTATTAATATTATTGCTATTGACAGCATAAATGGCAGCACCATAATGGGACAACAGCACCAGGTCTCAGGGAGGCAGAGGGTAAGGAGACATTAATATGTGCAGTCAACTTACATCTTGCACTACGCGAGTGTGCTGGTATGAGTGGTTCTGACACCTAGAACATAAACCAGATGGCCCCTTTCTTACGCCATATCATGCAAAAAGAGATCTGAATTAATTCATGTAGAAATCATGACAATTCTGTTACTGTTGGAACTCAGCACAGCGGACAGGGTGGCAGGAGATTATGCTGAATTTTTAACTTATAAAATACTAGTGACAGATGTCACTGCCTGCTCTCCTTTGTTGCTTCCCATCTTGTCTCCATCCCCTGGTGCCCTCGTGTCCCCTTCTCCAGAGCAGTCACTCTGGACTATGCTGCTTAAAAACTTAAATACAATTCTGTGCACAACTTTCTCCAAGTCTGTGTGTAAAGAGAAATCTACCAAACCCACAGGCATTGGCCTGAAACATGCAGGCAGGCCACTGCGTTCCTCAGGGAACTCCATCTACAGCCCTCCTTGAAATTCCATCAAAACTGGCACCATTTTACTGTCCATGGGGATGGATGAACTACGCAAACAGTCCCTTACACAAAGAGTTTGCAACCTGAGTAGCTGAGAGTCGGTGGAAGACAGCAGTATTTTGGAGGCTCTGAAGAAAAGGTGCTTTGCCCAGGGTCAGAGAGTCACTGCCTCTGCCCACAAGACGGTCCTTGCTGCTGCTGCAGGGATGTGATCGCATGGGCACCCACCCAGCTGCTGCCCATAGAATCATAGAGTCACTAGGGATTGGAAGGGACCTTGAAAGATAATCAAGTCCAATCCCCCTGCCATAGCAGGAACATATCAAGGCAGGTTTTAAATGTCTTCAGAGAAGGAGACTCCACAACCCCCCTGGGTAGCCCGTTCCAGTGCTCCGCCACCCTCACTGGGAAGAAGTTCCTCCTGATATTTATATAGAACCTCCTGTGTTCCAGCTCACACCCATAGACCCTTGTCCTATCACTAGATGACAAGGAGAAGAGCCTGGCTCTACCATCCTGACACCCACCCTTCACATATTTATAGACATTAATGCGGACACCCCTCAGTCTCCTCCAAGCAACAAGACCCAGCTCCCTCAGCCTTTCCCCCATGTCCCCAGGAGCAGCAGTAGCTCTTCCTGCAGGGTACTGCTGGCACCAGGCTGTCGCAGGGTAACAAGGCACAGGGCTGCTCCCTGCTCTTCACACATGGCACCTCACTTCCATTTTTCAGCGCCTTCTCCACGCAGCGTCTCCTGCCGACACACCCCTGTCAGCTCCTCCATTGTGTGGCCAGCACATCTTTCAGCACATGAGCCTTGGCTTAAACTCATCGGCTGGGGCCAGGGGATGAGGGGGAAGCCCCTGCCACCCACGTGTGTGTGGGGGCAGGGGGGTCCTTCCTGCCATGCAAGAGCACAAGTGGTTTAGTTTGAGCTGGCAGAGGCAGCTGTGCTGAAGCTCCCTTTCATCAGTGGGTTTTAGACCCAAATTGCTGCCTCAGTCCCTACTCGGCATCTTCCATCTCCCATCGTGGGAATGACAGACCTGCCAGGCTCCCCCAGGGCTGGCACCTGGGGTATGCAGCAGGGCCACCTCTTCAGCGAAGGGCACACACGGCTCTGGCTGCCTGGTCTCCCCCCCTCCACTTTTGGGTTTTTTTTTCCATTGGGGAACTTTCTCTCCCCTGCCTTCCCCCTCACTTCCCCCTCCCCGAACCTGAATGAACACTTCTTTCAGTAATGGGTTTTTTCCACCTGGTTGACTTGATGAAAGGTTTATGAGTTGACATTATGTGTGAGAAGAACAAAGCGAGCGTGGGGCCGTGTGCGTGCGCGGGGGCGGGGAGCAGCTCACAGCGCTGCTGAAAACTTCATTACAAAACTAAGAGACAGTGGGAGCAGTAAATCAGTCGGATGCTCTCTACAAGCCGGCAGAAAACTGCCAGTGAAGGACAGAATGGGAGAACACGCAAGGCCGCCGCGCTGGGCACTGGTGAGCTCCAGTGAGTGAAGGAGGGAGAGGAGGACTGGCCAAGGGAAATGCTTGTTGAGCACCCAACAGGTCTCTGTGTCACAGACTGCCAGAGTCCTACCTCCAAATCACAAAATCAGCAGCCTCAGAGGAGGGTCCCAGAAGTGTGAACTGATGCTGATGCACTCAGCCCAGAGCGAAAACCAACACGCTTTAGGAAATGAGACGCCCTTTGTGCAGCTGCCCCGTGTCTGCTCTCCCATGCCCTGCAGTTCTGTGCCAGGTCTGCCCTGCAGTTCACTGTTTGCTCAGACTCTGCCTCTCCCAAGGTAGAAGCCGGCAGCTCCTATTTACCGACACAGAGATGAACAGCAACAGCTTGCTGCGAGTGTTTGAAAAATACCCCACCTAAAACAAACAAACAAAGAACTGCAGCTGTTGTTTGTTGGGAAACCCGAGTTAACAGGCTTACAGTTAGGAAAAGCACCTTTAGCAACACAAGTCAAATGATTTTGACTTTGCATTACAGAGCAGGGTAGAAAGAACCTGAGCTGCCACCAGCTGAGCCTGCAAACCAACCAGGAGGTGCACTGTCACATCAGCTTACGGGCACGGCGCTGGCACCACATGGCGCTGGCACCGCATGGTGCTGGCACCGCACGCTGCTCCCTCGGCCTGGCTGCCCGCAGCTGCGCTCACCGCTGGGCACAGCCATGCTCAGAGGGGTTTAGGTTGCAGCGAGGGAAATGGCAGAATGTTCCGTACGACGTTGATCTCCCTGGTTTCTGTTGTAGTGGAAGCACTTGAGTTCATCTGAGTTTTTCAAAGCATTTGCTGTAGTTCTGCTCTGATCTGGACCCAGGTTAATTAGCTCTGTCTCTATTGAGGGGAATAGATTCTTAAGAGGAGCAGGTAGCAGCTTTCCCTGACTAAGCTGAATAAACTGCTCAGCATTTCGCTGTGATGTGAAAACAGAGCAGGTCCCAATGCAGAACCTCCAAACCACCCGACTGGTGCAGGTCACGCGATCCAAGTGCTGCTCCCACTGCTATCCCTCCTTAGCAATCGCATGCTGTACACAAAGGCAAACACGATTCTATTTTAAACTCTAATCCAAGGCTACTGGATGCCTTTTGGAGTGCGGATGTCCTGGAAATGTCACTGCAGAGCAGTGTGCTCAAGAGATTAGAGCCGTTCCATTTGCAAATGACAGAGCACGCTCACAGATGTTACTCTAGCCATGGGGTCAGGCACAGTTGCTCAGGCTTAACTTGTTGAATTGCATTAATAAAAAGGAGAAGGGGCAAATGCTGAAAGATCCTGAGCAGCTGTAACTTTGCTCGGGTTAATCACAGACAGCTTTTATCCCAGATAAATACATTTCCTCTCTCCCCTAACAACCAGTAGCCATTACAGGCTCCGGAGAGATGACTGCAGTGACTGAACTCTCAACCAGAAAGTACATTTGGTGTTTCCAGTCTTCTTGTGTATGGAACAGCTGACGAGTAACAGCCTTTCTGCAGACAACTCTGCAATGAAAGGGACATTCGTGAGGCTCAGAAGCAGAATCAAGCAGCTAAAGCAGCCTGAGTACCTAATAGCACCAACTCCTGCTTCAGAGTAGAGCTAGAAGGGAACTGGTCAAGACCAGAGACATGGCAACGTAGAACTAGCTGGGGATGTGTGAGAGCTCCAACAGGACTGCCCCAGGGCAGACAGGCACAGAGGATGGTCAGGGTCACACTCGCAGAGAGTAGAACTGGGTCCAGAGTAAGGTGCAACAGCAGCGCTGGGTCTCCAGAGCCAGAACTGTGAGAGCTGAGTGGTTGCAGTCAAGACCATGGAGCTCTGCAGAGCTGGGCTGTGGGAAGCACCTCGACATGGGGACGTGGTGCAGGCTGTGACTCAGGCTCAAGGCAATAAGTCAACACAACCTGCTCGAGTCCTTGGGGCCTGCTTCTCTCATCGGCAGATGCTGACACTTGGGCACTGCACATAGCCATCAGCCAGCCAAACAGCATACTGGATGGAAATGGGGCTGTCTAAGAGACTTGCCAGAAGGGGCTAATGCTATGGGATGCTTCTATTTTTATGTTCCTCGCTTGAGAGCTCCTGATTTGCAGGCAGTGAGAACTGAGTCGCTTTTGCATTTTTAGAAAACCAGGTGCTTTTAGGATGCACCTTTAAAATCAAAATCCCTTTTAAATCACCACTGAGAGTCTTGGCTGCTGTATAACAACGCTTCGAGGCACTGGCTCTGAAAAGCAGCCCGAGCTCTGTCCCAGATCAGCATGCAATGACACGCATCATTCACACTAATGGACTACTCCTAGCTGTGTTGGGGAGAGAGAAAGGGAAGGGCTGGGGAAGAAATGCCAAGATGTACAAAAAAAACCCAAACCAAATAAAAATCAGGTGCAATTGCAGCCCCAGCCTGCACGTGAGGTGTTAATCATTTGCTCTGCTTCTGTGGCTCCTGTCTGCTCTACACTTCTGCACTATGAGCGAGCTGGTGCTCTGTACAAAGCAAAGACAAGCTCGACTCTACAGTGAGCTCGGTATTAGCAGGGTTGCTGCCTATCTGCTGCCCAGGGCAGGAGGAACTATCATTCCTTTAGCTGCCTGAGGAAAGCTGGAGAGAGGAAGAGAAATAAATTACCCAGAAAAATGAGTCCTGTTCTGAAGTGTGAAGGAGCTGAAGTCAAGACCAGCAATACGTCCCTCACATCCCAAGGAGCGAGAGACTTACACCCTGACAAGCTCTTGATTACGAGCGCTGATTTTTCACTCTCAGACCTGCTTTTCCCTTTTCTTGGTAGCAGATCTGATCCCTGCACTTGCTGACTAACACTAACAAATCAGGCCAATTGCTGCTTACTGGAATCACCTTTCAATGGGGAGCTGACAGCAAGAACAATGCGCCTGTTTGCAGCCTGTGGAGGCTGCGGGGAGCATCTGTCATCAGAGGAGCTACTTGTCAGAAAAGGTTTCAGGCTCTGGCTGGTTCTCAGAACAGGGAAGACAGACAAGTACAGACCTATGGCCAGGCTGTTGGTTTGTCCTGGTGGTGCTTTCATCTTCCCTTTTCTTTGCTTCCATAGATGACTTTGTTGTATCAGATGTGGCTTTTAATTACGAGAGTTCTATGTGCCATTAGTGGTTAACTGAAGGGAAATGGAACCGTATAAATAGCACCATTTTGCTATGCTCTGTTTATATTAAGCTGGATTTCCCTTTTATATTTATTGAGGGAGACGTGGACCTGTTTGAAGATGCAGTTGAACTAGTTAAGATTTTACTGGAGGAAGGAATTCAGCCACTGGGATTGCCACAGGCAGCATCACAACTAACTGGGTAGGAGAGAAGCAAACAGCAACCACTACTTAGGCGAGACAGATGACATCAAAGAGGGATTCCACCAGGGCTGTTTTAGCAGCCAGTAAATTATGCGTGTACAAAGCAGTAAAGGAAGTGCAGTAATGCCTTGTTGTTCCACAGGCACCTTTCATCCTGGAGGACAGTGGTTTACAGGCTGAGATCTCAGCACTGCAGTTGGTACCATGTTTTGTCTTGCAAAGCTGAAATATCATTTACCGTTTCAGTCTTAAGCTGATTAAGAAATTAGGGTTTGGAGACACAGTAGTGTTTTTCATTGACAGAAAAATGGCAGGAAAAATTAGCATTTGAAGAAGTCTGGGTTTAAATATTGTTAGAAGGGAAGTATTTCCCTCACAGAGAGAAAATGGTGTTTTCATTTGAAAACAAGAGCAACTGGTTACAGCAAAAGGTGTCTTTTCATTAAATCAAGAGTAACCCAAATTCTTGGCATTGCAGGCAGCAGTTTCTGGCCAGCAGCATGAGCTGGTCAGATGCAGGAAAGCTGAGTGTCCTGTTTAATGCTCAGGGAAGTTAAATTTATAAGCAGCAGCATGGAGGATAAAAGGGGAAGGCCAATGGCATGAGGTACCGTACAAAGCACAAAGACAAGGAGAATACAGGTTAAGCCCAAAACCCCCTCAGACTGATTTAGTGTGATGTCAGTTCTCTGCTGAGACAAAATTCCAGGTCTTAACAGCTCATTCAGATGGAAACCTACAGAGCAAAATGCTTGATCCCCAACTGACCTCAGTGGAAAACACTGCTGAGTCAGTGCTACTGGAAGCTGAAAGTGCACTTGTAGGGAATCTGAATGACTTCACACCAGTGTTTGGATCGAGAAGGTAAGATCCTACAGCAACTCACAGCATACGTGTCAAGTGCAAGAAGTCAAGAAACACTGAGCGAAGAACTCCAAATGCTTCTCAACACTTCCTATGAGTTACACAGCGCTTGAGAGGGTGTGAAAGCAAGAGCTGCTGGCAGACTGGTGCCCTCAGCCTAGCCTCTTTGTCGAGGCAGCGTTCCCTTCCACAATCACAGATCACCTGGAGATTGCAGTCTGTCTGCAGGGTTTCACTGAATTAGGCAGCGACTGCACATGCTCAGTTGCATCTGAGGTGACGTGGATCCACTGAGAGGTAACTGACTCTAACGCAGAAGGGGATTTTCAGGCTGTCTTCTGGAAAGGGGAAAGGACCTCCTGGCAGGGACTCTGCTACATTAGAGAGCAACCATGAGTCTTATTTCTGCCTTCTGCTAGGCAGAGGCTTAACAGTGCCCCTAGAACTAAGACTGGCAGTCTGTGAACTACACCTACAGTTCAATTATGAATTGTGAGACCATGAAAATAAGGGAGGGGGCTGGCTACTTTGCTTTTAGTTAAGGCTACGCAACCATCACTAGAACATTCTTTATCTGTAGGGAGTGTTGCTTGTTTGCATGGTCACACATCCTCCCCAACAACGCTGCACGTCAGAGGCTGCTCAGAAAGGAGTCGGAAACAAATGTGTAAAATTAGTCTCTGCTGGCTGCCCCTGTAATGGGTTGAGCAACAGAGATTGAGCCTTGGTTATTTCTGCCCAGCGATACTCACGAGCAGAGAGAGGCTGCATGATGGGGAAGCAAAAACTAAAGTTTGATAGGAAGCAACAGACAGAGACAGGCAGTCATCACACCTAATGATGTCTGAGGAGCTGCTCTCTCTCAGCTGCGTCTGTTTGGCCTCCAGGCATGATGAGCTCTATCAGTCAAGTGCTCTGTGGCACCCCTTGTTTATGAAGAAAGCTACAATTACTCATATTTGACAACTCAGTCCCACAAAGCCCTGTGAAGTTCAAAGCACTACCCACCTGGTGTTTCTCTTTTACAAGCAGTCAACTACAAAGTGTAACTTTGGGAAATTCTTAACCTTCCTTTCCCACACACCCGAGTGTTCCTGTTCCTCCCTCCCCCTCTGTCTAGCTTTTAATTCATCACTCTGAGGAGCCTCAGAGAACCCAGGTAAGTGGGGGATGAGACAGGAAAGATCTGTTTTGGACTGGTGCTCCACTGAGTTTTAAAGAAACCTGTCACACTGAATAAATGAGAGCCCTGGGAGGCTCAATGACCAAAGCAGCCCACGGGACCCAGGCTCAGAGTGTAAAGCGAGGGCTGAAATGACTTGGAGCTCAGTGCTCCACAGCCCAGAACGTGCTGAAAGAAGGGCAGGCTACGCAGAGAGCAGAGGGGGCAGGGGGTTACGAGAGAGCTCCTCACACAGCCTTGCACTGTTATAGAGATGTGTCTGAAGGTGCCACAGCCATAATGGAGAGTGTTTATTCTGCTGTAACCCAGCTGGCTGGTTTGCTGTATTTCAAATCTCTTCAAGTAAATAAATGAGGGGACTCTGCTTTCCCCACTGCACTGCAGTGTATATACAGGAGTGTTATTTCCTGTATCAGATTCCTGTACAAAAACTGCTGTCAGGCTATTAATAATCTGGAAAAACACCTTGAAACTTGACTCAATGAGGGCACATTGCAAATGGGCTCTAATGGCTTTTATTTCTCATCTCTGTCACCTCAGATCTAATCTGCCATTTTCTCATTTTTTATCCTCTCTGGGCCCCTCAAAAATCATTCAGCAGCTCTTCCCTCAGTGCCAGGCAGAGCAGACGGGGCTGGTGTGATGGGGTCAGCCAGCAGTGATGAACAGAGGAAGGTCAGCTGCACCATGTCGAGGGCAGCAGGGGCTGGGCACACTCCAGGGCAGAGCAAAGGGGACCGAGAGGCACCTTCCCGCCACCTCAGGGCCTGGGATCAAAATGTGAAGAGCAAAGAGAGATGCTGTCCTGGAGGAAAAATTTAAAAAGACTTTAAATTTTTTAAACAAAAAGAGCAGCCTGGACCTGAAACTAGATCCCCTCTTCACCCCTCCTCTACTTTGGGGCCACATCTACATCTCCTGTGGAAGCAATCTAGGCACCATCAGAATTTCACAGCACGTTTCTGATCCCAGTGGTTAAGCTCCTGCTCCTCACACAGAGTCTGATGGGGGGCGTTTGCCTGAAGAAAAAAAACACCAGGCAAAGGCTACTCAGTTCTTTTTCCTCTGGGAAAAGTGAAGGAGTGAGGGAAGACACAGAAATTCACTACACAGGGCTCGTGACCTATTAAGAACTTCTGGTCAGACTTATAAAAGTTATCCAGACGCTCCAAGGTTCTTAATTAGCTATCTCTGCATTTTTTAATTAGCCGGCACTCCTAGGTATCTCATTACCTGTAAAAACCCACCCATTTCATGAACCTGGGGC
Source organism: Phoeniculus purpureus (assembly GCA_028565055.1). Classification (NCBI taxonomy): domain Eukaryota; kingdom Metazoa; phylum Chordata; class Aves; order Bucerotiformes; family Phoeniculidae; genus Phoeniculus; species Phoeniculus purpureus. Next base: position 1,685,430 of record JAOXOE010000852.1, on the reverse strand, counting down.
AAAAAGGCACCAGGCACTTTCTGACGAAAGCTGTACAGTCTGCGATTCTCAGAGAGAAGCCACAAGCCCTATTTTTCAAACCTCAACCCTCTTGACACCCCAATCTGTTTAGGAGGTGCTGCCTTTCTGTTTTATTTGGTTATGCAAGCACTAATTTAAGGAATATTTCTCGAGCCTCCTGTGGGAATCCAACTGATTTTCAGACAATGCGTGTGCAGAGCTGACTAACACTTCTCTTTGAGGAAGGCTGGAGATTTAAGGCTTTTGACTCCAGGTTGGGTTTTTTTCCCCTTTTTCTTCTCCCTCCTTCTTCTAAGTATCTCTTTATTCATCACTTTAATTACCTAATCATAAATTTCTTTAGGGGGTTACTTAGAAGGAAAATTAGCATCAAAGCTTGGCAGTAAATTCAGGGGCCTTTGGAGCAGGTCCAAGCTGTTTCACCTGTGATTAATTAGATGATTTTTTTTCTTTAAGTGCCAGAGGGCTGCTGAGGTCTTTAAGCAGTTACATGGCTGCTGGCAGCTCAGGAATTATGATTGATGCTGTAGTTTGGCGTTTAGGACTTCTGCTTCTTTGTGGTAGTTGCTTGGATAAGCAAGTACAGCGGACCAGGCGTGGTGGTGGGAACAAAAGGCACACTGCTGGCAAGGGCTGGTGCTTGCTCTTGGAGAGGAGAGGAGGAACTGGGTACATCTGCCTCTCCACTGTGGGCAGTTTTCAACAGGACTAAGAGGAGAGGGAGAAAGCAATGCCTGCTACTCGTGTTACTTTGCAGAGTGACAATACCAAGGCGAAGCGGTCACTCTCCTCTCTAAAGCTTTCTTTACAGTATGGGCTGAACAACAACGAGAGAAGAACAGAACTAAACATTTAACCTCAACCCTAGAAACCTTCTGGATAAAAAATCAGACTTGGAAAGCATTTCTCCCTCACAACAAGGCTAACAGTCCTTCCTACTTGGTCTAAAAAGGGAGGAAAAAATGAATCTCCGTGGGGCTGTGGGTTTTTTGAGCAGAAAATTTTACAAGCCAACCAAATTCCAAATCAAGTGGCCGAGCTGGCTCCTCCTCCTGGCTGGAAACAAAACTCCCGTTGTGTTACCAAAACACCAAAGTCAACCGCAACCCCCCAGGCTCTCCATTAAAGTTTTAGCACCAGTTCAAATCACCAGCCAGCTCTAACCATTATCCCAGTGCAGCTCCCACCCATAAGCCGGACAGAGGAGCTCGGAGAAACCTCTCAGCCTGTGGAGACTTAGGGCCCAGTGGGCTGTTGCTGTACTTGCACTGCTCCAGCTACATCTGTTCAGGGGGAAATGGAGACGCTTCAGTCACTGATGCTGATGATCTGGCACATGTGTACGGCAGAAAAAGTGTCAGAAGCATTACTGATGCACTTGCAGATTGCTCAATACAGTTAGCTCACCTAATTCACTCTGCATGGCCTCCTGCTGCAAGTAGAGAGGCAATCAGCAGTTAAACAGCTCTAGTCCCTTTGTAACTGGCCGCTAGAGAGACAGTGGGGAAGAAGATTGAGGCTTTATGGGACACAGGTAGTAGGTCAAGAGAATAAGCTGAAGCAGACAGATGGGAAGGCAGCAAAGAGCCCTTGGTTCAGCAGGAAGAGGCTAGGGAAGCCACTGCCAGTGAATGACTAAGAGAGCTCCTTCTGCTCTGGCATCAGTTTAAACCATGAGGTGTTTGGAGTTTATCTCAACAGAGTACAATCATCTCTCAGACTAGATACGTGCTCTGCAGGAAGCGGTGTGTGTGCTCTCCAGAGCTACTCCTGCTGTCATGCATCCTTCCTCCAAGTGTTCTCAGGCCAACAGGATGTCCCTTCACATCAGGGGACAGCTCCTCATCCTGCTGTGAAGTAGTTAATCTCCATGGGAAGTTCCAAGGCCTCTCACCAAGCCAGCTCAGAGAATAATGACACTTGGTGTTCACAGCCACCTCTTGTTTTTGTCAATGCCCAGCCTGCCTCATCTAACATTTATAGAGTCTGGATTCTCCTCAGATCTCATTGACTGTGTGTCAGTCACCACTGGCAGCAGGTTATACCGCAAAGCCCAGCCCAGCCCCGGCAGTGACAGCCTTCACTGCTCATTCTGCTGGATTCTGTCTGACTGTGGCACAGAGGAGTGAGAAAACAGCCCTGCCAGGCTGTGTGGATGGAGACATTCACCTCCTTAGGGGCAAATGCTCAGGTCTAGGTGGGTACGCGTGTCTGTGTGAGTGCTTCAGCATATTTGGGTCTCCGCAGAGTCCTCCTGTCCCTGCCTTGTCTTTGGAGAGGTTTTTGGCTTCAGTCATCAAATACCAGCCTGAAATGGCCCCATGTTCTAGTTGATGAGACAGAGGTAAGACATGGAATCATGGGCCAGCTAAGCAACAGGGCTCTGCTTTTATCTGTCCTACCCACTTGATAAATGTTTTCGAGCAAACTACAACATCTCTGCTGCCCCTACAAGCCTGTTCTGTACCTGCACCTAAAATCACTTCTCCAGCTGACACCAAAAGGCTCAGAACTCAATCTGAGACTCCAATAACTGCTAAGAAGTGAAACCTACAGCTCTGAGTCACCACTCCCTCACTAAGGTGACCTTTACAGCTCAGAATGGGTGCAGGTTTGTGAAGTACAGTGCAGAGATCCTGAAAGAGCTTTGTCTTCAATTTATAGCAACACACGACCCAAACGGCACCCAAGAAGATGCTGCGGCTGAAGCCTCGGAGGTGGTGGCTTCAGACAGCGCCGTTAGCATGCGCCCACACGCACGCTCTCTCCTGCACCTTTGCTTTTCACAGTTTGTGACAACAGAGATTATTCCTCGCTGGAAGAATGTGGCATTGTTGACATTAAAAAAAAAGGAAAACAGGCCTTTGCTTTGCTTGAACAGCACAGGCTCTCTTGATCAGCTGTCGGAGGTGCCTCATCTGTACAAAGCATTTAAACCTGTCTAACATCAAAAAGTAAGGTAAGACAAGTCACTTTGATGCTCCAGAGCACATGCCTAACATGATTACTGCAGAATCTTCCTGGTGATAATAGAATTATGCAAAGGAGGCCTTGACCCATTAATGCTTTTACCTTTCTTAGGATTTCTCTCTCTCTTCCTTCTTTCCTAAGCAGCAGAACTGCTTGCTCAGATAGAGCACCTCAACAAAAGGGTGGAATAAGCAAAGTGAAAGAGGTCCCTTCTCCCTTTTGTCCTCTCTCCCCACTCCACTTCAGCCCAGTACATTACATGCTCTAGCAGTTGCTCGTTAAGAACTGGTGATACACTGTACTGGAAGAGCTCTGTGACTGGAGACGGGCACGTTCCCCCGTCACAGACACAGGGCAGCCATCGCTGCAGCCCTGCCCCTCAACACCTCGCACAGAAGGGGTGTTTTAAGAAAATGCATGGGCTGCCAACCTCTCTTTCTAATGGAAAGAGGGAAGATGCTCAGATCATGTGTTGCAACTGCTTTACACCTAGTAGCCCAGGTCTGGAGTAACACACCAGTGTGTCCTATGTCCTGTCTCTCAGTCATGAGGAGCAGTTTCACCATTTGCCTTCATTCTCTAGGAAAAGAAGGTGATTTCAGACAGAAGAGTTTGGTGAAGACAGTCTGTGCTTCTCACCCACCCAGAGAAGGAAGAAGTAGACAGGTTTTGGTGTTGCTTGAGGTTTTTGTAATGAAAATGCCTTAGCATGGCACGAGATCTACTTAACATTGCAACGCTGCGGAGCAGGCACGCGTGGTTATTTAAAAGCAACACAACAAGGAAGAAAAAGGGATATTACCTCCTCCGTGTCCTGCTTAGGCTGAATCACAGCTGCAAACAAAGGAAGGTTTGGACGACGGCAATAAAGCAAGCTTGCAGGATCCTAGTAGTCTCCTTTGTAGTCAAAGGACTGCAGAGCCTGCCCAGGCTCTTCCTTCCACCTTTTAACTGTCTTTGTTTAAAACAACACGTGCTGGGGAACTGACCGAATCACTATTATTGAAACCTTCTCCTGCCAGAGGGTAAACAGAATCCAGTGCACAAATTCTGATCTAAGTTTGTACACACAGTGAGGGATTTTAGGCTGAAAAACTCCTACCAAGAGCTCAGCTGGCTCTCTTGGCTCAAGCTCAGTCTGCAAAGGGCTGGCAAAGGGAAAGCATGTCTCACTGATCCCTACTCGCACTCTGACCTGAACTGAACATGTATCATTAGTTTGTTCTAGGAGAGAGGAGTCCAGCACATTAAGGCTCAGACCTGAATCCAAACGCCAAACCTCCTGTCAAGTTTTGGTCCAAGCTCTTCTTGTGCTTTTCAGTCATGGTGAGCAGAGTTCCTAAACATCCCATCCTCACCCAGCACCTATTTACCTCAGGGCAAACAGATCATGAGTGACAGTCCCTTCGCCAAAGCTCTCACTGTGTGATTCGCAGCTGGGTTGTTCCAGTCCCTGTGTGCGGCATTAGGATACAGTTAAAGAAGTCACCCAAGGTTACAGAGGTGGCTTCTTGCTGCACAGCTGGGTACAAAGGCAGCTGCTTCACTCCAGCTCAGTGCTTCATCTTATTTCTCAAGAGAAAAAGTTCAAGCCCAGATCTGACCGTTCCTGGGTAGGAAACTTCTGGAGTGTCTCTGTGAAACAAAGCCTTGCTTTCCCCCCTTCCTGGCTAAAATAGAAAAAGGACCAAGACCTTATTCTTGAGCTTCAGGGATCTGTTAATTGGCTCCCTAGTAAAATTACAGAGGCTCAGCTGCCTGATAATGATTGTAAATGACAGAGACTATCAGGTTTACCTTGTGATGTCCCTGGGGAGCTTGCAGTTAGTTTAGTCTGAACTCTGCGTCAGCTGTTTGGGTTCCTTTCTTCTCGGCATGTGGTATCTGGACTCAAGCTGCAGTCTTTCAAACCTAATTAGTGTTAGGGGAAAGAGAGAGAGAGAAAAACTCAAACAACAACACTCCCCTCCTTCCCTCAACTGATTCAGGCAGGGCCTGGTTTCTGGTACAAGTTCACGGGCATTTTTTGTTTGGTTTGTTGTTTCTCTTCACAGGTACCAACCCAGCACCTTCAGTTCTGGCTGCAGGAAAGCTGAGCTTCAGTGAGCTGAAGCCTCAGAGCTTTGAGAAGTTCAGCAGAGAATCTGAACTTGCTGGAGTCTCTGATCCAGCTGGGTCTGCTCTGTGCACAGAGCAGCACGAACTCAAGGTTTTGCCCTTTTCCCCACAGAAAGGGCATTTAAAACCCGGCACGCTTTTCGTCACAGCTTAACAGTGATGTTTCCAGGAATAACCTCATGCCAACGTGTAGCCAAATTCAAACTACCCCTAAGAAATTGAAACAGGGTAAATTTACTGTAGGAGCTCTCAGCTTTACAGTTTTTCCTTTGCAGGGCACTGCAGTCCCCTAACTCGGGCAGGAGGGATCTGGCTCTTTCCCTGCCTTGTAATCGACATCCAGCCCAGCCCCCAGCACCAGTGTCAGTTGCTGCACTGCTGAATGCAACAGCCCAGAGCAGCAGACCCAGAACAGCATCTTCAAATCACCAGCAGGTCAAAGCAACTACACACCTGAAAAAGCAGCAACACATGAGACCCAGGCTGCTGTGTAAGACCTTCAAACTGAGAGTCTGGGACAGCAGGGAAGCTGTAGGGATTCTCTGCAGTGACTGACTGCACGGGCAGAATTCTTTGGAATGATGAGACAAGGCACAGAGGGTGTAACTTTACTGAGCTACAGGTACAGGTTTTTAATGGAGCTAATTCCAGGGGTCTCTGGAACAGCTCCTGAAAGATGAGCTAAGTTTTGATTCTTCAAAATCTTTAAATCAAGACTAAATATCTCTCTAGGAAACCCAAAGCCATCACTGAAATCCTGAAGCAGAATCAGCAGGTAAAATGGGTTAGTTAGACTAAAAGGTTCTCTCTGCCTGCAAATCCCCAAATCCCTGCCCTCAGTAGCATCACCAACTTCATGCTCCAGCAGCTCTCTAATGCAGAGGGCTCACTTGTACAGATAAATCACATCTTCAGTGAATGTGAGGGAATCTCCCACAAGCACCAGGTTTAGACCATGCAGCAGTCTGCCTCAAATAGCCTTAGCTACCTACTACAATGCCTAAAACCAAGACAAAGTACTCCATGTTGCCTCTAACAGCTGCCCAACTTCAAGGTCATGGCTGCTACAGTCTGGGAGTTACGGTACAGCCTGAGCTGAAGCGCTCTTGCCTGTTCTTGTGTGGACTGGGCTCTTCCATCAGGCGACACAGCCCAGAGCAGAGCATCCCAAACAAGCCCAAAGCTCTACACTGTTACCAAAGAGTTCTCCTGCTAATGAAGCAACAAAACTACTCTTGCCTCAAGGGAATCAAAGTGGACAACAAGTGACCGTGGTTCAAAGGGCCATGAAGTGGTGGGGTTTGTTTAAATCTAGAAGTGCTTCCTCTGCCTGCAGTGCAGCAGATAACTGACTTTCTACTCTTTCTCAGAAAGCCCATTCCCACACAGAGTCCCTCTGTGGAACCTGTCACCTGCGCTTCCCGGAGTAAAGCGACTAAACAGGCTGCAGAGGAGGAACGGTGTTACCAAACCCACAGTACCCTGCAATCCGCTTAACAATATCAGCCCGCATTGTCGGGCACACGGGCGTAATGCTGTTAGAGCCATTCTCAGCCTTTTCAAGTAAGGAGCTATAGTCCAGGGTTATCCAGGAGTGACACAGCTTCAGGGGAATCTGCACTTTACATATTTAACAGGAGCGTGCTGAGCTCTTTAACATATCATTGCTGTACTTTTTGACATCAAAAGGATTGCATTTCCATACTCAGATGAATTAATAGGATTTGCATGTCACCCTCATTCTGTACTTTCTTTGCTGAGTTACACTGCAGGAATTTGAAAAGCAGGGGAACTATAGAGAGGGGTGTGTGTGTGTACTTGGGAAATAACACACTGTCTTTAGAAGGGTCTTGAAGCCGACTTTAAAGCACCAATGTTCCTGCAGTGTTACCACCTTCACCAGCTGATGTTTGGGTACAGCTTCACACCAGCAGGTTCCTGGAAGCTCCTCTGCACACAAAAGCAAGGCTAGAAACATCCCACCACCAACCAGTCACCCAGTCCCACTGACTCCATGTGGCTACTAAGCTTTTAAAACTGGTCTTGTATAGCTTAGGACCCCATAAGCTGAGTCAGGCAGGGAATTTGGACCTCGTTAGAGTACCTGAGCCCTTATGGTCATGTTCATCTAATTGTTTTTTGCTTATTGCGACCGCACTGAAGCAAACACCAGTTTGCTTTCCAAACAGGCAAGACTTCACTGACCACATTCTGCTGTTCAGGTGCTCTTGGGACCCTCCTTTCAAGCTCAAAGGAAACAGCTCTCCTGCCCAAACAAACAGCAAACAGCAGAAGGTGATGCTAGGCTGTCAAAGCCTCTCTTCCCTCTCCTTCTCCAGCTCACCAATCTTTCCCCTGATGCTGCAATTGCTAAGCAAGATCGTATTTCTCTCCTCCACTGTATTTACAGAATGAATCAACCTAAGGTGCCCCTCTACTTTAAAGAAGGGCTGAGTGCTGATCATTCCTGGACAGACTTGGAATCTTACGCTTGAGTGAAATTTTATCCTTTAAGACAGGTCATGCTATTTCTTGAGTTACTTTTACACTTGACACCAGCAGTCATTAATTACCATCGGGTTGATTGACATATCAGTGAGTAGCAGCAATATAATACTTTCCCCAGCACTGAAGCCTTCTCAGAAAAGCGTAACTGGACTTGACACCCTTATTTTGGACTGCTTATCCCGCGGGAGATTTGTTTTGTATTTATTCAGTGTCTGAAAAACTGCCACCCAAGCACTATCCCCTTGGACACGAGCTGAGAGCAAGGCATGTGGAACTTGGCCGCTGCTTGGGGAGTCGGGCGAGGAGGAAGAAAGGGGCTTTCAGAACAAAGAGGAGGCAGTTTCGGAAATGCCATTTTGCTGCCAAATCCCCAGCTCAGCTCCAGTGTGACCCACGTGTGTGTCACCACTGACAGCAATTTGAAACGAGGGCTCTCCTCATCCCCTCCATTCTTGCAGTTTTGGTGCCATGGATCCGACCTGTGTGATGCCAGTTTGCCATTCCCAGCCCTACACTAGCCACAGCATTAGTACAGCGCAGCAAAAGACTAGGTGTTACTGATTGTGCCATGGTAGACAAACAACATCTAGCTCCCCACTCAGAGCAATTCCTCTTTACCTTGTTTTCTGCTCTCAGGGAAGTGTCTGGGGACAGCCAGGCAGAAGGTCCCTGTGATGCCACCAAACATGCCAGGTGTCCTGGCTCTCTGGCACTACCAGTGAGAACGCTGATGAATGACAGCAGCACAGCAGGAGATGGAGAGGAATGGAGATCAAGAACCCGTATCTTCCCATTAAAAAATAGAGAGCGAGCACAAGTAACTCTACGTGAGTAATGACTGATTTCTGTTGTGTCCCCTTGGGTCAGGAAGCGTTTTAGTGCATCATTTTTAAAGATGACTAAAAGTAGCCAGAATCACCACACTATTAATGCCTCCTGTTGTCTTGCAGTGTTGGTGTCATCCCTCAGCCATGTTTTCTCAATACAGATATTTCACTCACCCTGGACTGGAGAGTTGGCCCAGCATTTGGCATTAATCAGAACGGCTCCACTGAGAGGGTTCTACAGACCAGCTAAGGAAACCACAGCCCTGCAGCCACAGAAAGGGATCCACTTTCTTTCTCCACAACATTCTCTTTCTTCTTTCCATATCTGAAGGATTCTTATTTTTCACAGATCACTCCCACATCTGTCTCCTCATGGCACAAGTGTTTGAGAATCCATTGTTTCTGAGGAATAACCATTTAGAGCACGCCTGAGCCCACTGACCAATGCACAGCTTCAGAAGATGCTCGTTGCAGCCATCAGCTCAGCATTTATTTGTCTGTGTTTCTCACTACTGGGCAAGCATGAGCAGCAGCATGTCAGAGCACAACACCACCAGACAACCCTTCTGCTCCTCACGGCAAAATTCATATCCAGTCTCGTTTACAGGAACAAAGCCCAGCGATACAGGTGACCCCTGGTCAGCACTCGGTTTGCTGTGAAATAGGAAATTGCCTGGAATGAGCAAAGCCCTTACAACTCAGAGCATGTGAGTGCGTCTAGAGACCGGCACAAGTGAGCACTTTCTACATCAAGGTCTACCAGGGGACATGGAGGAAGCTTGTTCAATACAAGAAAGCTCTGGCTGGTTTTGATTAGTTGTTTTGTGCTTCCAGGTTTTGAAATCTTGGGGTTATTTTGCTTCCTAGCCCATCCCTGTAACTCCGAACACATTTCTATACTGTTCAAGACTAGAGCAGGGGCGGGCAGGCATCCATGTGCTCAGGGACTGGGCTCAATTCATTACTTTGTCAAAGATCTGACATGACTAAAATCCAAGTCATGTCAACAGATTGCAGATGTTTTCCCCTCCACTGACACACCACATCCTGGAGGGAAATCACAGGGGTGCAATGCCTGTCTAAAGATGTTAGCATGACTGCACAATATCTCCTCGGAGAAGCCAGGCCTCAGTAGCCAGCTCAAAACATTCCTGAGACTTTTGGACATGGCAGAAATAAAAGCCTGAGCCGCAGCATAGAACATACAGCATCACTCTGGGTAATTCAAAGAGCTCTGCAATCACTCCAGAGGCTGCAGCATTATCTTTTAACTCTGTGCTGTTTCTTTTTGCAGCAGCTTCATGCACAGGCTCTCGGGGCATTTTTAACTTGGAGAAAGGAGAGGGGAGCATGGCCAAAGGGCAGGATGGGCTTCCCCTGGGCAGACTGCCTGTGGTGGTGCCTCTGTTTCCTCTGAAAATAAGGGCAAACCAGGCAAATAAGCTCCTGAGTTATCTACCTTAGCAAAGTGTGACAGGACAGGTGGGAGGAAGACAGGGCATGTGCCTAGAACTCAGGTCTCCTGAGACTCAGCCCAGCAGAAAAAAAGCCCAAGGACATTATCCTTCTCTTAAATGGCTGCTTCAGAGTTTAGCTACACACCGAGACCTTTGTACCACTGTGTGATATTTATTCTCCTGATAAACCACCCTGACTCCTTCAAAGCCAGTGAATTAACATCTAAGTCAAACCTTTTAATGTTCCTTGGACATGTAGTACTTGTCGCTTTCTGCCTGTGAATTCTAAAAAGGGCCTGGGGTAAATAAATAATGCAGCGTGCACATTGCTTCTGTGAAATTTGTTCCTAAAGAATAACTTACTCAGCTCTGTAGTGATGGGGATCCTTTTATAACATGGCTGTGATTGATTCCCCAGTGCTCTCGCTCTGAAAACAGCATCTGTAGGAACAGTCAATAACAACACGAGGAGAGAGGGAAGTTAGCAGAAGCAGAAAGGAGAAATAAAATTTAAAAAAAATAAGTGAAGCTGAAAAAAAAGAAGCCAAGGCACCACGGTTCAGACTGAGAGGCAGGAAATCTTACCTTTGCCTAAAAGTGTCATTGTCATGCAAAAACCCCACAGCGTTTCCTATATTTAGAAAGTTTCTTGCCTTGGTTTGCTTTTCCAAGGCTCACTTTGTTCACTCAGAGCTTCAAAGGATTAAAAAAGAAAAGCTCTCCTGGGAGCTGCTTATTGACATCACAACTAAAATAGAATTCCTCTCTGAGGAGGAGCTGTGTTTGGTGCAAAGCCCCCATTAAGCCAGTTTGCACTCGAGGGGCTTTTGAGGGAGGGGGTTGTGTTTTTTCCTTCCCCTTCAAGAGGGTGCACACTGATAGATGGGACATGGGCTACAGGAATGAAGGCAACACCATCATTGTTTAAAAACCTGGAAACGAAAAAGACTTAAAAGTGAATTCCAGGAGTTCCTAGAAGCACGAGTCCTCATCCTCCCCCTCTCTCACCAGCTCGCTGGTCTCCTGGAACCAGTCTCATTTGAAGTCTGCTGGCTGTGTTTTTAGCACAGCCAATCTCGCCTCCCTTCCCATTGTGATGAAATTTTTCCTTTGCCATCTATCACAGCACCTGGGTAACTGAGCATTAACACTCCTGCTTATTGCACAAGACTGTATCCAAACCCAACACTAAAGATTTTGCTGCTAAGAGGAACTTCTTCCAGCTCAGATACTGCATAATGGATCCTCTCTGTTGGAAAAAGCACATGAGTCAGGGACCCTAGCAGGCTGCTGCATGGAACGCTGCTCTAATGAAGCATCTCTGAAGTTAGGCAATAGACTGCCAAGAACCTCATCAGAGATGTCAGGCACCACAATCACTCAAAAGACCAGAAAAAGCCCTCTCCGGGTACAGTAGTGCAGCTCAGAGTGCAGGTTTAGTAGCGGCAGTGAAACCCTGAAATGAATCGCTGCCGGTATCATTCCCTCCCAGGTACCGTACGGGCTGAGTTGGATGTGGCTAATCATTGCCTGGATACCTTTTCCCTATGTCAATATTTTCGCTATGGAACAGTACACAGCGCTCTACCTGAAGCCTTCCACGTTGGCAGGGTGCTATTACAAAAGATTACTTAATTGTAGATTACTACTGTACATTTGAATTTCAGTATCTTATTAAGCTGTCAGATTTAATTACCATCACATGTTTAGATTGTGCCACAGATTATTCCGTTCGGTACCTGGGTTTGCCAACCTGTTTGCTTTGTGACATGACAGGGTGATAATTACAGCATTACTGGAAAACCTAAACTTTTCCATGGGAAAGACTAGAAGTCCTTGGCATCAGCGCTGACCCCAGTAAATCCTCAAGCGTAAGTAATGTTTGCCTTTGTGTGGGCCCGGTTCTCCACAACCCGTCTACTTGTCTGCCCCACAACAGTGCACAGAACAGACCTGGGCGTGCTGGGTGTGAAATGCTCCCAGAAAAATCTAAGCCACAGGAAACACCATCTTTTGGGGCTTTTGCAATCTCCACCCTGAGACATTGCCTGCTGCAGCACCTAGCAAACCTCCACAATCGCTGAGAATGCTCAGGGCCTCCCACCCAAATAATGATTTTCCACAATGGTTCAGATGCAAATGTTTCTGCTGTAACTCATCACATGCCTCTTCTCAAGGGAAAAGCGGAAAAAAGCGCTTGTGGATGAAAAAGCAGACATGGGGTATGCAGGTGGTGATGGGGCTGAAGGATGTGCCTGGTAAACTGCCCAACCAGCCATGGCTCTGCTTACCCAACAGATCACATCTGTCAGCACTAGGTCCCTGAAGTCTTCTGCTGCAAGGAGCCAGAGCTACCTCCTCCTCAAAGAGAAACAAGGATGAACTCTGCAAGGCAGCTGGGTAGGGTCTTGACAAACAGATGCTCACTCACATCTCTATTTTCCACACGCACACTCCAGTTCAGAGTCCTGCACTCCATATACTACAGCTCTGAGTGATAAAACACACTGGAGGCGAGTCTGACAGTGATTGATAAGATGAAGTATCCTTTTTGCTCTGCATCTCCCTCTTTTCCATACATAAGTATCTCTATCTGTCCCTACAGGTGGAGACACACAAATCACATACATGAAAGTATGCACTACTCACTTCCTCTCACCACACAATCAGTACAGTCCCACAGCCACTGTATTTGTGCAGCAATAAATACATTAGATAAGAGTAATCTGCTCCAGTCGCAATTACCTCTCACTCAAACGTACCTTATAAACAATTTCTCTTCTGGCCTGGCTGTGCACACTACACATTGATATAGTCTGCTTATTATTAAAAAATCCCTGTCGCTGCCTTACTCTAATTTTTTCTTTGGCACAGCCGTGGGTTTAAAAGCCTGGAATGATAATAAAGTATGGGGAAAACACTTAGGAGAGCCATCCATTTCTCAGCCCGTCTTCAGTTAATTAATACTCCTCATTCTCAAGAGGAGAACAAATCTTAGCTCCTTTGCCAAATTAAGGGAGAAAGAGACGCAATAAATATTCTACTGGGCTGAAGTTCTTTTTGCTTCCGTTGCAGTTCTGAGCCACCAGCTCAGTTTGTCTGGGAACAGAGCACCCGTCCCAGCAGGTCTCAGGGGAAGGTACTGGTGTGCTCCTTTTGAGGGATGGAAGGAAACATCCTGTTGGTTTCAAACTCAGCTGCCACAGCTGCTTCTTGGAAACACATCCAAAGTTTGAGAAACGTTGGAAATGGAAAATACATCTCAAGTCTAGACCCATGAATCTTCTCTGACCAACCAGAATGAGCTTCTCAGTTCTTCTGCAGGAAACCAGAGGTACCGAGACTCCCCCAAAAGAAACAAAACATTTAAGAAGGGGAAGTTTTTCGACATCATCTCGGATCCAAGTTTAAGTCTACAGCCAGAGATAATCTCAGTGCTTTCTGAACCTGAGCTGAGCTATCATCAATAAGTTTTAAGATATAGGCCTGAGGGCTAGAGAAAGGAAGGAAGAGGGAGAGAATAAGCAAAACAATCCTTACATGGAATAACCACAGCATTGGGAAGTTCTGAGTCTATTTCCATGCTCTGTGCTGCTACCCCTAGGACCCAACAACGGTGTCTTGCAGCTCCTGGTAAATGAAGTTACCAGCCCCTAAAGGCATCATGAAGTGTAGGCAGTGGTGAGTTTGCATCACCAAGGGCACAGACCAAAGTGTGATCCTGTGGGCTCAGTGCTGCTTGGTCCTTGCAACTCTACAGTTAACACAATTCTGCTAAACCAGGTACTGGGTTTACTTCAGATTTTTTTCCTTTTCACTTTGACTTAAAACATTTCTTAGCTGTGCAGCACCTACGGGTGGAATAAGACTTAGGTACAAAGAGAAGAATCTCCCCTTAAATACTTGGGTTCTGAATGCATCCTACAAGAGCGGAAGATTCATGTGTTGGCATAAAACATCAGAAATAGAGACCAAGGCACCAGTACCAGCTGAATGCCAGGAATGGCTTTGGCCTGGTGGGTTTTTTTTCCTGGCTAATTGATTATGTCTCTCAAATTAGCTAATTAGTCTGGGGAAGTGAAGCAGGGAGTGGGTGTTGCTTAGCATGGTGCCTCACGGTTGGGAGGTGTTGGTCAAGCTGGCCAGTCAGGCCTGTCATATCCTGCCACGTGCCCTCCCTAGTAGGTGTTCTTCCCCAAAGAGAAACAAGGGACTTTGTCAGGGGGAAGTTTCCTGATGAGAGATTAGAATAATAACCAAATTAAATGATTGTCTCTAACTAATTAGATTAGTTTAAATTGAATAATGAAACCTTTAGCTGTATTTAATGTAACATGCCTGAAGTCCAACGATTAGTCTGCTGAACGAAGCTAAACAATTAAAAACACAATCTATTTTATAGCTTATTTTATAGGAACAATTGGAAAAACTATTACTGCTGAGAAGTGCAGAGGAAACCTGCAATTACAGGACCAAGAGGAGCCGTCAGCACAGTGATCGAGCAGCAGGGACAGGTGAGCCATTCTGAAGACCCTAAAGAAGGACTGAGGTCTTCTTTGCAAGCTAGGAACTGGTGTTTAGTCCTTCCCTACTGAGGCCAAGGAAACAACTAACTAGGTGAATTCTCAAACATCTGAGTCATATTTCCCAAACATTAGCATTCCCAAACCAAACCATTTATTATGTACAAGCCAGAGAACCTTTAAGCACCTGACCCACTTTGAAAGTGTAGATTTAAAAAACCCAAGGCACAGTCTGGGACTTTGTCAAGCACCCAGCTCACTCCCAAAAACACATCTTGGATGCCCAGGCCTTGGAAGACTTGCCTGCCCCAGGATCGTGACTGAAAAGGCAGCACTGCATGAGCAACAACAGCAGAGGCTATTGTGCACTCATGTCCTTTGTGGACATTCTTAATCCTCATCAAGAGCCCCTTGCACGGCCCAGCTTAGCTACACAAAACCAGTCGCTACGACACAGAAGTGGCACACGGGGAGTTAGGACACACTAGCAGTCATAAGCTTTTTCCTCATGTAAACCCGCCTGTAAGACCTTTTGAAAACATCACCCTTCAATTCAGAGAGCTGAGCTTCCAGTCCTGTTGGGATATTTGCCCATTTGTAATGACTAATCCTATTTTGGAGGTTGCTGGGCAATGGGGTCCTTTTATTTGCTTGGAAGGAAGCTGCAGCATTTCAAGCAGCATGAATTCCAGCCTGCTACAAGTCTCCCAGCTGGCAGAACAGCTTGAACATTCTGTATTTTTGATGAAATCTTTGATCACCTCATTGCAAGATTTGGTTGCCTACTCTCAGCTCTCTGGCAGCTCTGAGCACAACCTGCCATTTCTAGATGGGATTTGTTCTTTTACGGATTAGACACATTAAATAAATAAACCAAACTGCCTTAGAGATATCCAGATCGATAATGCTACCGACACAGGGGTCTGCAAACACAACATCACTATTTCAAAATAACATAGATGTCAGCCAGACCTTCCTTTGTCCATCTGCTGAGATCATCTCCTGAGACAAGGTGCCTACCCTGCTTTAGATAAACACGGAAGGCACTACTGATCCCTCGTTACCTTGGAGATCCTTCTCTGTTCCCAGGTTACCACCTAAATCACAAGGGAACATGGCCATGGAATGAGCCTCCAGCTCCCATCACTGCAACAGTCTCTAGGTAGTTCTGGTCAAGAGACTATCTGCAGCCCCATCTTGAAAATGGGGTGACGGCAAACCCTCGGCCTCTCCCTCTAGCACAGGGTCAAGAGGAGACAAGAAGAAAGGAAGGGCAAACACAAAGCAGGTGCCAGACAGCTCGTGATAGCTGCCTCCTCTTACAGAATGGCAGTACCAAAGCATGAGGTTTCCAGGCTTTCTTCCAAACCCTGTAGCTGAAGTCCACTGGTGCCTAGAATAGAAGATCACAAAGTGCAGTCAAAGCCACCAAAGTAGCTGTCCCTGCTGCTCTTTTCTGTCTCTTGTACAGCCGTTGCTCTCTGCAGCATCTGCAGCAAGGAAGTTCCACCAGCAGCGAGCAGGTTGCATTAAACATTTTATCAGCTTTGTACTGTCCATCCTTCAGCAAAAGAAAAGGGAAGTTGAATCTCTGACAGGGGGCAGGAAGAGGCTTCAGACTGACTCTCCTGAATTTAGCAAACTAGTACAAAACCAAAGGGAGAGGGGGGCACTTTGAATTTCTTCAGTGGCTCTGCAGCTCTGTGCTAACTGCAACCAACTGCATCCATTAGCCACCCGCCGCCTCCTCAGATAACAAATCCTCAGGCCAGTGATTCAATGGCATTTTGGCAAGTTTGAGATTATCTTCTCCCGAGCTCCCTTAACTTGACTCAGATTCACCAATCAATCAACGTATATATCTCTATCACAATAAAGCCATCATCTATATACACAACCTGTCAGAAATGACAACTCCTCATTCTAATATTATGGGAAATATATTTGCCTTGGAGGAACCACCTGTTGGAGCCCTAAAGTGGGAGATGGAGGGAAAAGACAGCAGGAAACCCACTGCATAATGGCATCCACCTCGTCAGAGCCAAGCACATTCTGATTTAAGAAGCCTTTCTTCAGTTAAGGGTTCCTTCTGCCATATAATCTACAAATTACACAAATCTTATGGAAATCTGATTTTTCCGAGACTTGTAAATCATCCTGCTCCGGGCTCTGAGGAGCCTGAGGATGAGGGCACCAGAATGAATGTGCTGTGGCAGAAAGAGCTCCAGTCACTCCAGGCACCAGCAGGTTATCTGGGTCACAGAATGTGCTGCAGGTGCAGTTAACCGTGTTGGCTTGGCACAAGCCTGGAAAGAAAACCTCTGCATTGCCATGATGCTGTGCATTACCACGTCTGGTCACCTTTCTCTATCGTGTTCCCACTGGAGCTCCTTTCCAATGACAGTGCACAAGGCTACAAACCAGTGGAGCTGGCTTACACCAGCACTTGCTGCTCTGCAACTTGGGCAGTTCTGAACAGCTGGAACTGGTGGCTGACTGTTTGTAAAATACTGTTCCACAATGTAAGGGCCATCAGCACGGCTGTGACCGAACCCACGGACTGAGTCTACTATAACTTAAACTTGGTCAAAAGAAGAGGATTATTCTATGATACTGCAAGTAGCCCCAGTTCACACAGAATCACAGAATTATTGAGGCTGGAAAAGATGTCTAAGATCATGCAGCCCAGCCTATGACCTAACATCACCACAACCTAGACCACAGCACTAAGGGCCACAGCCAGTCTTTCCTTAAACATCTCCAGGAATGGGGACTCTACCATCTCCCCAGGCAGTTCACTCCAGTGTCTGATTACCCGGCTTGATCCACTGTAGCAGAGTCAAACTGAAGTACTACAGCACGCTAAAACACTTCTTTCTTGCCTGTTTCCACAGCCATGACCTAATATCAACCAGTCACTCATGTTCCCATGAATCAAAGTAGATAGTGTAGCTCTCAGCTGCACCAAAAGATGGTCAGACATGTCCAAGATGTTTCCAACTTCATTTGAGGACTAACATAAGTGATTAACAGTTGTTAACTATAGCATTAGAAGGCAAGGAGTAGAAGTCCTTTTATCAAAGTGTTAGCTGCCAACAACTTCCCGTTGACAAGCTATCTTTAAATCCTTCAGAATGCCTCTGCAAAGCCCTACAGCTCTGTTGAATCCCTTCCCTGCAGTCTCCCACCATCAGCTCTTCCACTCCTTGTCATGGGAAAACGGGGCTGCAACGAGTCTCAAAATCAGATGTAACACTGAGCCCTCTGCTCACCTGGTTTTGCCTTCTGTGCTCCACGTACAGAGCAGCAGCAAATCCACGGGAATTTGGGGTTATTTCTGTGTCCTAATTTCCTCCCAGACAGACGTAAAGGGGCAGGAGCCTACTCAAAGCTCCTCAGGACAAACAGGGCCTGGAAGAGCTGCACCATCGGTGTCTAGAAACCCACATGTGAGAAATCTGTGTGCAAAATCCCCAGGAACACGAGCCTGGCAGGTACCCGCAGGACACAGGCAGCTTGTTCCAGAAGCTAGATGCGGAAATCCCCAGCCCAGCTGCGAACAAGCCCCAACGTCCTTCCCCTGCCTCTGCACTGCAGCCCTGGGGATGATTTAACACTTGGCCTAGGGGCTGCTCGGTTCCCATCCTATTTGGAGCAATTCAGAAAACAGTAAGAGGATTCCCCAGATCCCCACAAATGCTAACCTTTTCCTTTGGGGAGGAGGAGAGTTTCGCACACACTATGGATACTGCCCGTGAAGCTGCTACAAAGCCCCTTTCCTCACTCCCAGGCCAGCACTGGGAGAATGTGCTTGTCTGGGCTTGGCTTATTCATCACTGTGGATTATATCTCTCCCATCACACTGCATCAAAGTGCTTTCCCTACCCTACAAGGAACTATGAGGCTTAATTAATCGACACAAAGGTATTATGTGTCATTGCAAAATATTGTAATTTAGAGTATTCCATCCAATAATTAACAAGTACATCAGGCAATGAGCAAACCCATCTTAAGAATGAGTAGTTGAATTTTTCTTAATTACATCCACCAAACCAAATCTGCCCCTGAGCAATGCAGATGTAATCCCAGTGAAGCCGGGGTGCTATACAGAACACACTACAACAAAAACAGTCTGTAGTTATCATCTGTATTGCAGCAATGCTTACAGCCCCCCACTAAGTTTAGGGACTCCTGCTTTATTTAGGGTTGTAAACACAGAAATAAAGGTAAACTATGTTGAACTGAGCAAACAGCATGAAAGGAGCCCTGTAGCACCGGGAATTACCCAACACAGAGGCTGAACCTTGTGCAACAGGCACTGCCTGACGCCACATTCTCAAACAGAGCCAAGTCTCTAACACCAGCACTGTGGGTGAAGATGCCTTAAGAACTCCTGACACCTTTGTGACAAAGTCTGAAGAGCTGGTAGCACTGGAGAAATCCAGAATGTGGGAGGACAACTAACTGGTTTGAGCTACCTGAGCACTGGGCTGGGTGCATCAGGCTCTACTTCCCTACAGAAACCACTGAGTGACAGAAAACTCATCTCCTGCTTTTGCTCCATGTTTCCATCCAAACGACCTCCCTCAGCAAACACTTCCCTGTACAAGGACACACTGTTCAGCCGTAGATGCAAACCAGGTGCAGTAACTGCAACACTCTAATTAATATGGCACAGTTATGGTGGGAGGCTGGAAACTGCTTGGGCAGGCAGACCTTCCGTGTCAGAGCTACAAGCCATCGTTTCTGAGAAACCAAGAGCTCTCCATTCATCATCTTCAGCTTTGCTGAAGTCTCCCCAGGTCACAGAGGGCCAGATAAAATGCAACTTTGGACATATTTTTCTTCCTCCACTGCTCCTTGGGCTGCGCACAAGTTGCCTCTCCGGAGCTAAAGTCTGATCCTGCTCCCCACCCACTGCAGAGGCTCTGGGATTCCAGAATCGCTGCTCAGAGTAAGACAGCAGACAGCGTGAGTTAGGGTGGCTCCTAATTATTAGATTAAAACCTTGAAACAGTTGTCATGTGTGAAGGGACAAGGCAGAATTTGGCAAACAGGAAGGAAAAAAACAAGTCCTCTCATAGTGATAAACAATCTCTGAAGACAACCCTGTCATTTTTCTGAGAGCATCTCAACAGTTCCCGCTCTGTTTTTTTGGTCACTGCTGATCAAAATTTGCATGGCTAGTTAGTGGGTTAATTTAATTATGAGCAGCATTTATGAACAGCCTGATGGGGAATCTGCAGAGGGCAACAGAATCTGTTCTTGAATTATGAAATCGCACACACTCACACATCTGGAAGCCGTCATGGGACAGATCGCTGTCTTGTAAATGCGTGTTGAGTGTTACAATATTTTACTAAGCACTCCCAATCTGTCAAGGTTTACAGGAGAGTAGAGATGGGGAACATTTGGGATCATTTGTGGCTTAGAGCCATTAGCTACTTCCACCCACTTATTGTGACGTTATTAATAGCAAAATAATCTAAAGAGCAGAACTTGGCTTACTCAACAGCTCAGATAATAGAAGTGATTTTTGCTAAGGGTCAAAACCAGGGAGCCAAGGCCTAGCTGAACAGCAGACGAGGCTGGGGAGTACAGCCTTGGTTTTAGCTGAACTGGTGGTAGCATTGCAGAGACTGTTCCCCAGAGGACAGACCTGCAGATCCAGCCTGGCCCTGTTGTTCCAGGACTGTGCAAGAGGTGGCACATAGGGACACCCAAGAAACAGCCAGAGGAGAACAACTGATGATTTTGACCATCCCTTAACAATTGCCCTTCTCAACAATGGTTAACTGCAAGAAAGTCATTTAAGCAACACGCACAAGACTCTCGACTGAAACCTCATTAAACCATCGACTGCAACAAGAGCTGCCAGAACAGAAAGAAAATGGCAGCTGAACCTCTCTATCTCTACTGAACCTCGAGGTAAGTGGCTAAACCAATGCCACTGTGCTCACATAACACCCAGGGATTCTGGTGATTACTGTGCGAGGAATGACAGCCTAAACTCTCCTGGACTCAGCCACCAGAATGGCCCATTAGCTGCCGGTGCTCAACTGAAGCAGAAGACCAGGTCTAGCCTGGCTCAGGAGTAGATTTCCCCTCACAAAAAACAATCTCCAGCTGAGGGAACCCCAACCTGGCCCTTGAAAGGAACTTTGTATGAAATTCCTTCATGTTCTGGAGCCACAGTTCCATAAAAAGATTTGGAAGAGTTTGGAACTCCATGGTGCTTTTGACTTCTTGTTAAGCCATTGCAGATCTGCTTAATTTAAATCCCCAACCAATCATTAAATATGGGCTTTTTAATGGGTCATTCCGATGTGATTTATGGCATCGGTGTAATTGTCAGAATTACTGTGGGTAATTAAAATATAAAGTGCATGCTGCCAGAGGCTTCAGTCACTCTCAGCACCCTCATTAAAAACCAGGAGCTGACCAAATTATAAATAGACTGGTTTGCACAAGTTCACAGGGAAAGCTAATTATGAAACTTATCCCTATGCACTCCGAACTCACACCATCAGTCATGCAAATTCTTTAAGTGATTATACCATTGTATAAGGTGGAATGGGATTAGTAGGTACAGGTGGGTGCAACTCCAGTAACAACGAGCAGTACAACTGTACTTTGCAGGGCAAATGTGAATCCCTGAAACTCTTATGCAACCTTGATGATAGATGTGGGATGAGGGCCTGGGGAAGAGAGAGGTGGTGGCTTTTCTCAAGCAATATAGGAAAAAAAATGTTGAGGAACACAGGGAGAGGCTGCAAAGGATAAGGCTCTCTGATCTGTAATGGGAAGTGTCAGAGAAACAAGAGAGGCATGTGAACACAAGGGAAGAAAGCTTCAGAAAGAAGCTGGAATGAGCTTTGGATTAGCTGACTAAATTCATAAGGAATGGCGGCTGGCTAAAATCACAGGGAGTCCAGGTGCCAAACACAAACTCAAGTTAAGGAAAAATTCCGTGTGTGAAGGCAGGCAAGGACTGAGCCTTTTTAGTGTTCTGAAGTTTTTACTTTCCAGAAGGGAAGGAAATAACTGGAAACCTACACACAATACTCAACCAAAATTGAATCAAGAAGTCAGTCACTGATGAGGGGTGAAGAGTCTTGTTACGGGTAACACCTCCAGCGAGTTAAAGCCCAAATGGAACACGCTCCTGCTTACAATGTGGCTTCCAAAAGGAAAAAAAAAAAAGGGGAAAAGTAAAACCCTTATTCCAATGCCAGTAACTAGAGCTGGCTTTCCTGCAGTCTGTACAAAACAAGTCTGGACAGATTTTGCACCCCGTGGAGGGTTTTCTGTCTCAGAAATCCATTAAAATATCTGCTCCATCACAACAATTCATCAGTCTTACAGTTGTGCAAGTTTCGGTGAAGATAAGACCTCAGTGTTCCGTGAGCAAGATTCAGCCAGCCTGAACATCAGCTCATAAACTTCCAGTGTCCAAAATATCTCTTCATCTTCTTCCTTACCTGTCTCCAACTCCAGAAATGCCATTTTTGTAGTTGAGAAGCAGCTCTCTTTAGGATTCTACTCCTGTGAAGGATTGTACTCCTGACTTCTCCATGCTCTACAAAAGCTCTGAGGTTTGGCTGTCACTGGGACTCCTCTTTCACACCACTCTCTTGCTCTCCAATAAAGGTAAAGCTGAGGGAAGGTGCAGCCTGTCCAACTCACACAGTTTTTCCGCTGTGCCAACAGACCGCTAAATTTTCCACCCTGTAGCCCCCACCCTGTAGCATAAACACCAGGTAGTGATCAAAAGCACAATGTGCCTGCTGACAAAAGGGTTCCTGCTCACTGTAACAACACTTTCTCCACCTCGATCTATCTCCTTTTTCTTGAGAACACAGTTTTACACTTGTCCTTCATACAAATAACCCGAGGGTGGGAATTATTCAGAAGGCTCGTGTTTGACACCCCATCTGTTCACTTCTGACAGCGATATATAATGTAAGGCTATAAAAACTTGAAAAATAATGCAACATAAAAAGGGATTGACTCGGCTCCAAGAGGCCATAAACGGTAACAAATACCATTGTATGATTTATTTCGTGCTGTAATCTTTACAGTAAGTCATCTTTCAGACATTTCCTTGTGACAGGTTTTAATAATATTAATGCCCAGAGCAATCCAAATCATCGCCAATAGACATATTTATCAAGCTGCCAATCCAAGTAAATGAAATTCTATAAGCAATAATGTAACGTGGTTAAAGGAAGCTAATAAAACAAGTCAGGAGAGAAATATTACTGCAAAGTATGCTCTCGCTAATCCAGCCCTGGATTTCATACAGCCAAAATGCAAATCTTTCCCTCCATGATTTATCGCTCCAAAAATACCAATGACCTTTTCAGGAGCTCTCGCACAGCCCTTCTCACACATCTACAGAGATTGGGATGCATTCTGCCAGATTAACCAAGCTGGAGCACTCGGGATCAGTGCCTTGGTTTGCCCTGCCTTTGGATTGGGAAGTGATGGGTGGCATCAAAGCGCAGGATCTTAAGTCTTTAAGATTTATTAAGGAGTGACAAGCCTTAACACAGGCTTGGCAACTCAGCAGGTATTTACGAGCAATTATCCAGGCACTAGATAACCTACAATTAACAGGGAGCTAAAACTTGGTTCTTTAACCTGGTTTCCCTTCCAGTCTAATTCAGTTTCCACTAATCCATTGCTTCGCCAAAGCAGCTCCACAGAGGGTGAAGGGAAGGAGCCACTGCAGGGTTGTGTGCGGGGAGCCTTGCTCACAAACCTTTTCTTATGTGTCGCTAGGAACTTAGCAGGAATGAAAACCATGAGTCAACAACTGGGCAAAACACTCCCCAGTAAATTTGTCAGGCCTTGGGCAAGAATGGGTGGAAAAACCATGACAGGTGAAGCAAATGCATCGATGCTGGGGCTCTGAAGTGCTTGAGGAATCCTAACAGGTCTTTATGTGTTCACTTCTGGATGAGCTTTATAGGTCTGTTGGCTTTTCTTATTGGTTTGTAACGACTGGTGGGTTTTTTTAATGACACTAATTAAGTTGTTCTTCTGGTTCTAAAGATCTCCTCGTTTTCAGTGGGGAAAACAAAAACAGAATGGAAGAACTGTAGAAGTGTTAATAAAAGTCCTTTCAATAAAATAGCCCAGGACACCAGCAATATCGGCAAGGCCAAACCCAGGATGTGTTCAGAGACTTAATAGGCCATGCCTCATTCTCTCCTACTATGCTTTATCGAATTTCCCTGAATTATAGTTTGATTATTTTTCATTGATCAGCCCAGGAGCAAACCCTGTTTCAACCTCAGATGCAAATTTCTGTTTAAAACCAGTGGAAGTTTTGGAATTCTGTTATGAAGAGCCAGCCCCAAGGAGCTGCATTCAGCTCTGTGAGGTTTCTTCTGATTTTCCACACCTCATTTCGCCTTTTTTCCCCCGCCTTTGCCTTCCCTACTCTTTGTCTGCTCCTTCTATTTGAACTGAAACCTCTAAGGCAGAAACTGCCTTTTACCAGGCACAGACACAGCATCCAGCCTAACAGGACCCCAGAAGAAGCCTCAAGGCACCACTG
Organism: Phoeniculus purpureus; assembly: GCA_028565055.1. Classification (NCBI taxonomy): domain Eukaryota; kingdom Metazoa; phylum Chordata; class Aves; order Bucerotiformes; family Phoeniculidae; genus Phoeniculus; species Phoeniculus purpureus. Next base: position 1,661,441 of record JAOXOE010000852.1, on the reverse strand, counting down.
TAGTACAAATAATAAATACTGCAACTAATAATAACAGTACAGTAAAGCGTTCTCCCCGGGGACGTGCTGGAAGACCGGTCCCTGGTGTCACTTAAAGCTAAACACCAGAAAACACACGTGCACTGCTGGGCAGAAGACAGAGCCTTTATCATATGGAGATGAGGAAGAATCTTGATGGGGATGGGGACTGTTATTTATCTGCATATCTGGCTATTTCTTTAGGGGATTTCAAATATTTTTGCTAAGCAGCAGTAGAGATCTCAGGGAAAATAAATAAATAAGTAAGAAATACAGAATCCCCAAGGTGTAATCCCAGAGTATGGAAACTCACTTCACTTAAATACCTCCCTCTGGCATAATTGACTTTTCATGTGCATGTTAATAATGATATTTCAGCAGGTTGTGAGGGCTTGTTCTTCCCCTCCACCCCCTTTGGTAAATTATGTTATTGGGGACGAGGAGGGGGAGGGACATGTTATAAATCTAATTATGTTTTCGTTTATATTTAACCAGTCAGCACAACCTGGCAGTGTGTATTTACTGTGCTGCCCCAATATTTACAGCTGACCTAATCAGTTGTAGGACAGCAGCACTGAGCAACATTTTATGGTCCCAGTACCACATAGATGGTGGGGACAGCTGCTGAGATGCACGGCTCTCCAGAGCACACCTTCCAGTCCTCGCCACACTGACATTTGCCTTTGCTGCTGAGGCATGAGATCCGCTGTTGGAGGAAGGGAAGACATCATTTATTAAGGCTCTTTGGTTCTACAGCAGCTGCACGTTGCTTGCAAGCAGAAACAAGGCAAGAAGAGAAGTACTGGCCTGTGCACCTCTTCCCCTAGGAGGTTCCTGTTTACTCCCTGAAAATTCCAGTAGGACACTGTTTGCCAGTATCTTCTGTCACCTGTCCTAGTGGAGGCTTTGGAAGAGCAGATCAGCTTACTACTACTGAGAGCTCAGGACAAGACCATGAAACTCTTCCTTATACTGACTGTAGCAGCTCAGGTTGAGTCCCAGTTCAACTGGGCTGGCAGTGCAGGTACCCTGCAGATACACAGGCAAGCGTGGTGTGTTCTACACAGTTCAATTCATTAAGACAGAGAGAAGCCACAAACCACCACTTCAGCCACAACCAACACAAGAATTAGCAAAGCTGTGCACCCTGCTGTTCCCACTTTGCACGCAAGTTCTCAAAGCCCAGGGAACAGCTGCTCAGTGTATACATGGCTCCATACATCCAACCATCAATAAACTGCTGAGATGGAAGATCTCCAAGGGACCTTCAGCTTGTAGACTCTCTGTGTGAAACATGCAAAGCTCTAGAATTCGTGTTTCTCTGAAACAAAGGCAGTGAAACAGAAGTGGGTTCCCTCTGCAGAGCCTTCAGCTGCATTTAGATCATGTCTGCACATGGCTACTGTGGCATTTGAGGATTCTGTGGGGGCTTCAGAAATGCCAGACAAAGGAGCTCTGAGTAATCGGTTATTCACACCAACTGCTCAGAAGCACAGTACATAGTTAGAAAATAGTAATTCCATCCAGTATGCATCAACTAGTCTTCAGTCTGGTGAGCAC